>QOVD01000427.1:0-297847 GCA_003521225.1 Tuber microsphaerosporum | reverse complement strand
TCAATTCACCGCTCGGCATCTGGCTCACCGAGGAAAAGGAAGGCAAGGTCCGCATCGAGCAATGCGGCACCAATCTCTGCGGCTATTCGGTCGACAGCAAATCGAACCAGAACGGCGAGCAGGTCCTGATCAACATGAAGCCCGGCAAGGACCAGAACAAGGATCAGAAATGGTCCGGTCGCATCCTCGATCCCAACTCCGGCTCGACCTACGATTCCACGATCGCGATGAAGGGCACCGACCGCCTGCGCGTGCAGGGCTGCGCCTTCGGCGGCATGTTCTGCGGCGGCCAGACGTGGACGCGCGTGAACTGAGTCCGACTTCGACGTTCGAACCGAGACGAGGGGCCCGCGATCCGGGCCCCTTTGCTATTGTCCGCGATCTCTTTGCGGAGTGCGCCACCTCACAGAGCCCCTTGCGCACGTGACAGCCCTCACATCGCGGGTTCCGCGCTCATGCCACGATCCCCCCACGGTCAACCAACGGGGCGTGTCATGAACGGATTTCGCAAAGGTCTCTTCGCCAGCATTGTCGCCATCGCCGTCCCCCTGACGCAGGCGGGCGCGGCGACCTCCACCTTCGACGGCGCATGGAATGTCCGCATCTCATCATCGAGCGAGACTTGCGGTAACGGCGCAATGGTCTCGATCGGCATCAGCAACGGTCAGATCGCATCGAGCAGCGCTGTGGTTTCAGCATCCGGCCGCGTGGCCGATGCCGGCAGCATCAACGTCACCTTGAGCACCGGGATCAAACGCGCCGTCGGCTTCGGCCGGCTCAGCGGCACCTCAGGCTCCGGCACATGGCGCGGCCCCCTGTGCACGGGCACGTGGACGGCGGAACGGATGTGATTTGCCGTGTCCCGGACGCGCTGCAACGCGCAGCGTTGCTGCGCTGAGCCGGGACCAAGGGCTCTTGCTTTGAGGAAACTTGTGGGCCCCGGATCGGCAACGCAGCGCTTACGCGCTGCATTGCATCCGGGGCACGAGAGATTAGCCCAGCGCCGCGCCGTACTCCGCGTCGGTCACCGGCTCCAGCCAGGTCGAATAGACGCCGTCGAGCGCCTCCTGCATAGCGATATGGCACATGCTGTTGTTTGGCGAGGCGCCGTGCCAGTGCAGTTCACCCGGCGGAATCCAGACGGTGTCACCGGGACGGATCTCCTTGACAGGGCCACCCTTGGTCTGGACGCGGCCGACGCCCGAGATCACGTAGAGCGTCTGCCCAAGCGGATGGTGATGCCAGTTGGTGCGCGCGCCCGGCTCAAAGGTGACGCGCGAGCAGTTCAGCCGCGCCGGCGCCGGCGCCATGATCACGGGATCCTGCAACACGGTGCCCGTAAAATTTTCCTTGGGCGCGCGGCGGGTCGGCCGCGTGCCTGCGACGGTGATTTCCATGGGATACCTCGTTTCCTTACCTGTTACTTCTTGCTGGCGGCGTAGCGCGCCTTGGTCTCGGCGTTCATGGGATAGAGGCCCGGCAACACGGCGCCGTTGTTCACCTCGTTGACGATCCAGGCTTCCATCCGCTCCTGCTCGACGCTCTCATTGAGCACGTGATCGAGCATCGCCTGCGGGATCAGCACGCAGCCGTCCTGGTCGGCGACCACGATGTCGTTCGGGAACACCGCAACGCCGCCGCAGCCGATCGGCTCGCCCCAGCCGACGAAGGTGAGGCCTGCAACCGACGGCGGCGCGGCATAGCCGTCGCACCACACCGGAAGATTGGTGCCGAGCACGCCCTCGACGTCACGTACCACGCCGTCGGTGACGAGTGCGGTCACGCCGCGCTTCATCATGCGGGCGCAGAGGATGTCGCCGAAGATGCCGGCATCGGTGATGCCCATGGCATCGACCACGGCAATGCAGCCGTCCGGCATCGCCTCGATCGCGGTGCGGGTCGAGATCGGCGACGACCAGGATTCCGGCGTCGCCAGATCCTCGCGCGCCGGTACGAAGCGCAGCGTGAAGGCCGGCCCGACCAGGCGCGGCAGGCCCGGACGCAGCGGACGCGCGCCGCGCATCCAAACGTTGCGCAGGCCCTTCTTCAGCAGGACCGTGGTGATGGTGGCAGTGGTGATGCCGGCGAGGGTCTTGCGGGCTTCGGGGGACAGCGACATGGACGAGAACGAGCTCCGGATGGGCGGGAAAGAACGCGCGCATCTTGCGAGCCGCAGCCCTTGCGTCAAGGGCCAAAGAGCCGGCAAGAACGCAGGGCCGCTGGGCTGTTATGCGACGCGATAACAACGCTTTATCGTTTCCCCTTGCATTAATTTATTGGACTTGCGGGCGCATTTACGCGAAGCAAGGACAAGCGGAACTCAAGGCTGAGCCCGCATTTCCTGAGAAGCCCGATTTCGACAGCCCTTCGACAGCCCTTCGACAGCTCATGGCCGCGACGCTTCCCCCGCCCCGCCTTCTGCCCAGTGGCGACAGCGCCGTCACGGTCGAATTCAGCCGCACCATCGATGACGCCGCCAATGAGCGCGTGCTCGCGCTGGACAAGGCGCTCGCAGCAAGCCCCATCGACGGTATCACCGAGACCGTTCCCACCTATCGCTCGCTGCTGGTGCATTACGATCCCGGCAAGATCGGCTTCGACGCGCTCGGCGAAAAGCTGCTCGCGCTCGCCAGCCAACCGCTGCCGCCGGCCACGAAGGCGCGGCGCTGGCGCATTCCCGTCGCCTATGGCGGCGAACACGGTATCGACCTCGAGGATGTCGCCAAGGCGCTGAACACCACGCCCGACGACATCGTCGCCCGTCACATCGCCGGCGACTACCGCGTTGCCATGATCGGTTTCACCCCGGGCTGGTCCTATCTCAGCGGCCTCGACAAATCCCTGCACATGTCGCGGCGGCAGAGCCCGCGGCTGTTCACGCCCGCGGGCACGATCTCGATCGGCGGCATCCAGGCCGGAATCCAATGCCTAGCGGCCCCGAGCGGCTGGCACCTGCTCGGCCGCACGCCTGTCAGAACCTATCAACTCCACCGGAATCCGACCTTTCTCACCGAACCCGGTGATCGCGTGACGTTTTTTGCCATCGACCACAAGACCTTCGAGGAACAGGATCGCGCCGCCGAGGCCGGCGAGATCATCGCCGAGCAGGTGGTCGCATGAGCCGGCTCGTGATCGCCAGCATCGGTCCCGCAAGCTCCGTCCAGGACGGCGGCCGCCACGGCGCGCAGCGCTACGGCCTGACGGTCAGCGGGGCGATGGACCGTCTGTCGCTGGCGGCCGCGAACACGCTGGTCGGCAACGAGCCGTTCGCGGCCGTGGTCGAGATCGGCCCGTTCGGCGCCACGTTCACCGCCAAAGACGGCGCCGTGCGCGTCGCGATATCAGGCGCGCCGCGCAATGCGGACGTCGCCGGCAAGCCGGTGGCCATGGACGCGTCAGTGACGCTCAAGGACGGCGAGACGCTGACGCTGGGCTTTGCCCGCGGCGGCGCGTTCACTTATCTGGCGATCGAAGGCGGGATCAAAGGCGAACTGGTGTTCGGCAGCCTTGCGGTGAACGCCCGCGCGGGCCTCGGCAGCCCCTACCCGCGCCCGCTGCAGGCCGGCGATGAATTCACAGTTGATGCCGCAAGCGGCGCGCCCGAGCTGCGCATCGAGCTGCCGAAGGCTGCAACAGGCCCGATCCGCGTCCTGCTGGGCCCGCAGGACGACGAGTTCGACGACGCCAACAAGGCGCTGTTCCTTGATAGCGAGTGGAAGATCTCGGCGACCTCCGACCGCATGGGCTACCGGCTCGAGGGCCCGGCGATCAAGCATCTGCATGGCCACAACATCGTCTCCGACGGCACCGTCAACGGCAGCATTCAGGTGCCCGGCAACGGCTCGCCGATCGCGCTGATGATGGATCGCGGCACGTCCGGCGGTTATCCGAAGATCGCAACCGTGATCACGGCCGATGTCGGCCGCCTCGCGCAGACCTCGGCGGGAACCGCGTTCCGCTTCCTCGAGGTCACCATGGCCGAGGCGCAGGAAGAGGCGCGCAAGTTCGCGCAACTCATCCGCAACCTGCCCGATCGCCTGCGCTCTTCCGATACCGTCGAGCTCAACATCGAGGCGCTCAGCGATGCTAATGTCGCGGGCTATGCGGTGAGCGCCATGGATGCCGGGACCTGGCAGGTCACGGCGGAGCCGTAAGCGACAAGACGACCAGAGGCGGAGAGCACCCCATGAAGACGATCGATCTCAATTGCGACCTCGGCGAAGGTTTTGGCGCGTGGGAGATGGGCAACGACGCCGCGATGATCGACCTTGCCAGCTCGGTCAACGTCGCCTGCGGCTTCCATGCCGGCGACCCCGACATCATGCGCCGGACGGTCGAGCTCGCGAAGGCGCGCGGCGTCTCGGTCGGCGCCCATCCCGGCTACCGCGACCTGCACGGTTTCGGCCGGCATCCGATCGCGGGCCTGAAGGCCTCCGAGATCGAGAACCTCGTCGCCTACCAGATCGGCGCCCTGCAGGCGATCGCGACCGCAGCCGGCCACAAGGTCACGCATGTGAAGGCGCACGGCGCGCTCTCCAACGTCGCCTGCGAGGACGACATGACGGCCAAGGCGATCGCCGCCGGCATTAGGGCGGTCGACCCGAGCCTGATCTTCGTCGTGCTCGCCAATTCGAAGCTGGTGAAGGCCGGCGAAGACGCCAATCTGCCGATGGTGCACGAGGTATTTGCTGACCGCGCCTATGAGGACGACGGCAACCTCGTCTCGCGCAAGAAGCCCGGCGCGGTGCTGCACGATGCCAAGGCGATCGCCGATCGCGTGGTGCGCATGGTGCAGGACGGCGCGGTGGTGTCGGTGACGGGCAAGGTGATCAAGATGCGCACGGACACGGTGTGCATTCACGGTGACACGCACGGCGCTGTCGAGATCGCGCGCACGCTACGTCAGGCGTTGAAGGATGCGGGGATCGAGGTCGCGCCGTTCAAGCGCGGGGCGTAATCAGAACGGGTGCACCGAGAGCGTGCCGAACACGATCGCCGCGATGACCGCGAAGGCGCTGTAGAGCCCAACGTGATGTATGTTCGCCCCGGTCCGGCGCGAGAGTGAGCGCGCGTAGAAGTGCAGCCTGGCTTCCGCCGATAGTTCGCGCATGGTCGATCTCCAACGCCCCATTTGCGGGAGTATGAAGGATCAACCCTGGCGGGAGGCAAGATAGCGGCGAAAATAGCGATGGAGGTTCTCTGAAGGCGCCCCGTCGCAGGCGCAAATTCTCTTCACCCGAGGGTTCCGAGAATCTTATTCGTTAAGATCCGAGCCAGCTGGAACCGGCCCGGATGACGGTGGGATGACAGTCGAGCGGAGGCATTCAGACCCCCTCCAAACAAAATTGTCGAAAACGACCCCATGCACAGTAGAAACGGCCCAGCGGCGCGACGTCCGGCGGTTGCGCCGCCGGGACGATTTGCGCTGATCGGCTCGCGCCTTAGTAGACGTCAGCCTGGAAGCGGCCCGTCTTCTTGAGCTCGGCGACAAAACTGACGGCCTCATCCGTCGAACGTGCCCCGAACTGCGCGACGATGTCGACCAGTGCGCGCTCGACGTCCTTGGCCATGCGCTTGGCATCGCCGCAGATGTAGAGATGCGCGCCTTCGGCGAGCCAGGTCCACACCTCGCGGCCGACCTCGCGCATGCGGTCCTGCACGTAGAACTTCTTCTCGCCGTCGCGCGACCAGGCCAGCGACATGCGCGTCAGCAGCCCCGAGGTCTTCATCGCGTTGAGCTCTTCCTGATAGAAGAAATCGCAATCGCTGCGCTGATGGCCGAAGAACAGCCAGTTCTTGCCGGGCGCGCCGGTCGCCTTGCGGTCGAGCAGGAAGGCGCGGAACGGCGCGATGCCGGTGCCGGGGCCGATCATGATGACAGGCGTCTTCGGATCCTGCGGCAGGCCGAAACCGTGCGCCTTCTGCACATAGACCTTGAGCTTCTCGCCCTCGGCGATGCGTTCGCCGAGGAAGGTCGAGGCCACGCCGATCCGCTTGCGCTTGCCGATGACGTAACGCACGGAGTCCACCGTCAGCGACAGTTTTCCCGGCGTCGCATTGTGCGAGGACGAGATCGAATAGAGCCGCGGCTGGAGCGGCTCCAGCGCCTCGACGAAGGCCTCCGGATGCGGCCGCGTGCCCGAAAACTTCTGGAGCGCCGCCATGACGTCGAGCGTGGCGGCGTCGCCATCGGGATCCTCGCCCTGGGCCAGCGCCCGCGCCTTCTCGCGCTGCGCGCCGCCGGTGATGAAGGAGATCAGCTCGAACAGCGTGTCGGGCGCCGGCGACAGCGAGACGTCGTCGATCAGCACTTCGCGCAGCGTCTTGCCGTTGACCTTGGTGGTGTGGGAGGCGCCGAGCAGCGCGATGATCTGATCGACGAGGCCAACCTCATTGCGTGCGAACACGCCGAAGCTGTCGCCGACGACATAGTCGAGCTTGCTCTCCGCGAGATCGAACTCGACGTGATAGGTCTCTTTCTCCGACTTCCCCTTGTTGAGCAGGCGCCGCGACAGGAATGTCGCCGCGATCGGATTGTCGCGCGAGCGGCCGGGCTCGGCGATCGTCACCGTCACGGCCGGCGCCGCCACCGCATCCACCTTGTCGGCCGCCTTGGCCGCCGGCGCCTTGTCCAGCTCCTCGTACAGCGACTTCAGCATCCGCGCAGTTTCCTTGCCGCCGGGGACGCAGAGATTGAGCCGTGCTTCGCTACGGGTGGCGATCGCCTCCGAATAGTCGTGGCAATTGTAGCCGCACTGGCCGCAATCCTGCTGCGCCATCGCGGCCATCATCTTGCGGCGCACGGGACGGCCTTCGGCGAGCTTCATCCGGTCCGCAATCGGCATGGTCTGGTCGTGCCACGGCGCTTCACCGTCGTCGCCGTCGCCGGCTTGCATGACGGCGGCGCCCTGCTCCGCCGACAGCGGCGTGGCCACATCAGGCGACAACAGCCCGGCGAAGAAGCCGTTGAGCCAGGAGCGCTGCGCGTCGGAGAACGGCGCGCTGGCGGGAATGATGTCGAGTTTTGGCGGAGGCGTGATCTGGTTCATGCGGACACCTGTGCATCGGCAAGCTTGCGCAGCGTTTCGCCGTCATGGCGGCGCGCAAAGGACAGGAAGGTCTCGTCGGGCGACGAGCGGTGGGCGATATAGGCCTTGAGCAGTCCCTCGACCGTCTTCGGCGCGTCTTCAGCCTTGAGGTCGTGATAGACTTCCTGCCCGACATCCGCATCGGGACCGAACCCGCCGCCGGTGAAGAGGTGATAACCCTCGACCGTGTCTTCGTCGTTCACCGGCACGCGCGCCCCGATCAGGCCGATGTCGCTGATGTAATGCTGCGCGCAGGAATGATGGCAGCCGGTGACGTGGATGTTGACCGGCTTGTCCATGGCGACGCGCGGCTCGCACCAGTCGCCGATCTCGGCGGCATTGCGCTTGGTATTGGAAGCCGCGAAACGGCAGCCGGCACTGCCCGTGCAGGCGATCAGGCCGGCGCGGATGTGCGAGGCCTCGACCGCGAGCCCGATCTGCTTGATCGCTGCAATGGCGAGCTCGACATTCTCGTCGCGCACGCCCGATATCAGCAGGTTCTGCCAGACGGTCAGGCGGATCTCGCCGTCGCCGAGGTCCTGCGCCACTTTGGCCAAACCCCGCATCTGATCGCAGCTGATCTTGCCGAGCGTCAGCGAGACGCCGATCCAGTTCAAGCCGTCCTGCTTCTGCTTGTGCACGCCGATATGCGCCATGCGGTCCGCGGCTGGCCGCGGCGCAAACGCCTCTTCCGGCACGCGCGTGAACGGCGTCTTCAGCCGCTCCTCGACGAGTTTAAGGAAACCGTCATGGCCCATGGCATCGAGCACGTATTTCAAACGCGCCTTGTTGCGGTTGGTGCGGTCACCGTGATCGATGAACACGCGCACGATGGCGTCGGCGACGGCGGTGGCCTGCTCCGGCTTGACGATGATGTTGGAGTATTTTGCAAAGTCCTTGTGGCCGGTGATGCCGCCGAGACCAAGGCGGAACCAGATTCCGGGCTCGACGCCAAAACCGTCCTTCACCTCGAACGCAGTGAAGGCGATGTCGTTGGTTTCCTCCAGCACCGCGATCCTGCCGGCGCCGTCGAAGGCGACGTTGAACTTGCGCGGCAGGCCGTAGAGCGAGCGGTCGTTGAGAATGTGGTAGTGCCACTCGCGCGCATAGGGGCGCGTGTCGATCAGTTCCTGCGGATCGATGCCGGCGGTCGGCGTTCCCGTCACGTTGCGGATGTTGTCGGCGCCGGAGCCGCGTGAGCACAGGCCGAGGTCCTGGATGCCCTCGATCAGCTTGATCGCGTTCTTCGGCGGGATCTCGCGGAGCTGGAGATTGGCGCGCGTCGTGACGTGGCTGTACGGGCCGCAGAGATCGTCGGCGAGATCGGCAAGGCCGGACAGCTGCCAGTGCTTCATGATGCCGTTCGGAATGCGCAGCCGGCACATGTAGGAGTCCTGCGTCGGCGCGACGTAGAAAATGCCGTAATAGCGCCAGCGGAAATTGTCCGCAGGGCTCGGCGGCGCGTTGTCGAGCGCCTGCTGCCGCAGTCGCGGATAGGCATCGAAGGGATGCTCGTCGCGCTTGAATTTCTCCTGGTCGGCGAGCTTCTTGCCGGCTGCGATGACCTTGTCCTGCGCCTTGATGTGGACGGCGTCGGGGCCCGTGGCCTCGGCATTGGCCTTGCCGGCGCTGCCGCCGAGACCGCGACCGACCCGGCTGATCTGCAAACCGGTCGTGAAGCCTTCGAGATAGCGTTTCTGCTCGTCGGAAAAGTCGACTGAGAGCGTATCAATTTTCATGGTCGGTAACGAAGCTCCTGCGGCCACCGGGTGGCATCGACGGAAAATTGCGCGACCCGCGAGGAACTCGGCTGGCTCAAGAAGCCGGCTGCGCACCCAACGGTCCGGTCAGCTTCGTTGCTGCGGGACTTGGCTCAGCAGGCGTCTGTGACAAGCTGGCCGCACTGCAACATACAAGTTGCGTGCCAGCTTCGATGAAATGAAAATTGCTTTGATTCCAGATGGATACAGACGAGCCCGGAAAATCGCGGTCCGGAACTCTCATGAAATTCGAGCAGGCGGCCCAAAATTTAGCCGATGATCTCTTCCGCCCAAAAACGATGCAGGACCGAATCAGGCCTTCCAGCGTCCGACCTCGAAGGCCTCCAGATGCCCCCGGATGTTGCCGGGATCGAAGGCCGGGCCCGCAAATGCCCCGAACGCCGCGGGGGCTTCAGCGGGCGATTGCTGACCGAGGGCTGCGTCGTAGAGGTCGGGCCTGAACACGGCCATCGCCGTCTTGACGCCGTCAGGCGTCAACGCCGTTTGCCCCCAGCGCACCATCTGCGCATAGAGCCAGGCCGCCTGAACCGGATCGGGGCGCCCTGCCCCTTCGCGTCCGACCAGGAGATAGCGACCGCTCTCGCGGAGGGTGCCGTCGGGAGAAATCTTCAGGCGCCCGGTGAGGGTTCGCTGGATGACTTCGGCATCGACGCCGATCCGTTCCGGCTGCGCCAGGATCCGCGCCGTCTCAGACAGGTTCGCGGGGTTCTCGATGAACTCGGCGCCCTTCACGGCCGCGCGCACCAGCGCTGCCACCACATCCGGATGCTTGTCGGCCCAGACCTGGCGAACCGCCAGCACCTTCTCAGCCGCGCGCACGAGAATGTCGGAGACGAAATGCAGGATGTGGCCGATGCCGAGATCGACCGCGACCGAGTTCCAGGGCGCCCCGACGCAGAACGCATCGACATGGCCATTGGCGAGGCTATCGACCATGTAGGGCGGCGGCAACACCACAAGACGCACATCCTCATCCGGATCGACGCCGGCCGCCGCCATCCAGAACCGGAGCTGGTAATTGTGGGTCGAGAACGGGAAGGTCATGCCGAAGGTCAGCGGATCGGCACCTAGCTTGCGACGCTTCGCGACGACCTTCGCCAGCGCTTTCGCCGTGACAAGCGGATCGAAGCGGTCACCGTCGATCTCCTCCATCAGCGCGGCATGGAGCGCCGGCGAGACCGTGATCGCGTTGCCGTTGATGCCGAGGTTGAAGGGCGCCGCGATCGGCACCTTGACGTGGCCGAGCCCAAGCGAGGACGCGATCGCGACCGGCGCCAGCAGATGCGCGGCGTCGAACAGGCCGATATTGAGCTTGTCACGCACGTTGGACCAGGAGACCTCGCGCACCAGCTCGACCTCGAGCCCTTCGGCGGCGGCAAAGCCCTTGTCGACGGCCACGATCAGGGCGGCGGCATCGACCAGCGGGATGAACCCGATGCGGAGGGGACCGGTCATTTCAGCATCTCCGACGCGGTGATGATCGATTGCGCGATCTCGCCGATTTTCTTCTTCTCGCGCATCGCTGTGGAGCGCAGCAGCACGTAGGCCTCGTCCTCGGTGAGGCCCTTGACCTTCATCAAAATTCCCTTGGCCTTCTCGATGATCTTGCGGTCCTCGAGCTGCGACTTGGTGCGCTCCAGCTCCTCCTGGAGTTTTGCGAAGGCGTTGAAGCGGGACACGCAGAGGTCGAGGATCGGCTTGATGCGCTCCTTCTTCAACCCGTCGACGATGTAGGCGGAGACCCCCGCTTCCACGGAGGCCTGGATCGAGGATGAATCACTCTGGTCCACGAACATGGCGATCGGCCGCTTCACGGCGCGGCTGACCTGGAACATCGCCTCCAGCACGTCGCGACTGGGGTTCTCCAGATCGATCAGGATGATATCAGGGTCCACCGCATAAATACGGGCAAGCAGGCTCTGCATCTCGCGGATATGGACAATCTGCGTGAATCCGGCCTCGCGCAACCCCTCCTCGAGGATCGCAGCCCGGATCGGGCTTTCGTCGACAATCACGATTTTAGGCGACTGTTCGGCGCTCATGTCCCACTCACGTCAAGCGATTCATCCATAGCATGCCGGAGGGCGATGCAAAGGGTTGTAATTATGGGCAATTGGGACTAGCTCAGGCCTGTCAATCAGGCAGATTTGGATATGGATCAGACGGCTGCGCCCAAGGTCAGCTTCGTGTCGCTCGGGTGTCCCAAAGCATTGGTGGATTCCGAGCGCATCATCACGCGCCTGCGCGCCGAGGGCTACGAGCTCGCCCGCAAGCATGACGGGGCCGACATCGTCATCGTCAACACCTGTGGCTTCCTCGACAGTGCCAAGCAGGAATCGCTTTCGGCGATCGGCGAGGCCATGGCCGAGAACGGCAAGGTGATCGTAACAGGTTGCATGGGCGCGGAACCCGAACAGATCGAACAGGCCTATCCCGGCGTGCTCTCCATCACCGGCCCGCAGCAATATGAGAGCGTGCTGGACGCCGTGCACCGTGCGCTGCCGCCCGCCCACAATCCGCATCTCGATTTGGTGCCGCCGCAGGGCATCAAGCTGACGCCGCGCCACTACGCTTACTTGAAGATCTCCGAGGGCTGCAACAACCGCTGCACCTTCTGCATCATCCCGAAGCTGCGCGGCGATCTCGTCTCGCGTCCGGCCAATGACGTGCTGCGCGAGGCCGAGCGCCTCGTCGGCGCCGGCGTCAAGGAGCTGCTGGTGATCTCGCAGGACACCTCGGCCTACGGCGTCGATCTCAAATATGCCGAGAGCCCGTGGAAGGATCGCCAGGTCCGCGCCAAATTCCTCGACCTCGCGCGCGAGCTCGGCGAACTCGGCGCATGGGTTCGGCTGCAATACGTCTACCCCTACCCGCATGTCGACGAGGTTATCGCGCTGATGAACGAGGGCAAGGTGCTGCCCTATCTCGACATCCCGTTCCAGCATGCGAGCCCCGAGGTGCTGAAGGCGATGAAGCGCCCCGCGGCACAGGACAAGACGCTGGCGCGGATCAAGCGCTGGCGCGAGGAATGTCCCGATCTCGCTTTGCGCTCGACCTTCATCGTCGGCTTCCCCGGCGAGACCGATGCCGATTTCGCCTATCTGCTCGACTGGCTGGATGAGGCCGAGATCGATCGCCTCGGCTGCTTCAAATACGAGCCGGTTGCCGGTGCGACGTCGAATGCGATCGAGAACCCCGTGCCCGAAGAGATCAAGCAGGAGCGCTACAACGCGCTGATGGCCCGCCAGCAGAAGATCTCCGCGCGCCGGCTGAAGCGCAAGGTCGGCACGCGCCAGCAGATCATCATCGACGAGGTCGGCCCGACGGTTTCAAAAGGCCGCTCCAAGGCCGACGCGCCGGAGATTGACGGCGCGGTTTATCTCTCCAGCCGCCGCCCGTTGCGCGTCGGCGAGATCGTCACCGCGAAGATCGAGCGCGCCGACCAATACGACCTGCACGGCAGCGTCGCGGGGTTTTGACGGCGCCAACGATCGCGTCACCTCTCTTGCGGGTCGCTGCAACCGGATATGAAGAAGGTCGTCATGCCCGGGCTTGTCCCGGGCATCCACGTTCTTCGTGCCACTGGCAATGCGTGGATGGCCGGGACAAGCCCGGCCATGACGCTGTGGAAGCCTCTGTGCCTCAAGCTTGCAGGGAGCAGACCGTCGCTGGGCTACAGCTCCGTCAAACCAGCCATTTCGGCACCCAGCGCTCCGGGCGTCGGGCGCGGGCGAGATCGGCCTGGGCTTCGGTCAGCTTGGCGGGCTCGCCGTCGATGGTCGGGCGCACATCGTATTCGAAGTTCGTCACGACGCTTCTCCCGACGCCTGCCGTCCGTCATGCGCGGAAAACACCTCCTTGGCTGCGAACAGCCCGTTCACCGCCGCCGGGAAGCCCGCATAGACGGCCATCTGCATGATGATCTCCACGATCTCGTCGCGAGACAGCCCGACGTTCAGACCCGCCTCGATATGCACTTTGAGCTGAGGCGCGGCATTTCCGAGCGCCGTCAGCGCGGCGATCGTCGCGATCTCTCGATCGCGCAGGCCGAGGTCCGGGCGGCTGTAAATGTCGCCGAAAGGAAACTCGATCACGTATCGTGCGAAATCCGGAGCGATGTCGGCGAGTGAGGCGACGACCTTTTCACCGGCTCTGCCGTCAATGCGTGACAGGGCCCGCTGGCCGCGATCGAAGCGGCTTTCGGCTTGTGTTTGAGCGTGCGTCATTTTCCTTCGTCCTCTGTTCATCGCCGGCATAACCGGAGATCTTGGTATCAAGGACGAGCAGGCATTCCTGGAGTTCGGCAATCTGCGTGCGAACCTGTTCCCGGTGGATTTCCAGCATCTGCCGCCGGGCTGGCCCGGTGGCATCGCCTTCATCACGAAGCGCCGCATAACGCAACATGTCCCGGATCGGCATTCCCGTGGTCTTGAGCCGACCGAGGAATGCGATCCATGTGAGGATCGACGCGTCAAAGTCACGCTGGCCGGAACGATCCCGGTCTGCGTATGGCAGCAGCCCGACGCGCTCATAATAACGCAACGTGTGCGTCGACAAGCCGGTTCGTTTTGCGAGGTCGCCGATCTTCATGTGTGCCCGTTCTCGTACTGACGCACGTACAGATACCCCTTCGAGCGCACTCTAAGTCAAGGGGGATCGCAAGGGAGATCGAAGGTGCCGTTCCCGCGAGGTCAAGACGGCGCGACAGCAGAAGAACACCGGTTCGACGCGACTAGTCGCCGGCAAAAAAGATTCCCTCGATGTCTTCCGCTTGCTGACCTCCGGCCAGACTGACCCAACCAGTTAGTCCATTCTTGTTCCGAACGAGGAAATGGTAGCGCTCGGACGAGTCCTCCTCACGTCGGTCGCTTGCGACGAGTACCTCAACGAACTCACCCTTCGGAATGGTGCCGACCGCATTCGTCGCAGCCTTATCGAAATAGAACGTCAAGTCATGCAGCGTCTTTGACTTGAGGCCGACGTAATGAAACGGCTGGTTAACCTCCTTCAACCGGTCGTCGTCAAGGCAGTACTTGCGTCGATGGTCGAACATCGTATTGACGTGACCGGAGGCGTAGACGCACCCGTCGCCGGGTATCTCGAATCGGAGGCCTTCGATCTGGTCTTGATAGAGATCGCCCGCGCCTCCAATCAGGTTAAATACGCAATTGTAGTCGGCACTACCGCCGGAGCTGCAGACGACCAGGAAGTACCTCTCCGACCGAAGGCGAAGCTTCGTTTCAAAAACGTAGGTGAGAATAACGCCGCCAGCATCGGCATCATCGCTGTTTTTCTTTTCGTCCGGTGTGATCACGTGAGGCCGCGTGAGCGCGGGATCGGTAGCCAGCACGATCGGAAGGTCGGCAACGGCGCTTTCCACGAGTTCGGTTTGCGCGTCTGCGGCCGAGGCCGCTGACATCAGCAGGATCGCGACATTCAACCGGTGACAAAGGCCGCGCATCAGCGAACTACCCCGACGAGAAGCTAATTCAATCAGCAACCTGATTGCACGGCTCCGTGACGGGATTCTGACGGTGTTCCGTCACGCCAGCCATTTCGGCACCCAGCGCTCCGGCCTCGGTGCGCGCGCGAGATCGGCCTTTGCTTCGGAGAGCTGCGCCGGCTCGCCGCCGATGATCGGACGCACATCGTATTCGAAGTTCGGCATGACGCGGCCGTCGACATAGAGGCCGAATTTCATCGCGTGCCACAGCCCGAGCTCGGGCTGTGCCTTGCGCATCTCCTCGCGCAGATCGCGCAGCAGCGATTCGATCGAGGCGGCCTCCTCGAACGGCTGCGGGCCGAGGGTCAGGACGCGGGCCTCGTACTGCTTGCCGACGATCGCGACCTCGAAGCGGGTCTTGTCCCAGGGCTTCTTGCCCTTGGGCAGATGCGCGGCGAGCCGCCAGCCGAGCTCGGCCATCAAGCGATGATTGGCCCAATAGTCTTCGCGATCCCGGCTCCATTTTTCCACGAAGCCGCGAAAGTCGGGAAGCTCCGCGGCGCCGTCGTCACATGCCGCCTTGTCGCCGATCGGCTGCCCGGCAAGCCATTTCGCGAGCTCGTCGGTCTGGCACTCGACCTCGTCATGCGGCTTGAGATCGCTCCAGGCCTTGTCAAATTGCTGCGACGTCAGCTTCGCCAGCAAGCCGTCGAGGCTCGGCGCGAGCAGCTCGTAATCGCCCTCGGAGCCCAGCCCCACGATCGGCGGATTGTCGCGATCAAGACCCGCGCCATACCAGCCGCCGACGGCCGAGCCATCCGGCAGCCGCATGAACAGTGAAAACCTGTCGCGCAAGGGACTGCCGTCGAAGATCGGCGCCTGATCGGAGAACTGGCCTTGCAGGGAGAAACGGCCGACGCTGCCCCACGGGCGCCCGTTCAGCCAATCGGCAAAGTCGACCAGCAGGGATGGCGCCTCGATGCCCGGCGGAAACGCGCCGCGAATGCTGTCGAGGTCGATTGGATAAGGCGTATCGGACAAGGTCTTCAAACTATCTGGTTGGTCCCGCCTTCTTGGTCTGACCCGTGATGCATTCGGTTCGAACCAAGTCGCGTCCTTCGATCACAAACGCGCTAGAGGCGCAATGGTTTCTGTACGGCAATCAAATGACATCCAATCTATTGCGGAGTACAGGTTGGCGCGATCAACATGCTGAGTGAGCCACGCTCGGCGAAGCGACCCGAAGCGACCCGGAGCGGGCGGTTGCCGATCGCAACCGCCCCATCGATCCCGCTGGATACGGCAGCCTCAGACCGCAGAAAGCGGCCCGACCGCGACTATCGCAGTGATTGAATTTTGCGCTGAGTCGCGCTAACAGCGACCGAGATCTCCGCTTGGACCGCATCATGATCGACGAACAAGCCCCTCCAGGCCCCCCGTTGGGGGTAGCGAAACGCCTGTCGAAAAACCGCGCCCTGCTGGCCCTTGTCGTGCTTGCCCTTGTGCTTGGTGCGCTGCTTCTGCTCTCTGACGAGGCCGTTACGTCGCGTTTCCACTACAAGTATTTCTAAGATGGCTCCGATCGTCCGGCGCGCCATCGGACTCGCGCTGTTTGCGGCCATCGCCGACATGATGTTCTTCGGCTTCGGGCTCGCCTCGATCGCGCGCGGCAATCCATACCTGCTCTACAAGCCATGGCGGCTCGATGCCGAGATCGCCGCGATGCTGCCCCATGAGCGCGAGGGCTCGTTCACCGGCTGGCCCCGGCAAGGGGAACTTCCGACACAGCCCGTGCCGAAGGCCGGCGCCGCAACTTGCGGCTCTGCATGGGGCGGGTCATTCACCCAGAGCCCGGATGTCGCCGCCGCAGAAACCTGGCCATACCTGGTCTCGCAAGCCTTGGGCTGCCAAATCGATAATCACGGCATCGGCGGCTTCAGTATCGACCAGACATTGCTGCTGTATCGTAAGCATTCACGTTCGGATTCGATCGTCATTCTGGGGCTCATCGAACTCATGCTCGTCGGCGCCGGGGCCTCGTCCCCGGCCTTCTTCTCGCTGTCGGATGATCATTCTCCGCGGGCTAGCCTGACCAAGCCGAGATTCGTGCTTGAGAAAGACCGCCTCGTGCTGATCCCCCGCCCCGCCGCTGACGTCGCCGCGATCCGCGATGCCATCACCAGCGACATGCCCGCCGCCGAGTGGACCCCGCTCGCCTTTCCATTCTCGTTCCATGTGGCGACCGCGATCTATCGCAAGTTGACCCGCACCGAGCAATTCAATGCCGCAAGCCTCGCTTCGCCGCGGGAAGACATGGCCACCTTGCGGCGTCTTGGCGCCTCGCTGATCCAAACATTTGCCCGTGAAGCCGCCGCCCGCAACAATCGCTTTGTGCTCCTGCTCATTCCGTCGCCCGACATTCAGGGCGAGCTCGGACACAGCCTGACGATGATGATGGAGGCCGTCGGCAGCCAACCCGGCATCTGCATCGTCGATCCCTCGCCCGAACTGAAGGACGCGTATTCACGAACGGGAATCCTGCGCACGGACAGCGGTCATTTCAGCGCCACCGGCAACAAGGCGCTCGCGGATGCAACCTTGCGCAGCCTCAAGGCCTGCGGGATTGCAACGTGACGGGTCGGATCGCTTCGCTCGATCTCTTGCGCGGCATCGCCGCCTTCTCCGTCGCGATCCCCCATTTTTTCATGGCCAGCTCCGCCAGCGCGCCGGCCGCGGAAACCATCTCGATTCTCGGCGTCGAAATCTTTTTCGTGCTGTCCGGCTACGTCCTGGCCCCGCAGATCCTGATGGTGGCCGCAAGCTCCTTCCGCCTGCGCAATCTCGGCGTCTTCCTGGTGCGGCGCTGGATGCGCACTGTGCCGCCCTACCTGATCGCACTCGTTCTCGTCTCGATCACGGCGCGCCAAACGTTCAGCGCGGATTTCGTTCGTTACGCCTTCTATGTGCAGAACCTGGTCGGGCAAGCCAACGATCACGATTATTTCGCGATCGCCTGGAGCCTGTCAGTCGAGGAATGGTTCTATGTGACCTTTCCCGTTCTCTTGCTGGTTGCGTCGGCGTTTGTCCCCGGTCGCCGCCGGACGGCGCTTCTAGCCGCGCTGATTTATATCGGAGTGGTCACGATTGTCCGCTTCGCCTTCGGGGATTGGGCCGACTGGGGTCCGGAGGTACGCCGCGTTGTCGCGTTCCGCGTCGATGCTATTGCCTGGGGCTTCGTCCTGTATCTTGCCGTCTCGGACGGCCGCCTGCTGCGCGCGGTCACCCCAGTGCGCGCGGGGATGATGCTTCTCGTCGTCGGCAGCGCCGCCTTCGCGCTCACGCTTCGGCTTGCCGGCCAGCCGTCGCTCGCGCTCGAGGCGCTGTTCCACCTCTACGCATCCGCGTTCGGCGCCGCCGCGATCGTAGCCGCGCTTGCATTCGCGCCGCGTCTTGCGAGCCGGCCATTCCTTGTCAGCGCAAGCCTCTTCCTCGGAAGCATCTCCTACTCGGTCTATCTGTTCCACCTGCTCGTGCTGGCGGCGCTGGAGCGCCTCGGCGCAGCCGAGAGCTCCGCAGGTTTGATCCTGTACGTTGCCCTGACGATCATCGTCACGGCACTGATGGCCGTCGGGGTGGAGGCGCCGATCCTTGAGGCGAGACCATCCTACAGTGCTGGCCTGCGACCATCGCTCGATGCTCGTGAACGCGACGCTCGCGCGGTCGTTGAGGGTTGAACGCTGCCCGAGCATGGGCTTGACAAGCCCTGCCCTTCGGCTGTAGGGACCCGCCCCATGATCAACGCTCGGACCCATCAGCGCACCGAAATGCTCCGCCGTCGCTTCCGCGACGAGGAGAGGGTGCGCCATGTCCGACGACGCCGCTGAACCACTGAATTCAGCCGAGTTTTCGCAAAGGCCGCACCCGCAAGGTGCGGCCTTTCTGCTTTTTGCGCCCCTTTTTCCACCCCGTCCCCACAGGAGTTCGACATGACCACGCATCCGTATGACGCGCTGATGGACATCACCGCACGGCCCAAGGCCGTGTTCGTCCGCGGCGCGGGCTCCTACCTCTGGGACGACAGCCGCAAGCGCTATCTCGATTTCGTGCAGGGCTGGGCCGTCAACTGCCTCGGTCACTCCCCGCCCGCGATCGCCGATGCGCTTTCCGCACAGGCCAAGCGGTTGCTGACGCCAAGCCCGGCGTTCTACAACGAGCCGAGCCTGAAGCTTGCCGAGCGGCTGGTCGCAAACAGCGCGTTCGACCAGGTGTTCTTTGCCAACTCCGGCGCCGAAGCCAACGAGGGCGCGATCAAGCTCGCGCGCAAATACGGCAGCCTGCACAGGAACGGCGCGTTCGAGATCATCAGCTTCGCGGGCGGCTTCCACGGCCGGACGCTGGCGACGATGTCAGCCTCGGGCAAGAAGGCGTTCGAGCCGCTGTTCGAGCCGAAGGTCGCGGGCTTCAAGAAGGCGAAGCTGAACGACATCGCCTCGGTCGAGGAGCTGATCAACGACAACACCGTCGCGGTGATGCTGGAGCCGATCCAGGGTGAATCCGGCGTGTGGCCCGCGACCGATCAGTTCCTGAAGGAGCTGCGCGCGCTCACCGACGCGCACGGCCTGCTGCTCATTTTTGACGAGATCCAGACCGGCATGGGCCGGACCGGAAAACTCTTCCACTACGAGCACACAGGCATCGCGCCCGACATCATGACGCTCGGCAAGGGCATCGGCGGCGGCGTGCCGCTGGCGGCCCTGCTGGCAACCGAACGTGCCTCCTGCTTCGAGCACGGCGATCAGGGCGGCACGTTCAACGGCAACCCGATCATGTGCGCGGCGGGGCTCGCGGTACTGGAGGAGATCAGCAAGCCCGACTTCCTGAAGTCGGTCACCGAGACCGGCCTGCTGCTCGAAAGCGAGTTGCAGAAGGTCTCGGCCCGGCACGGCCTCGGCGGCGTGCGGGGACGAGGCCTCTTGCTCGCGCTCGACCTCAAGCTGCCGATCGCACCAGGCATCGTCGCGCAGGCGTTCGAGGCCGGCGTGCTCCTGAACGCGCCGCAGCTCGACACGCTGCGCTTCATGCCGGCGCTGAACGTCACGCGGGCCGAGATCGTCGAGATGATCGATTGTCTCGACGGGATTTTGACCAGGGCCGGTGCGGCACGGCGGGTTGCGTGAGGCCAGTCTCGTGCCCCGGACGCAGCGCAGCGCCCCTTCGGCTCTGCGCAGCAGCGTTTCACGCTGCGGCGCGTCCGGGACACGGGAGCCGAGGATGACGAGAGACTACGGCTTCAGGATCGACGCGCCGGTGGTCTTGCGGCTTTCGAGATCGATATGCGCCTTGGCGGCGTCCTTGAGCGCGTAGGCGTGGTTGATCGGCACGTGCAGCTTGCCGTTGATGACGGCGGCGAACAGCGTGTCGGCGCCTTCCAGCAGCTCCTTGCGCGTGCCGACGTAGTCGTTCAGCTTCGGCCGCGTCGCAAACAGCGAGCCGTGATTGTTGAGCTCGGCGATCGAGAACGGCGGCACGGGCCCCGAGGCATTGCCGAACGAGACGAACATGCCGCGCGGCTTCAGGCAGGACAGCGAGCCCGGGAAGGTCGCCTTGCCGACGCCGTCATAGACGACGTCGCAGCCCTCGTTGCGGCTGATCTGCTTCACGCGCGCTACGAAATCCTCTTCGTTGTAGAGGATGACGTGGTCGCAGCCATTGGCCTCCGCAAGCTCCGCCTTCTCGCGCGAGCCGACCGTGCCGATGACATGGGCCCCGAGCGCCCTCGCCCACTGGCAGGCGAGCAAGCCGATGCCGCCGGCGGCGGCATGGATCAGCACGCGATGATGCGGCTCGACCTTGAAGGTCTTGTGCAGGAGATACCAGACCGTCAGCCCCTTCAGCATCAGCACGGCGCCCTGCTCGTGCGTGATGTGGTCGGGCAGCTTGACCAGCTTCTCCCAGGGGATGTTGCGCTCGCCGGTATAGGCACCGAGATTGTGGTAATAGGCCACGCGGTCGCCGGGATGGAAATGCGTCACGCCGGGCCCGACGGCGATGACCTCGCCCGACGCCTCGTTGCCGGCGATGAAGGGCAGCCCCGGCGCCTTGTAGAGGCCGGTGCGATAATAGACGTCGATGAAATTCAACCCGACCGCATGCTGGCGGATGCGCACCTCGCCGGAAGCCGGCGCCGGGACATCGACGCTCTCATAGACCAGGGCTTCGGGGCCTCCGACCTTGTGCACACGGACGGCTTTGGTCATCACCTGACCTCCTCTCGGTCTTCTCGCCGCAGAGCGAAAGACATCGCGCCCGCCTTGTCAACTCGACCCAGATTGGAACGGCTAAACGGACGACTTGCGGACTTTCCTGCGGTTGCGCTTCGCCAGCACGTTGAAGAATTCCACCGCTGCCGAGAACGCTATTGCGAAATAGATGTAGCCGCGCGGAATGTGGAATTGGAATCCGTCCGCGACCAGCGCGACGCCGATCAGCACCAGGAACGCCAGCGCCAGCATCTTGGTGGTCGGATGCTCCGCGACGAACCGCGACACCGGCCCCGATGAAATGTACATGATCAGGCAGGCGATCACGACCGCCGCGATCATGATCTCGATGTCCTGCGCCATGCCGATCGCGGTGATGATCGAGTCCAGCGAGAACACGATGTCGATGACGATGATCTGGACGATCACCCAGAAGAACGCGCTGCCGCCGGACTCCCGGTCGCCCTCGCCGTCATCGGCTTCGACCTCGGCGTGGATCTCGTGCGTCGCCTTGGCGATCAGGAACAGGCCGCCGCCGATCAGGATGAGATCGCGCCAGGAGAAGCCGTAACCCGAAAACGAAAACACCGGCGCGGTCAGGCCGATCAGCCAGACCAGCAGGCTGAGCAGGATGATGCGGAAGATCAGCGCCAGCGCGAGCCCGATCTGGCGGGCGCGGTGGGCCTGCTTCTCGGGGATGCGCGAGACGATCACCGACAGGAAGATGACGTTGTCGATGCCGAGCACGATCTCGAGCGCGGTCAAGGTGAGCAGCGCGGCCCAGGCTTCAGGACTAGTGAGGAGGTGCATCATGCGAAGGATCTTGCCAGACGGATCAAGGCGTCGCTGAAGCTGATCCAGAGCGCGATGGCGCAGAGCACGATTGTCACGCCGGTGCCGACGCGAAAATCCATCTCCAGCACATAGAGGCCGAGCACGGCCCAGATCGCGATCAGCGACATCGTCAGCCAGCGCAGCCGCACCACCCGGACCGGATGCAGCACGTGGAACGGCACGAAGGTCAGCACGACAAGCGCCGCGACCAGCAGCGTCGATACCAGCGGCGGCCAGTGCAGCAGGAACAGATAGAACGCCGCCGCATTCCACAGCGCCGGAAAGCCGCGGAAATGATTGTCGTCCGCCTTCATGCGCAGATCGGCGAAATATAATGCGCTGGTGACGATGATGGCGATGCCGAGCAGCGGCGCGGCCACCGGCAGCAACAGCCCGCTCGCCACGATCGCATAGGCCGGCACGAACACATAGGTGACGAAGTCGACCACGAGATCGAGCACGTCTCCCGACCAGTTCGGCTGCACATCCTTGACCTTCAGCAGGCGGGCGATCGGCCCGTCGATCGCATCGATGATCAGGGCGACGCCCAGCCACTGAAACATCGCCGCCCAATGCTCGCGCACGGCCTCCAGCATCGCCAGCAGCGCGATGGCCGCGCCGAATGCGGTAAAGATGTGCACCGAGAAGGCCGCGGCGCGGATCGCCGGTCTCGGCTTCAGGGAATCCTCTTGGGTATCCATGGCTTCTGCTATCAGAATGGGACCGGTTTGCACATCCGCCATTGCGGCGCGCGGTCGCACAATTCGCCACAAAATCAAGGAAATATAGCCGGGCTTGAATTTGCCGCGCAGCATGTCAATTGTCGTTCCATGACAGATGCATCGACACTCCATGACGCGGCCGTGATCGGCGGCGGACCGGCGGGACTGGCGGCCGCCATCGCACTGGCGCAGGCCGGCGCGCGGACCGCGCTGGTGGCGCGGCGCATGCCCTACGCCGACAACCGCACCACCGCCCTGCTCGGCGCCTCCGTCGATCTCCTGGAGAGCCTCGACGTCTGGCCGCGCTGCAAGGGCAAGGCGGCCGCGCTCGAAATCATGCGCCTCGTCGACGACACCGGCCGGCTGTTCCGGGCGCCGGAGGTCCGGTTCTCCTGCCACGAAATCGCGCTCGACGCTTTCGGCTACAATATCGACAACCGCTCGCTGATGCTGGCGATGGAAGAACGCGCGGCCGAGTTGCCCAACCTCGTCCGTTGCGATGACGAGGCCGAAAGCGTCGTCATCGAAGCCGACGACGTCGCGATCCGCATGGCGTCCGCTCAATTCCTCACGGCCCGGCTCGTGGTCGGCGCCGACGGCCGGCACTCGCTGTGCCGGGAAGCTGCCGGCATCGCGGTGACGCGACGCGACCTGACGCAGACCGCGCTGACCTTCAACGTCGGCCACGCGCGCCCGCATCGCAACGTCTCGACCGAGTTCCACACGCCGCATGGCCCTTGCGTGTTCGTGCCCCTGCCCGGCGACCGTTCCAGCATCGTCTGGGTCTCGGCCCCCGCCGAGGCCGAGCGGCTTCGCGGCTTGAGCGACGCGGAGCTGTCCGCCGCGATCGAGAAGCAGTCGCATTCCATTTTGGGACGCATGACGGTCGAGCCAGGTCGCAACCTATTCCCGCTGGCGATCGAACGTCCAAAATCCTTCGGGCGCGACCGCATCGCGCTGGTCGGCGAAGCCGCCCATGTGGTCCCGCCGATCGGCGCCCAAGGCCTCAACCTTGGTCTGCGCGATGCCGCTGACATCGCCAGGCTCGCGGGCGAAGCCATCGCTGCGGGCCAGGATCCCGGCGCGCCCGACGTGCTCAAGCGCTACGACCGGGCGCGGCGTCCGGATATTCTGAGCCGAACGTTTGCAATCGACATCGCCAACCGCTCCCTGCTCAACGATTTCCTGCCGCTCCAGCCGGTCCGCGCGGTCGGCATGCACCTGCTCGGCGCCATCGGCCCGCTCAGGCGCTTCGCCATGCGCGAGGGCCTGACCCCGACGTGGCGAAGATAGGCTCGCTTACGGAAACGCCAGCCGGCCGGTCTGGATCGCCCACATCACGCTGGTCAGCGTGACCACTGACGCGAAGGTCCCGAGCAGCACCGCGACGGAGGCGGATTCGATCCAGGCGTCGTTCTGCCGGGCGATCACGAACACGTTGAGCGCCGGCGGCAGCGAGGCCATCAGCACGGCGGTCGCAGCCCAGGGCTGCGCGAACGGTCCGAACGCCAGCATCAGACCGAACGCGGCGAGCGGGTGGATCAACAGCTTCACCGCGATCACGCCCGGCACCTCCCACGGCACCCGGTTGAACGGGCGGAGCGCCACGGTCACGCCGAGCACGAACAGCGCGGTCGGTGCGGCTGCGTTCTGAAGGAACGTGATGGTCCGATCGAGTGCGACCGGCAGCTCGATATGAAGCGCCGCTACGGCGGCGCCAAAGCAGGCCGACATGATCAGCGGGTTGAGCACGATCTGCTTCAGCACCACGCCGAAGGCATGGACCAGCGAGGGATGGTCGCGGTCGGAGAGCTCGATCAGCAGCGGCACGATCGTGAACAGGAAGATGCTGTCGCAGCAGAAGATCAGCGCGGTCGGCGCCGAGGCCTTCGGCCCAAGCACGGCGAGCGCCAGCCCCGGCCCCATGTAGCCGATATTGCCATAGCCGCCGGAGAGGCCCGCAAGCGTCGCCTCGCGCAGCGTCAGCCGTCCCAGAACCTTGCCGACGACCAGCGCCAGGGTGAATGCCGCAACCGTGGACAGCGTGGTCGCGACCAGGAACGGCGGGTTGTTCAATTCCGCAAACGGCGTCTTCGACATGATTGCGAACAGCAGCGCCGGCAGCGACACATAGAGCAGGAAGAAGTTCATCCAGGCGAGGCCCGATTCCGGTAGCGATTTGGCCTTGCCGCAGGCGAATCCGACGAAGATCAAGCCGAAATAAGGTAGTGCCAGATTGAGGATATCGACCATTGATGAAGTGTTTTCTGAAGATTTGGGGGCTATCTGCCCCTTAGCCGAAGGTCAATTACAGATCAGGGCACTAGCATCGGCCACAATCCTGGTCTATCGACGGGGAATGATTAAAGCGAGGACCGCCAAATTCCAGATCGGACAGGTCGTTCGCCACCGGATCTTCTCGTTCCGGGGGGTGATCTTCGACATCGATCCGGAATTCAACAACACCGAGGAGTGGTGGCTGTCGATTCCCGAAGAGGTGCGGCCTCACAAGGACCAGCCGTTCTACCACCTGCTCGCGGAGAACGCGGAGTCGGAATACGTCGCCTATGTCTCCGAGCAGAATCTGGTGCCTGACGATTCCGGCGAGCCGATTCGCCATTCCCAGGTCGCCGAGATCTTCATCAAGGACAAGACCGGCGGCTATCGCCCGCGCAATCCGTCGCTGAACTGAGCCGACCGCGCTTGAAGTGAGTTTTGCCGCCATCAAGCGGCCAGCAAAAAAGGCGCTCGAACCGAGCGCCTTTTTCATGTCCGGGATTTTAGCCCGCTTACTTCTGACCGGTCGGAGCCGCGCCGGGCGCGCCACCGTTCTGCTCGAGCTTCTTGCGCTGCTCGTCGGCCTTCTTCTGAAGCTCTTCCTGAAGCTTCTTCTGGGTTTCCTCGAACACCTTCGGATCGGTCGGCGGACCGTCATAGGCCTTCTGGAATTCGCCGGCGAGCGGCAGCGGCAACGTCAAGGGCGCACCGTTGGCATTGATCGCCTGGACAACGAGGTTCTGGCCCTTCTTCATGTTGCCGATGAGCTCGGGCGTGGCCTCGTAGTCGGACATGCAGCCATTCTGGAAGCAGATCACGTAGGGGCTCTGCAACGGCGCATTGTTGTCCACGATGATGCGGGTGCCGTGCACGAGCTGCATGCCGAGCGGCAGCGTCACGCGCAGGATCTTCTTGGGCTCGCCTTCCGGCTCGATGATCACGGCCGCGATGACCGGCTGGCCCGACTCGATGCGGCCGTCCTTGCCGGTGAAGCAGACCTGCTTGGCGTTGGCGTCCTGGCCCTTGAGGCAGAACTTGGTCCAGGGGGCGTAGATCAGCTGGATCTGCTGATCGGCCGGCTGGGCCGCGGCGCCCTGCTGCGCCGGAGCGCCCTGCGCGGGAGCCGGCTGGGCGGGAGCCTGGGCAGCCGGCGCCGGAGCCTTGGGGGCAGCCTTCGGAGCAGCTTTCGGGGCCGCCTTGGGCGCGGCGGGGGCACCGGGGGCCGGCGCCGGGGTCTGGGCCTCAGCGGCAAACGGAACGGCCAATGCCGTCGCCGTCAACAAGGCGAGAAGTCGCCCGCGCGGCCGGACGGACGCGGCCAAGTAACGGAAATTCATTGCGGAAAACCCTTTCTGAACGGGAAGTGCCCGAACCGCTCCGAAGCGACGAACCTGGCCGCGTTGGGCGCGGCTCTCTCCCCGTCAATTGAGGCGGATAAGTGACGGGCTCGACGCTCTTGCGCGATTGCGTGCCTTCTTAACGTGGCCGACGAAAAGATCAATGCCGACAAGCGTCTTTGACCACGCCTTGAACCGCTCCCTGGCCTGCGATCCGTGAAATTCCTTGTGATAGGATTCAGGCCCGCAGGTCCTCGAATCAACGTGTGCCGATGTCCATGTTCCAGCGCCTTCTCGAGGGCCTTCGTGAGGGCCTTGGCACCCGCCTCTGTCTTCTCGCCTTCGTCGTCGCCTCCGCGCTCTCCGCAAGCGGCGCAGGGGCTGAGGAAGCCCATGCCATCGCGATGCACGGCAAGCCGGCGATGCCGGCCGATTTCACCCACATGCCCTACGCCAACCCTGATGCCCCCAAGGGCGGCCGGCTGACCTGGGGCATTCTCGGCACCTTCGACAGCCTCAATCCCTTCATCGTCAGGGGACTGGCCGTGCAGCCGGTGCGGAACTACGTGGTCGAGAGCCTGCTCGCGCGCGGCAATGACGAGCCGTTCACGCTCTACGGCCTGCTCGCCAGATCGGTCGAGACCGATGACGCACGGAGCTTTGTGACGTTCCGCCTCGATCCCCGTGCCCGCTTCTCCGACGGCAAGCCGGTCCTGGCGGATGATGTGCTGTTCTCCTGGCAGCTGCTGCGCGATCACGGCCGCCCCAACCATCGGCAATATTACTCTAAGGTCGCCAAGGCCGAGGCGCCCGACCCTCTTACCGTCAGCTTCGACCTGGCTGGCGCCAACGACCGGGAATTGCCGCTGATCCTCGGCCTGATGCCGATCCTGGCGAAGCATGCAGTGGATGTAGCGACCTTCGAGGAGACGACGCTGACCGGCCCGATCGGCTCGGGCCCGTATCGGATCATGGCGGTAAAGCCCGGCGCCAGCGTGACCTTGACCCGCAATCCCGACTATTGGGGCCGCGACCTGCCCATCAATCGCGGGCTCTACAATTTCGACGAGATCAGGCTCGACTATTTTCGCGAGGCCAACGGCCAGTTCGAAGCCTTCAAACGCGGCCTCTATGATTTCCGCGTCGAGCACGAGCCGCTGCGCTGGCACGACGGTTACGACTTTCCAGCCGCCAAAAGCGGCGAAGTGATCCGCGACACCATCAAGCCCGGCGTGCCGCAGCCTTCCGAATTCCTGGTGTTCAACACGCGCCGTCCGATCTTCGCCGACATCCGCGTGCGCCGGGCACTGACGCTGCTGTTCGATTTCGAGCTGGTCAACCGCAACTACTTCTTCGGACTCTATTCGCGCGTTGCGGGCTATTTCGCCGGCTCCGACCTGTCGGCCTATGGCCGGCCTGCGGATGCGCGCGAACGCGAGCTGCTGAAGCCCTTCGCCGCGCAGATCCCCCCCGACGTCATGGACGGCAGCTACCGCCTGCCCGTCACCGACGGCTCGGGGCGCGACCGGACGACGCTGCGCGCGGCACTCAAGCTCCTGTCGGACGCCGGTTACGATCTCGACGGCACAGTCCTGCGCAACCGCGCGACAAAAGCCCCCTTCACCTTCGAGATGCTGGTGACGACCCGCGACCAGGAGCGCATCGCGCTCGCGTTCCAGCGCGACCTCAAGCGCGCCGGCATCGAGCCGAGCGTTCGCGCGGTCGATCCCGTGCAGTTCGACCAGCGCCGGCTCGCTTACGAGTTCGACATGATCCAGAACCGCTGGGACCAGTCGCTGTCGCCCGGCAACGAGCAGTATTTCTATTGGGGCAGCGCTGCCGCCGACAATCCGGGCACCCGCAACTACATGGGCGCCAAAGATCCCACCGTCGATGCCATGATCGACGCTCTCCTCGAAGCCCGTGATCACACGGCCTTCGTCTCGGCGGTGCGGGCGCTCGACCGCACCTTGATCTCCGGTTTCTATACAATCCCCCTGTTTAACGTATCCGAGCAATGGATCGCGCGCTGGAATCGGATAGAACGGCCAAAGGCCACCTCGCTGTCCGGCTACCTGCCGGAGACCTGGTGGTCGAAGGGGCAGCCGCAAGCGAAGTGACGCCGTGAATCAGCCAGCCGTATCGCCGACGCTCGACACGCTGTTTCAGCGCACGCTGATGCGGCAACCGCACGCGCCCGCTCTGCTCGATCCCCTCAACAAGGCTCGCGTGACCGGCCACCAGCCGCGGCGGATGACCTACGCCGAGGCCGACACCGCCATCGAGGCCCTGTCGGCGCATTTCGTCGAATCGGGCCTGCCGGCCAATTCCGTCATCGCGATCCAGCTGCCGGCTACGGTCGAGTTCGTGCTGACGGTGCTCGCCGCGCATCGCGCCGGGCTCGTGGTCGCCGTGCTGCCGCTGCTCTGGCGCCATGCGGAACTGACCGCCGCGCTGAACCGCACCGCGGCGCGCGCCATCGTCACCATGAGCAAGGTCGACGGCGTCAGCTATTCCGACCTCGCGATGCATGCCGCCGCGGAGGCCTTCTCGATCCGTTACGTCTGCGGTTTCGGCGCCGACCTGCCCGAGGGCATGGCCTCGCTCGACGAGGTGCTGGCCCGCCCGCCGGGCACCACGCGCGCCGTGATCCAGGACGGCCGCAAGGCGGCGATGATCTCCTTCGACGTCACCGCGGAAGGCTTTCGCCCGGTGCCGCGGCCGCATTTCAGCCTGATCGCCGGCGGGCTCGCGATGTCGCTGGAAGCCGACATCAAGCAGGGCGCGACCGTGATGGCGGCGTTCACGCCGATGTCGTTCGCGGGCCTCGCCTCCTCGCTCGCGGTGTGGCTGCTCTGCGGCGGCACGCTGGCGCTGCATCATCCCTTCGAGAACGACGTGCTGGAACAGCAAATCAACGAGCACGAATGCGAGGTGCTGATCGCCCCGGCGCAGCTCGCGCTGCGGCTCGGCGATGCCGATCTCGCGGCGCGGATGCCGAGCTTGCGCAACGTCATCGGCCTCTGGCGCGCGCCCGAGCAGGTGGCGGCGAGCGATGCCTGGATCGCGCCGCATGCACCGCTGACCGACGTCTATCTGTTCGGCGAGGCCGGGCTGTTCGGCGCCCGCCGCGGCGAGGACGGCATGCCTGTTGCGGTGATGCCCGGGCCGCACGGCGCCCCGCGCGAGCAGTCCGGTTCCTCCATCGCCGGCGAGATCCTGCTGACCCCCAGGGGCACGCTCGGCCTGCGCGGAGCGATGGTGCCGATCGCGGCCTACGCACCGCCGCAGCCGGTCGGCGACACGCTAACGGCGCAGCCGCCGCGCGATTATGTCGACACCGGCTATGCCGCGCGGCTCGACCGTCCGAGCGGCGCGATCTGCATCACCGCACCGCCCTCCGGCATCATGGCCGTCGGCGGCTATCGCTTCCTGTCCAACGACCTCCAGGAATGGGCGCGCCGGCTCGGCCAGGGCGCCCTGCTCACCGCGCTGCCCGACCGGCTCTCGGGTCACCGGCTCGCAGGACGGGCGCAAGACAATGGCCGCGCCCGCGAAGCGCTCAATGAACTCGGACTTAACCCCCTGATGGTCGAGGCTTTTCGCGACCGCTCCGGGCCGGTTTAAGCGCAGTTTCGACCCATCCATTGACGCTGCATTAAGGCAACCGGACTAGATTGCGCAGCATCTGTTGCGTGATCAGAGTTTGCGATGTCCCAGGCGGGCCCGATCCTGTTTGTGTCCAACGCCCAGCGGCCGCCTTTCATTGCGGCACTGGACGAGGCCCGTCTGTTTCCCGTCGTCGACGCCGACTGGGCCAGCGCGGCGCGCGCGGTCGAGCAGGTGCAGCCGGCCGCGGTTCTCGCCGCGATGCATGTCGGGCACGAGCCCCATCTGGCGACGCTCGCCAGGAAGATCGCGGACCAATCGCCCTACCTGCCGTTCGTGGCGCTCGATGCTGCGGGCACGCTGCCGCAGAACGCCCTGCCCTTCTCCTCGCGCGGCGGCAATTCCGACCGCCTCGTCGCGCGGCTCCGCGCGGCGCTGCGCGTACGGACTCTCCATGCGACGGTTCTGCGCCGGCTGCCGGACGCGAAAGTCGGTTTGCCGGAGGGGGATCCGGCACGCGATGCAACGGTGCTCCTGATCGGCCGCGGCGCAGCTTATCCTGCGCTCTCCGTCGCGTTCGGCGAACGCGTCGGGGTCGTCGGCGCGCTCTCGATCGAGGCCGCGGCCAAGCATCTCAACACCCGCGATATCGATGGCGTCGTGCTCGCCGAAGGTTTTACCGCGCGCGTCACCGACGCCTTCCTCACGGTGCTCGCGGAAGACACCCGATTCCGCAGCCTGCCAGTGGCCGTCACCGCACACCAGCTCGCGCAGACTTACGACCTACCCAATCTCGAGCTGATCCCGGGCGAGCCCGCGAAGGTCGCCGCCAACGCGCTGCCGCTGATCCGCCAGCACGCGATGGAAGCGCAACTGAGCCGCACGCTGCGCTCGATCGATGCCGGCGGCTGGCTCGACCCGCGCAGCGGCCTGCTCACGGTGGAAGCTTTTGCCCGCGATTTCGCCAAGGCGGTCGAGCAGGCTCTTGCCCGCCGCGGCGGCCTCTCCGTGGCGCGCTTCGCCTTCGAGCCCGGCAATTCCCGCGCCCAGCTCGACGCGGCGCGGATCCTGAGCCGCCTGATGCGGCAAATGGATTTTGGCGTGGCGCAGAAAGACGGCTCCGTCATCGTCGTGTTCGCGGAGACCGACTTCCGCACCGCCCACATGATCGCCCGCCGCCTGTCGGCGGTGATGCGGCACACCTCCAATGGCAAGCACGAGATGCGCAGCGATCCCGTCGTCAGCGTGGACTCGCTGTCGCCCTCGGATACGGCGCGGTCACTGCTCGGGCGTCTCTCAGCCGACGCGTCGCGCGCGGCGTCGTAGTCGCGCGTCAGCAATCCCTGATCTCGTGCGCGCCCCTTGTACGGGCAACGAGGCGCTAAGCGCCACCATTCGCGCCCGATTTCGGGGCGGCTGCCAGAGCGGGAGTGGCCAGGAGAAAGCCGACAGTCTCGTTCAGGAGCTCGTGGGCCCGGTCGACGATGTCGTCCAGCGACATCGTCTTTGCGAACATGCGCTGCGCTTCGGCCAGCAACTGGTCGCGAGTCGGCATGCTGGACAGACGCAAATCGGCACGCTGCTGCAACAGAATGATCGCGTCCCGGACCGACAATTCGGTCTCATGGATCGACGTCTTGATCGCCTGTGCGATGTGTTCAGGATTGAAGCGAGCGGCGAGCTGCTCGGCCGCTTGCTTGATCGCGCGTGATCCCAACCGATGCTCATTGCGCAGGACCTGCTTGGGCGGCATCTTCAGATCCCGGACAATCCCGAGCCAGGACAAGGCCACGAGGATATAATAGGTGAGATCAATCTCGTACCAGTGGAAGCCCTGTCGCGCGCTGGCCTGATAGGCGTGGTGATTGTTGTGCCACCCCTCACCCATCGTGACGAGAGCGAGCAGCCAGTTGTTGCGGGAATCGTCACCGGTCACATACCGCCTGCGGCCGTGGACATGTGCGAGGGAGTTGATGCAGAACGTGCCGTGATACACGAGCACCGTGCTCCAGAGGAAGCCGACCACGAGCCCTGACCACCCCGCAATGAGGAAGCAGAGGCCCGCGAGCACGAACGCCGGCAGAAGCTCCAGTTTGTGCAGCCACATCAACTCGGGATACGACGCCAGATCCGATACTTTCACCAGATCGGTTGCATCGTGCTGCCGGTAGAAGATCCAGCCGAGATGACTGTAGAGGAAGCCCTTGTGCCGGGGCGAATGCACATCCTGCGCCGTATCCGAGTGAAGATGGTGATGGCGATGTTTGGCAGCCCACCAGAGGACGCTTTTCTGAGCGCTGCTCTGGGCCAGGAAGGCCAGGATGAACTGAAACACCCGGCTGGTCGCGTAGGCCCGGTGCGAGAAATACCGGTGATAGCCGGCGGTGATCGCAAACATGCGCAACCAGTACAGAACCGCGCAAATGACTACGGCTTGCCACGAGACGCCCGACCAGATCGCCGCGAAGCATCCCGCGTGGACCAATATGAACGGCAGGACCTGCGGATACATGACGTCGTCGTGTTCGTCACCGTGTTCCTGGCCTGAATCGATATTGATAGACACGCTCGCGACCTCAGAAGTTTCAATGGGCGGGGCAGCCCCGCTTTGCGGTACAAAAAACCCGCGGCCGGTAAACCAGTCGCGGGTCACACGAATCAGGTCATTAGTCAGGCACGCTATCAGCGGCGAGGCCAAATCGTCGGCCGAACTCGACGAATCGAACATGGCTGTCGTTCGATCATTCCGCAAGTGGCCATATGCCGCTGTTTTGTATCCAAGTACCGCTCCGGTGGCGCTCGGAACAATTACGCCGCCTTCTTGCTCTGCGCCAGCTGTGCCAGCTGCCGCATGATCTCCGTGGTGCCGGCGAGACGCTCTTCCGGCGTCTCCCAGTCCTGCAGGAACACCACCTTCATGTCGGGCCGCACCTTGGCGGCCTGGCCGTAGCTGCGGATGAACGACACCAGGCGGTCGGGGTGGGCGAACGAATTATCGCGGAAGGCGATGACCGCGCCCTTCGGACCGGCGTCGATCTTCCCGACATTGGCCGTGCGGCAGAACGCCTTGATCGCGGCGACCTTGAACAGATAGCGCACCTCGTCGGGCAGCACGCCGAAACGGTCGCGCATCTCCGCGCCAAAGTTCTCGATCTCCTCCTCGGTGTCGAGATCGGCCAGCCGCCGGTACAGCGACAGCCGCACCGAGAGGTCGCCGACATAGTCTTCCGGAATGAGCACGGGCATGCCGATGGTGATCGAGGGCGACCAGCGGTCGGCGGCGGGCTCGGACACGCCGGCCTTGAGGTTGACGATCGCCTCCTCCAGCATCGACTGGTAGAGCTCGAAGCCGACTTCCTTGATGTGGCCGGACTGCTCCTCGCCGAGCAGGTTGCCGGCGCCGCGGATGTCGAGGTCGTGCGAGGCGAGCTGGAAGCCCGCGCCCAGCGTCTCCAGCGATTGCAACACGGTGAGCCGGCGCTCGGCCTGCGCGGTGATCTTCTGCTGCGCCGGCAGCGTGAACAGCGCATAGGCTCGCAGCTTGGAGCGGCCGACGCGGCCGCGGAGCTGATACAGCTGCGCCAGGCCGAACATGTCGGCACGGTGCACGATCAGCGTGTTGGCGTTGGGAATGTCGAGGCCGGACTCCACGATGGTGGTCGACAGCAGGATGTCGAACTTGCCGTCGTAGAAGGCGGTCATGATGTCTTCGATCACCGCGGGCGGCATCTGGCCGTGCGCGACCGCGACCTTCATCTCCGGCACGTTCTTGTCGAGGAAGTCCTTGACCTCGGCGAGGTCGTCGATGCGCGGCACCACGTAGAACGCCTGGCCGCCGCGATAGCGCTCGCGCAGCAGCGCCTCGCGGATCATCAGCGGATCATGCGGAGCGACGAAGGTGCGCACCGCGAGCCGGTCGACCGGGGGCGATGCAATGATCGAGAGCTCGCGGACGCCGGTCAACGCCAGTTGCAGCGTGCGCGGGATCGGCGTCGCCGACAGCGTCAGCACGTGCACCTCGGAGCGAAGCGCCTTTAGCCGTTCCTTGTGGGTGACGCCAAAATGCTGCTCCTCGTCGACGATGACGAGGCCGAGATCGCGGAACTTGATCGCCTTGCCGAGCAGCGCGTGGGTGCCGACGACGATGTCGACCGAGCCATCGGCGATCCCCTTCTTGACCGGGTTTAGCTCCTTGGTCGGGACCAGGCGCGAGGCCTGCGCCACATTCACTGGAAAGCCCTTGAAGCGGTCGGTGAAGGTCTTGTGGTGCTGGCGCGCGAGCAGCGTGGTCGGCACCACGACCGCGACCTGCTTGCCTTCGAGCGCAACGGCAAAGGCCGCGCGCAAGGCCACCTCGGTCTTGCCGAAGCCGACGTCGCCGCAGATCAGCCGGTCCATCGGACGGCCGAGCTCGAGGTCCTTCAAGGTCGATTCGATGGCCCCTAACTGGTCCTCGGTCTCGTCATAGGGGAAGCGCGCGCAGAACTCGTCGTAAAGTCCCGGCTGCACCGGCAACTTTGGCGCCTCGTGCAAATGGCGCGCGGCGGCGATCTTGATCAGCTCGCCCGCAATCTCGCGGATGCGGTTCTTGAGTTTGGCCTTGCGGGTCTGCCAGCCGCTTCCGCCCAGACGATCCAGCTCGACCGTGGTCTGGTCGGAGCCGTAGCGCGACAGCAGCTCGATGTTCTCGACCGGCAGGAACAGTTTTGCGTCGGCGGCATAATGCAGCTCAAGACAGTCATGCGGCGCGCCGGCGACGTCGAGGGTTTGCAAGCCGATGAAGCGGCCGATGCCGTGGTCGGCATGGACGACGATGTCGCCGGCGGCAAGGCTCGTCACCTCCGAGATGAAATTGTCGAGCTTGCGGCTCGCCTTGCGGGGCCGCACCAGGCGGTCGCCGAGGATGTCCTGCTCGCTGATCAGCGCGATCTCGTCGGTTTCGAACCCGGCCTCCAGGCCGAGCACGGCGAGCATGGTCTCGTTGCGCGGGGTCGCCTGCACCGTCCGCCAGGCGTTGACGCTGGTGGTATGGGTCAGCTTGTGGTCGCGCAGCATCGAGGTCATGCGGTCGCGCGATCCCTCGCTCCAGAGTGCGATCACGACCTTCTTGCGCTGGGCATGCAGCGCCATCACGTGGCTGACGACGGACTCGAACACGTTGACGGTGGCGTCGTTGCGTTCGGGTGCGAAGTCGCGGCCCTTGCGCGCGCCGGCGTCGACGATCGTCGCACCATCGGCCGGAACCGAAAACTGCGTCAGCCGCACCAGCGACATCTCGCTTTCGCGCCTGGTCCATTCCTCGTCGGTGAGATAGAGCCTGTCGGGCGGCAGCGGCTTGTAGATCGCACCGCCGCCGGGATGCTCCATCGCATCGCGGCGGGCTTCGTAGTAATCCTGGATCTGCTTGAAGCGCTCGCGAACCGCGTCCTCGGCCTGCGGCTCGATCGCGATGGCCGCGCCTTGCAGATAGTCGAACAGCGTGTCCATCCGGTCCTGGAACAGCGGCAGCCAGTGCTCCATGCCGGGATGGCGGCGGCCCTCGCTGACGGCCTCGTACAGCGCATCGTCGCGCTCGGGCGCGCCGAACTCGGCGACATAGCCCATGCGGAAGCGGCGGATGGTGTCGGTGACGAGCTGGAATTCCGAGATCGGCACGAGGTCGAGCGAGCGCATGTCGAGCATCGTGCGCTGGGTCTCGGCGTCGAAGGAGCGGATCGATTCCAGGCTGTCGCCGAAGAAGTCGAAGCGGACCGGCTGGTCGAGGCCGGCCGGAAACAGGTCCAGGATGCCGCCGCGCACGGCATATTCGCCGGGCTCGCGCACGGTCGAGGAGCGGTTGTAGCCGTTGTGCTCGAGCCAGGCGACGATGGTCTCCATCGGCACGACATTGCCGGGCGCGACCGACAGCGCCTGCGCCGCGACCAGATCGCGCGTGGGCACGCGCTGCACGATGGCATTCACCGTGGTCAGCACGATCAGAGGCTTGTCGCTGCCGGTCAGCGGCGCAAGCCGCGCCAGTGTGGTCAGGCGCTGCGCCAGGATGCCGCCATGCGGCGAGACGCGGTCATAGGGCTGGCAGTCCCAGGCCGGAAAGGTCAGCACCGGCAAATCGGGCGCGAAGAATTGCAGCGCGCGCTCGAGCTGCTGCATTCGCCCACCGTCGCGGCAGACCACGGCGAGGCTGACGGCCGGTTTCTTCGGCCGCGCCGCGATGGCGCGGGCGAGATCGGAAATGACGAGGCCCTCGGCGCCCTCGGCAACATTGGCAAGCGTCAGCGCGCGGCCGGGCGTAAGCAGCTCGGCCGGCGACTTTATCCCCTGTTTCATAAATCGCCGTCCGTAATCGGGAACGCCTTGATGCGGGCAAACAGCGCGCCGGTGACATCAGCTGGCAGCACCTTGTCACCGGTGATGGCGGCATAGAGATCGGGATCGGACTCTTCGAGCAGGGTCTCGAGCTCGGTCAGCTCGTCGTCGGACAGATTGCCGATCTCGGCATCCGCGAAGCGGCCCAGGATCAGGTCCATCTCGCGCGTGCCGCGGTGCCAACAGCGGAACAGAAGCCGCTTGCGGCGATCGTCCAGCCCGTTGCTCGATCGTGTCGTTCCCGTCATGTCTCAGATCCAGTCAAACGCAGAAAGCCCGGACGTGCCGGGCCGGGGTGATATAGCCACTCGGACCGCCCCTGTCAGCCCTCGATTTGGCATGGCCCGCTGCCCGCGTGAGGAGCGCGAAAAAAGACGTGGATGCCCGGCATAAAGCCGGGCATGACGGGCCGAAACGATCCTAGATTCGCTCTCATGCGCCCCAGCCTGCTCAATCCGCTGTTTGCTCCCGTGACCAGCCTGCCCGGCGTCGGTCCGAAGCAGGACAAGCTGCTGCAGTACCTGCTCAGCCGCAATGAGACGCCGCGCCTGGTTGACCTGCTGCTGCATTTGCCGAGCCAGGTCATCGACCGCCGTGCGCGGCCAAAGATCCGCGACGCCGTCCCGGGAACCATGGTGACGCTGGAGGTCACCGTCGATCGCCATCGTCCGCCTCCGCCGCGCAACGCCCGCGCGCCCTATCTTGTCTACGCCAGCGACGACACCGGCGACGTCGTGCTGACCTTCTTCCGCGCCAAGCCCGGCTATGTCGAAAAGCTGCTGCCGATGGGCGAGAAGCGCTACGTCTCGGGCACGCTGCAGATGTATGACGGCATCCCGCAGATTGTGCATCCCGACCGCGTGCTCGACGAGGAGGCGATCGCAAAACTCTCCGGGATTGATCCCGTCTATCCGCTGACCACGGGTCTGGCGCTCGGCTCGCTGCGACGCGCGGTCGCGCAAGCGCTGCAGAAGCTGCCGGCCCTGCCGGAATGGATCAGCCCGGAGGTGATGCGCCGCTGCAGTTTTCCGTCGGTCACCGAGGCGCTCAGCCGCGTGCACCAGCCGGTCGAGCTGACAGACATCCTGCCCGAAAAACCCTACTGGTCGCGCCTCGCCTTCGACGAGCTTTTGGCCGGCCAGCTCGCGCTGGCCCTGATCCGCGCGCAATTGCGCCGCCCGGCCGGCGTCCGCAACGCCGGCGACGGTCACTTGCGCAACAAGATCATCGACGCCCTGCCCTATGCATTGACGTCGTCGCAGCGAGAAGCGATCGCCGCCATCGCCGAGGATCTGAAACAGCCCGTGCGCATGTTGCGCCTGCTTCAGGGCGATGTCGGCTCGGGCAAGACCGTGGTGGCGCTGCTGGCAGCTGCCGCCGTCGCCGAAGTCGGCAAGCAGGCCGCGCTGATGGCGCCGACGGAAATTTTGGCGCGGCAGCACATCAAGACCATCGCCCCGCTCGCGGAACGCGCAGGGCTGAGGGTGGCCATCCTCACCGGCCGCGAGAAAGGCAAGGAGCGGCGCGAGCTGTTGGCGCAACTCGAAGCCGGCGAGATCAATCTCCTCGTCGGCACTCATGCGCTGATCCAGGACGACGTGATCTTTCGCGATCTCGCCCTGGCCGTCGTCGACGAGCAGCATCGGTTCGGGGTGCGCGAACGCCTCGCGCTGACCTCGAAGGGCGCCGCCGTCGACGTGCTGGTGCTGAGTGCGACGCCGATCCCGCGCACGCTGGTGCTGACCTATTTCGGCGACATGGACATCTCCGAGTTGCGCGAGAAGCCCGCCGGCCGCCAGCCGATCGAGACCCGCACCATATCGATGAGCCGCCTCAATGAGGTCACGGACAGCATCGGCCGGGCCTTGGAGGCAGGCAAGCTGGTCTACTGGATCTGCCCGCTGGTCGAGGAATCCGAGGCCGAAGGCACCGAGCACATGACCAACGCAACCAAACGCTTCGAGAGCTTGCAAAAGCGTTTCGGCGACCGCGTCGGCCTCGTCCACGGCCAGATGAAGGGCACCGAGAAGGACCGCGTGATGGGCCAGTTCGCCGCCCATGAGATCGGGCTTCTGGTTGCGACCACCGTGGTCGAGGTCGGCGTCGACGTGCCGGCCGCGACCATCATGGTGATCGAGAACGCCGAACGGTTTGGCCTGGCCCAGCTGCACCAGCTCCGCGGCCGCATCGGGCGCGGCTCGGAAGCCTCGACCTGCCTCTTGCTGTACAGCGAGCCGCTCGGCGAGATGTCGAAGGCACGCCTGAAGGTCATCCGCGAGACCACCGACGGCTTTCGCATCGCCGAGGAAGATTTGAAGCTGCGCGGCGAAGGCGATGTGCTCGGCGTGCGCCAGAGCGGCCTGCCCGGCTACCGCATCGCGCGGTCGGAGGTGCACGGCCAGCTCATCACCCAGGCTAGAGACGAGGCGCTGCGTATCCTCAAGGACGATCCGAAGCTGAAGGGCGAGCGCGGCGAGGCGTTGCGGTGCCTGCTGTATCTCTATGAGCGGGACGAGGCGATCCCGCTGATCGGGGCGGGTTAACCTGCTGCTCTTCGGCGCCCGACCTCATAAGCCGCCACATGCGCGCGGGCCAGATCCAGCAGCGGCGTATCGATACCGAGCGTGCGGGCGCGATTGGCCATATCGCCCAGGATATGCTCCGCTTCAGTGACCGAACCACGCTCGATATCGCGCAGCATCGAAGCCTTGAGCGGCGAGTCCAGGGTAGTGAACAGTTTCCGGTCGAACTCGATGAACGGGGCGCGTGGCTCAAAACCCGACGCCGTTGCAACGGCACAGCATTCCGCGAATAGCCGGAAAATGGACTGCTCGCCGTTCGGCACCGCCAGGATGTCGCCGATACTTGCGCGCATCAGGCAAGTGATGCCGGCGAGCGTGCTGAGCTGGACGAACTTCTCCCACATGTCCTGCATGATCGCTTCGCTGGCGCGCACGTCGATGCCGGGGACATGGAGCAGTGTTTCCAGCGCGAGCGCACGCTCGCTCAGCGCCCCGTTGGTCTCGCCGAAGACGATGGTCTGATTGGCCATGAACTGAACGACACGACCATCCGCGTCGAGCCCGGCGCTGACGTTCGCCAGTCCGCCGAGGACGCGCGCAGCACCGAACTTCGCGGTCAGAGCGTCAATATGTTTCAATCCGTTGAGTATCGGCAGAATCATCGTGTTGGCGCCAACGGCCGGGGCAAACTGGGCCATCGCATCGTCGAGCGAGTAGGATTTCACCCCGACCAGCACGACGTCGAACGTCTCCTTGAGATCGTTAGCCAGGACGATCTTCGGCTGCACGGCAAAGTCGTCATGCGGGCTCACGACCTGCAGTCCATTCCGCCGCAATTGCTCCGCCCGTCCGGGCCGCACCAGAAAGGTCACGTCGCCGCCGGCTCGGGCCAGGCGAGCTCCGTAATAGCCTCCAAGCGCGCCTGCGCCGATCACCAGCACTCTCATTCGAACTCCGATTGCATCCATCTGTCTCCGCAGAAACAATAGCAGACGGGGCGTGCGGCGTCTCCTCCCCGTCATTGCGAGCGCAGCAAAGCAATCCAGAATCTTCCCACGGAGACAGGCTGGATTGCTTCGCTGCGCTCGCAATGACGAAGTGGATAGAGCCGCTTCAGAAGACTCACCCTTTCGCCGCGGTCGACTTTATGAAACCTTGCGCTCATGCGCAGGGTCATCGTCGTCGGTTCTCAGGGAAGCGGAAAGACGAGCCTCTCCCGAAGTCTCGGGCGGAAGCTTGGACTGCCCGTGGTGCATCTCGACGTGCTCTACTGGCGGCCGGGATGGAAGCCATCCGACAAGGCCAGCTTCCGTCTACGCGTCGCGGAGGAGATCGCGGGCGACGCATGGGTCATCGACGGCAGCTTCTCGGGGCTCGCCTTCGATCTCACGCTTGCGCGTGCCGACACCCTGGTCGTCATCGACCGCCCACGCTGGCTCTGCCAGTGGCGCATTCTCTGGCGCTCCGCGTTCGATCGCGACACGACGCGACCCGATCTGCCCGAGGGATGTCCGGAACAGTTCGACTGGAAACTGATGAAGGAGGCGTGGCGCTACGACACCGAGCGCGTGCCCGTCATCGAGGCCGAGCGCCTTCAATATGGCCCCGATGTCCCGGTCGTGCGCCTGAGACGCGACCGGGACATCCAGGGTTTTCTGGAGTCGGTTTCAGTGCACGGCGAGTGATCCATCGCCGTGACTTCAGACTGGACGGTCAGGCCTTCTTCTGCGCGACACGCGCTGCGAACGCCTTCAGCAGTGCCGCATCCACCGCTTCGCCATTCGCGTCCGCGGCGAGGTGCTCGAACCAGCGTGCAAAGCCTTCGTAGATCTGGCTCGCCGGATGGTCGGGCCCGAGGAAACCCGAGATCTCCCGCATCTCCGCGACCCAGCGATAGGCCTTCGGGATCATGTCCGGCAGCGCGACTTCGAGCCGGGCCAGGACCGCGGGCTGGCTCAGCGCGAGCTCGTCGCGCAGCGCGTCAGCCGCGCCCGCTTTCGTTGCCGCGACCACCATGGCCGAGCCGATGCCGGCCAGGCCCTTGACGATGCCGGCATAGGACATCTTCAGCGCGGAGGCCGCGCCGACGGGTCCCTCGACAATCCGCACGTCGAGCCCGAGATCCTTCAGCACCGCGAGATCGCCAGCGTACTCGCCGGACAGGTAGAAGGCCGGGCTCTTGCCGCCGGGCTGCGGCGGGAAGCCGATGATGCCGCCATCGACGAACGGCGCCTGCGCCGAGCCGATGATCTCCTCGATTCTTTGAACGGTATCGACATTGACCGCGTTGCAGTCGACGACGATGGGCTTCTTCTCGCGCCGGACGATCAGCGCCGCCAGGCGTTCGGCCAAAGCCACGGCTTCGCCCGGCGGCACGATCGAAAGGATGATGTCGGCCTCCGCGATCGCGTCGTCCTCGGCGCCGATCATGCCGGCATCCACGGCGCGCTTTTGCGTCGCCTCGCTACGCCCCTTCAACGACGTCAGCACGCGCGCACCGTTTTCGCCGAGGCGGCGGGCCACGGCGCTGCCCATGGCGCCGGGCGCGAGAATCGCGATGGTCTTCGTCATCATGCACTCCAGGTCGAATTCCGAGCGAGGCGCTCGATTCAACCGGAAGACTAGCAGAGGACGAAAGTACTTGCGTGAATGCGGCCATCCGAAACGGGAATGGCCCTACTCCACCTTCGCAGGCTGGGGCTGGAGCGCGGACGCGTTGGCAATGCGCGCGGCGTTCGCCATGCCCGCGAGCGCGGCGGCCTTCTTCGGATCGGGCGCCGAGCCCGGCTGCACAACGCCGGCCGACATGATCAGGGTCGCGGCATCTTCGGTGCTCATGTCGACCTCGACGATCTTGCTCTTGGGCACGTAGAAGAAGAAGCCCGTGGTCGGGTTCGGCGAGCACGGCAGGAATACGGAGACGTGCTCCTCCTGCCCCGGCAGGCTGCGCGCGACCTCTTCGTTCGGCGACTGCGAGATCAGCACGATCGACCACATGCCCGGCGACGGAAACTCGACCAGGCCGACTTTCCGGAAGCTCGAGCCCTTGCCCGAGAACAGCGTCTCGAACACCTGCTTCAGGCCGCGATAGATGGCGCGCACCGCCGGAATCCGACCGAGGAAGGTCTCGCCGATATCGACCAGCGTCCGGCCGATCAGATTGGCCGCGAGGAAGCCGACCAGCGTCAGCGTGAAGAATGCGACAATCAGTCCCCAACCGGGAACGACATACGGCAGATAGGTTTCGGGCCGGTAGGCCAGCGGCACGAACGGCCGCACCACGCCGTCAACCCAGGTGACGAACCACCAGACCAGATACAGCGTGATGGCAATTGGCCCCGTCACGACGAGGCCGGTCAGAAAATAATTGCGGAAGCGGCCCATCAGGCCGGTATGCGGTTCCGGGATGGGATCAAGCGGCGCAGGCGCGTCGTCGCGGGGGGTCATTCGGGTTCCAGGTCGGTCGCTGCACTCAAGCTAGGGTCTTCTAGCAGGTTTTGGAAGACTACCTAGCGTTCCGGCCTGATCCCTTCTGCCTATTCCACGGTCACCGATTTCGCGAGGTTGCGCGGCTGGTCGACGTCGGTGCCCATGATGACCGCTGTATGATAGGCGAGCAGCTGCACGGGGACGGCATAGACCATCGGCGTGAACGCGGCCGCCATGTCGGGCATGACGATGGTGACGAGGGACTCGACGGTCGCCTCCTCCGCGCCCTTGGCGTCCGTCATCAGGATGATCCTGCCGCCGCGGGCGGCAACCTCCTGCATGTTGGAGACGGTCTTCTCGAACACGCGGTCATAGGGCGCGATGACGACGACCGGCATGGTCTCGTCGATCAGCGCGATCGGCCCGTGCTTCAGCTCGCCGGCGGCATAGCCCTCGGCATGGATATAGGAGATCTCCTTCAGCTTCAGCGCGCCTTCGAGCGCGAGCGGGAAGCTGGTGCCGCGGCCGAGATAGAGCACGTCGCGCGATTTGGCGATCTCACGCGCGAGCTTCTCGATCTGGAGCTCGGTGGTGAGCGCGTCCGACATCAGGCGCGGGATCTCGACGAGGCCATGAACGAGCTTGGTCTCGTCCTCGTCGGACAATTCGCCGCGGGCCTTGCCGGCCGCGATCGCAAGATTTGCCAGCACCATGAGCTGGCAGGTGAAGGCCTTGGTCGAGGCGACGCCGATCTCGGGGCCGGCGAGCGTCTGCAGCACGGTCTCGCTCTCGCGCGCGATCGTCGAGGTCGGCACGTTGACGACGGCCACCGTGTGCACGCCCTCGGCCTTGGCGTAGCGCAGCGCGGCCAGCGTGTCGGCGGTCTCGCCCGACTGCGAGATGAAGATGGCGAGATCGCCCTTGCGCAACGGCGCCTCGCGGTAGCGGAATTCGGAGGCGACATCGACCTCGACCGGCACGCGCGCAAAGCGTTCGAACCAGTATTTCGCGACGAAGCCGGCATAGCTCGCGGTGCCGCAGGCGGTGATGTTGATGCGCTGGATGCTCTTGAAGTCGAACGGCAGCTTGACCGGCAGCGAGACGCGCTCGGTCGCCATGTCGACATAGCGCGCCAGCGTGTGGCCGACCACTTCCGGCTGCTCGTGAATTTCCTTCGCCATGAAGTGGCGGTAATTGGCCTTGTCGACCAGCGAGGTCGAGGCGGCGTGCTTGATCTTCTCGCGCTTGACGACGTGGCCGTCCTTGTCGAAGACCGTGGCGCCCTTGCGCGTCAGCACGACCCAGTCGCCGTCTTCGAGATAGCTGATCGTGTCGGTGAACGGGCCGAGCGCGATGGCGTCGGAGCCGAGATACATCTCGCCGTCGCCATATCCGATCGCAAGCGGTGGGCCGTTGCGGGCGCCGATCATGAGGTCGTCGTCACCGGCGAAGATGAAGCCGAGCGCGAAGGCGCCGCGCAGCCGCGCCAGCGTCAGCTTCACCGCTTCCACGGGCTTGTTGCCGCGCGTGAGCAGATCGTCCACGAGATGCAGCACGATCTCGGTGTCGGTCTCGGTGTGGAACACCGTGCCCTTTTTCTCGAGCTCCTCGCGCAGCTCGCGGAAATTCTCGATGATGCCGTTATGGACCACGGCAACGCGTTCGGTCGCGTGCGGATGTGCATTGTTGACGGTCGGCTTGCCGTGGGTGGCCCAGCGGGTGTGGCCGATGCCGGTTGTGCCTTTGAGCGGCTCGGCTTCGAGACGCTTCTCCAGGTTCTTCAGCTTGCCCTCGGCGCGGCGGCGCTCGAGATGCTTGCCTTCGAGCGTGGCGACGCCCGCGGAGTCGTAGCCGCGATATTCAAGACGTTTGAGCGAATCCACCAATTGCTCTGCAACCGGCGTGCGCCCGAGAATGCCGACAATCCCGCACATGCGGATCAATATCCCCCAAATCGTCGAAAAATCGCCTAAACGATCCGCTCGGTCTTTAGCGAAGTTCCTAAGGAACCAGATACTCAATAATTATTGCTGATTGAGACAGCACCGTTTCGCATCCGGCTTCGACTGCGTCGAATTGGCCGGCCTTAAACCGCGCGCATTAACTCCTTGTCAACAAGTTTGGCCAACGATTCCGGGACAGGAGAATAAGGCCATGAAAGGCTCATCCGACCGCAAAGGTCTGTCATCGACGTTCCTGCGCGCCAGTGAAACCACGGGCACGCATCTAGCGCATTGGCCCCCGCCCCAGCGCGGCAAGGAAAGCAAACCCGTCTTCGTCAAGCACGCTGCCGGTGAGCCGGCCAAGCGCGCCAAGCCGCGCGGCTGGCGCCTGACGCGCGCGATCTTCTCGGAATTCTCCGACGACGAGTAGCGGAAGCCTCACCACCCCAGCACCGCAGCATACACGAGGAAAACGACGAGCGCCCAGAACGCCAGCCCGATGACGAGGGCCAAAATCTCGGGCGGATCGTACTCGTTCATCTCCCGTAGCAGCAGTCGCCCCATGCCCGTGACGAATGTGTCGATCAGAAAACTGAAGAGATCGCGCACAAAGCGAGACGACACCGCAGTTGGCGCTCAGTTCTCCGGCTTCTTTTCCGGCTTCTTGCCGCCGGTCTTCATCTCGCGATAGCGCGCAGCGCCGCCTTCCCGGATCGTCTGCTGATTGCGCTCCAGCGCCATGGCGTCGTCGGGCACGTCGCGGGTGATCACCGAGCCGGAGCCAATATAGGCGCCGTTGCCGATTTTCACCGGTGCGACCAGCGATGAGTTGGTGCCCACGAAGGCACCCTGCCCGATGATCGTCTTGTGCTTCTTGAAGCCGTCGTAGTTGCAGGTGATGGTGCCGGCGCCGATGTTGGAATTGGCGCCGATGGTGGCGTCGCCAATGTAGGATAGATGGTTGACCTTGACGCCGGCCTCCAGCGTCGCGGCCTTGGTCTCGACGAAATTGCCGATCCGCGCGCCGTCGCCGAGCGAGGTGCCGGGTCGCAGCCGCGCATAGGGACCGATCGAGACGTTCTTGCCGAGCGTGGTCTGTACGATGTGCGAGAAGGAATGGATCACCGTGCCGTCGGCGATCGACACGCCCGGACCGATCACCACGAACGGCTCGATGGTGACGTCATTGCCGAACACGGTGTCGGCGGACAGATAAACCGTCTCGGGCGCGATCAGCGTGACGCCTGATTCCATCGCCGCTTTGCGCAAGCGCGCCTGCATCACGCTTTCGGCCTCCGCGAGCTGCGCCTTGGTGTTGATGCCGCGCACCTCGTCCTCGCTGGTCTCGATCACGACGGCCTCCCATCCCTGTTCACGAACGACGCCGACCGCGTCGGTCAGATAATATTCGCCCTTCGAATTCGCATTGCCGATCTTGTCGAGGATCGCGAGTGCACGGCGCCCGTCGATCGCCATCAGGCCGGCATTGCACAGATCGATCTTGCGCTCTTCCGCGCTGGCATCGGCATGCTCGCGGATCGCGACCAGACGGTCGCCCTCGACGATGAAGCGGCCATAGCCGGTGGGATCGGCGGCGCGAAAGCCGAGCGCGGCGATTGCTGCGCCCTTCGCGAGCGGCGCGCGCAGCCGCGCAAAGGTCTCGGCCGAGATCAGCGGCGTGTCGCCGAAGGCAATCAGCAGATCGTCCGCGCCCCGCGCAATCGCCTCGCGCGCCGCCAGCACCGCATGCGCGGTGCCGAGCCGTTCTGCCTGCACGAAGGCGAGCGCATCGGGACGGATGCGTTTCGCCTCGTCCGCGACCGCCTGATGGTCGGGGCCGATCACGACGGCGAGCGAGGTGCCGGTTCCCTTCGGTGTGGCGGCGAGCACGTGCGCGAGCAGGCTCTGGTGCGCGACCGGATGCAGCACTTTCGGCAGGTTCGATCGCATGCGCGTGCCTTCGCCGGCGGCGAGTACGATCGTGAGGCTGGAACGGGCGGTCATCGAAATCCTGTCAAACATGGCCGAATCAACGGGCGGCGGCAGGCCGATGCCGTCATGAGCTGTCGCCTTGCTACCCCCGCAAACGCCCGGAATTCAAGTGCGACGGGGTTTTCCTGTTAATGTTCCCTGATTGATTCGGGGAAGCTGTTCGGGGCTGGGCACTTAACGTTCATGGCAAAGGATTCCGACCCACTGGCGGACGCCTTCGGGACCAAGGAGACCGGCGGGCTGTTCTCCGGACTTCTGGCCGAGGAAAGCGCGGTCGACCGCAGCATGATGTGGCGGCTGGGCGCGTGGGGCGTGGTTGCCGTCGGCGCCGTCGTGATGGCCGTGATGGCCAATCAGGCCCAGCTCGGCTGGCGCCGTGACCAGGTTGCGTCGGCCGATCTGTCGCGCCAGGCCGACCGGCTCCAGATGCTGGCCAAGGACAGCCAGAACGAGGCCCGCCGCCTCGCCTCCGCCATCGAGACGCTGAACACCGATCGTGACCGGCTCTATTCGCGCGTCACCGTGCTCGAGCAAGGGATGGATTCCGTCACCGGCGCCATCGCCAAGCAGAGCGCGAAGCCGCAGGACGCGCCGGCGCCTGACACCCAGCCCGCGGCGCCGAGCGTCGCGCCGGTCGCCTCGACGCCGGCTCTCCCAAGTGACAAGCCGCGCGCGGCAGCCGCGAAGGACCAGGCGAAGGAGCCGACAAAGGACGCTCTGAAGGAGGCCGCAAAGGATCAGTTGATCCCGCCGCCGCAGAACGCCGCCATGGCCTCGCTGGTGTCGCAGTCGCCGCTGACAACGTCGGCACTGCCCATGCTTCCGCTGGTGCCATCCAAGTCGATCATGGCGCCACCCGATCCCGCCGCATCGAAGCTGACGCAGCCCGAGACGACGGAGAAGGCCGCCGAGAAGAAGCCCGAACAAGCGCCCGCCCTGACCGAGGTCGCCGCGGCGCCAGCCAAGCCGCCGGAGGCGGCCGACAGCGAGGCCCCTGCAATCGCGGTCCAGCAGACGCGCTTCGCCATCGACCTCGGCGGCGCCAACTCGCTCGACGGCCTGCGCGCGCTCTGGCGCGGCCTGACCAAGTCCAATCCCGATATCGCGGCGCTGCGGCCGATCATCATGATCAAGGAAGGCAATGCCGGCCTCGGTATGCAGCTCCGCTTGGGCGCCGGCCCCCTGATCAATGCCGCGGCCGCCGCAAAGCTCTGCGCGGGCCTCGCCGAGAACGACCGCCATTGCGAGACTACCGTGTTCGACGGCCAGCGGCTCTCGATGCGCGGCGGAGCGGAGAAGGGACAAGAGAAGACTCAGGACCGGGTTCAGGAGAAGAACTCCGAGAAGAACCTGGACGCCGTCCCGCAAGCCGAGACCGCGCCGGCCCCCGCGCCTGCCGCCAAACCGGAGAAGCGCCGCCGCAGCTACTCCTCAAAACACTCGTCGAAGCGCGAGGAGCCCGCACCTGCACCCGCGCCTCAGCCGCCGGCCGCAGCGGCGAAGCCGGAGACGGCCTCGGCGGGATCGACGCTGTCGTCGTTCTTCAGGCGGTAGGGACGCGCACGAGTTAGATCACTACGGCCTCTCATCAAATTGGGGCGTCAATGGCCGTCGACCAATGACTCGTCGAACAGCGCAAGCGATCAGAAATATCCACCTCGCCTGTTGCCCCCTCCCGTCATCCCGACCATATTGCGCCCATGACAAAAAAGCCCTTCCGCCTCACGCCCTACCAGGTGCAGTTCCTGATCGTCGTCGGTTTCGTGTCCGTCGGCTATGCGATCTATCTGCGCTATCTCGGCATCGAGAACTCGACCGTCGGCCTCGCCTGTGACGCCGGCCTGCAGACGCTGATCTGCAAGGCGCGCACGGTCTCGACGGTGCTGTTCAAGAATTCGGTGTTCGGCATCGTCGCGCTGGTGGTTGCGACGCTGAACCTGATGCGGCCGTCGATCGTGCTGCTGACCGTCGGCATCGTCGCCGCCGGCCTCGGCATCGTGCTCTACAATGTCGTGCTGTCGGGCCTTGCGATCGGCCTGTTCATTCTTGGATTTGCTCGGCCCGCGCCCGCCACAGCGTGAACGCGAACAGCAAGTAGATCGCGCAGGTCCACAGCGACTGCCAGTTCTCGCGGCCCTCGTTGAACAGCACGTAGGCGGCCGCCAGCGTGAGCAGGCCCGCGAATACCGATTCCGCCATCGGACGCTGGCCGATCTGCGGCCGGTTCAGCATCAGCACCGCGAACGGCACCACCGCCATCGTCAGCGAGGCGTAGGGGAAGTCGTGGTAGCGCGAGTCGAACACGAAGGCGAGCGCGGTCTGCGCCGCGATCACCGCGGTCACCGCCAGCGTCAGGCCGAGCACGGCGGTGAGCTTCGACCATTTGCGGCCCTCGCGCGGGCCGAGCAGATCGAGGAAGGTCGGAAGGCTGCGGCCGATCACCATCGCCTGCGCGCAGAAGATCGGCGACAGGATGCCGGCCAGAAGCAGCGCGCCCCAGTGCAGCCAGCCGCCGATGCCGTAACTCTCATAGTACATCTTGTCGGCGCCGATCCCGAGCAGGGTGCCCGCTGACGTCGCCGAGATCGCGACGCCGAGCCAGGCCGAGAAGCGCGGCGTCCACGGCCGCCTGCGCAGCGTGAGGCCGGCGACCGCGAACACCAGCACGCAGAGGCCCATGCCGGCGCCCATGTACCATTTCCAGTACGGGAAATTGCTGATCGGCTGGCCCGGCGGATATTTCAGGTTCCGGCGCACCGAGTCATACAGGCCCCAATAGCCGCCGACGGTGCCTTCCAGCTTGCGCTTCCAGGGCTGGTCATAGGACTCGATCAGATTGACGCGAAACTTGTTCGCTTTCGCCAGGCCCAGGATTTCCGAGACGACGCGTGCCTGGTTGGTGCGCGACGGCAGCGCGCCCTCGCGCATGCGCCCTTCGCTGGGCCATCCGGTTTCGCCGATCAGGATCTCTTTGCCGGGGAATGCGACCGCCATGCGCTCGCGGATCGCCTCGACATGGCTCGCTGCGAACTTCGCCTTCACCGGAACATCCTCCCAATAAGGCAGGATGTGGATCGTGACGAAGTCGACGGCGTCATAGACCTCGCGATTCCTGAGCCAGAACTCCCAGACGTCGGCATAGGTGACGGGCACGCTGACCTGCGCCTTCACCGAGCGGATGATGGAGACGAGGTCGGCGGTCGTCATCTCGCCGCGCAACAGCACCTCATTGCCGACGATGACGCTGGTGATGATGCCGGGAAATTCCTTGGAGAGGCGGATGGCGAGCGCGGCCTGCTCAAAATTCTTGGCGCGGTTGCTGGAGAGCCAGATGCCCTGGAGCACCTTCAGCCCGCCGACCTTGGCGGCGATCGCCGGCACCTGGTCGAGCCCGTTCTCCATCGAATAGGTGCGGACGCAGTCGGTGATCTCCTTGAGCTGGCGCAAATCCTGCTCGATCTGGTCGGCCTCGATATGGGTCCACGCGTTCAGCGGCGACTGTTCCCCGCGGAACGGCGCATAGGAGACGCATTGGACCTTGTCGGCCGGGTCGATCGGGGCGCGCGCGAGCGTGATTGGCGTGGCCAGCCACCACCACACGGCAGCAATCGCACCCAGTGAAACGAGCAGAAGCGCCAGTGGCGTACGAAGAGAAATCGGTTCCGTCCTCCGCGAGGTGCCGTCGATTACCTGCTCACGCGCCATCTGCCAAGGGGTGTGTCCGGGATGGATCCTTCCCTCCCCCGAGGAATTTACCTGCGGCCGTTCGACAGAGGCCTAGGATCGTGACTTTGCTGGACAAAATCTCAAATTCAGGTCATGGATTCGGCAGGACTTTGCCGCCGCATTGGGGACCCATTTGGACGCCATCACCGGCGAGTCCGCGAGGTCCTGGCGCGGGCGGTCAGCTGATATATTGGGGAATTCATGCGGCAACGGGTGTTCGAGTTACGAAATGCGGTCCTGCGGCAGTTCGCCGCCACCTTGGCCGTCTCCTCCCTGGTCGTGATGGTCGGTCTCGGTGGCGCCTCCGCCCAGAGCGGCACGCCCGCCCCGGACCAGGGCAAGGCAACCACCCAGCCCGCCGATGCCGCCGCCAAGGACGCCGCCCAGAACCAGCGCCGCACCGACGAGTTCGCCGAAGCAGCCCAGGTCATCAACGGCCCGGCCGGCAACCCCGAATGCGTCTGGCTCGGCCGGCGCGTGGTGCGGCTGATGTGGCGCGACGACCTCGATACCGCGTTCCGCCATCTCGACCTCTACGACCGCTTCGGCTGCCCCGGCGGCCACATCCAGGCCGCCTTCCGCTGCCTGACCCGTTTTGGCGGCCAGATCGATCCCAAGGTCGCCGAGACCCTGGACAGCCGCGTGCACGCCTGCTGGATCAACCCGGCATCCCAGCCGCAGCAGGCGTCAGCCAGCGCCTCCCAGCCGGCGGCGCCAGCCACGGGCAATTCGCAGGCCCCGCAGCCGGCCGCGAGCCCCGCGCCTGCGGCAAGCCCGACACCGGCGCCCTCGAAATAGCCGCGATCGTTTCAGCCGCCGTTCAGGAACGATCGGCGATAGAAGCGGTTGGCACTGCCGCACATTCCGAAACTGTCATGCCCTCATACGGTCATGAGGCCGTGACAGTTGTGAAACCGCGCGGCAGAGGTATGCTCCATTTGCCGCGGACTCGGTCGGATCTCGGGGTCGGATCCGCTTCCCTGCCACCTCAGCCCCTTTTGGTTTAGCCGCGATGCGCGTTGTCGCCGCCGTTCTGTTGCTTGTGTCCGTGCTTCACGCCGGCATCTGGGGAGTCCTGCGCGACAAGGAACCCGCGCCCGACTTCAAGGGCCTGCTGCCCAGCGTCTCCTACGCCCCGTTCGAAGGCGCGGCGCACCCCGACATCGACAACATCCCCACCGTCGAGAAAATCCGCGCCGACCTGAAGACGCTGTCGACGATGACGCGCGCGATCCGTCTCTATTCGTCGACCGGCGGCGTCGAGCTGGTGCCGCCGATCGCGGCCGAGTTCGGCCTCAAGGTCACCGTCGGCGCCTGGATCGACAAGGACAAGGATCGCAACGAGCGCGAGATCAAGGCCGCCATCGAGCTCGCCCGCAAGAACAGCAACGTCGTCGGCGTCGTGGTCGGCAACGAGGTGATCTACCGCGGCGAGCAGAAGGTCGAAGACCTCATCGACATGATCAAGAAGGTGAAGGGCTCGGTCCGCGTGCCCGTCACGACCGGCGAGATCTGGAACATCTGGCGCGACAATCCCGACCTTGCCTCCAACGTCGACTTCATCGCCGCCCACGTGCTGCCCTATTGGGAAAACTTCCGCTCGGACCAGGCGGTCGACCAGGCCGTCGACCGCTATAACCTGCTGCGCAATTTGTTCCCGGGCAAGCGCATCGTGATCGCCGAATTCGGCTGGCCGAGCCAGGGCTACAACCTTCGCAACGCCGACCCCGGTCCGTTCCAGCAGGCGCTGACCCTGCGCAACTTCGTCAGCCGCGCCGAAGCCATCGGCATGGAATACAACATCGTCGAAGCCATCGATCAGCCCTGGAAATATTTCGAGGGCGGCGTCGGTCCGTACTGGGGCATCCTCAACGCCAGCCGCGAGCCGAAATTCGCCTGGACCGGCCCGGTCGAGAATCCCGACTATTGGAAGCTGATGGGAATTGCGCTGCTGGTCGGCATCCTCCTGTCGCTGCCGATCCTGCGGCTGGAGCAGCCGACCGCCAGGCAGGCGTTCGTGCTGTCGGCGACCGCCAACGGCGTCGGCGCCTGGGCCGCGACCGTGTTCGCGTTCTGGAACGACCACTATTTCATCTTCGGCTCGGCCTTCGCGCTCACGCTCGGCATGATCCTGCTTGTTCCCCTTGTCCTCATCGCGATGGCGCGCGTCGACGAGATCGCAGCAGTGGCCCTGGGCCGGCCGCCACAGCGGCTGCTTTCCAAGAGCAAGCCGGTCGAGAACGTTCCCGAGAATTACTACCCGAAGGTCTCGATCCACATCCCCGCTTATTTCGAGCCGGTCGAGATGCTGAAGCAGACGCTCGATGCGCTGTCGCGGCTGAACTATCCGAACTACGAATGCGTCGTCATCATCAACAACACGCCCGATCCGGCATTCTGGCAGCCGATCCAGGACCATTGCCGCGCGCTCGGTGAACGCTTCAAGTTCATCAACGCCGAGAAGGTGCAGGGCTTCAAGGCCGGTGCGCTACGCATCGCGATGGACCGCACCGCCGTCGATGCCGAGATCATCGGCATCCTCGATGCCGACTATGCCGTCGATCCCGACTGGCTGAAGGACCTCGTGCCTGCTTTCGCCGACCCGCGCGTCGGCCTCGTGCAGGCGCCGCAGGAGCATCGCGACGGCGACCTGTCGATCATGCACTACATCATGAACGGCGAATATGCCGGCTTCTTCGACATCGGCATGGTCCAGCGCAACGAGGCCAACGCCATCATCGTGCACGGCACGATGTGCCTGATCCGCCGCGCCGCGATGGACATGGCCGGCGGCTGGTCATCCGACACGATCTGCGAGGATAGCGATCTCGGCCTTGCGATCCAGGAGCTCGGCTGGACCACCCATTACACCAATCACCGCTACGGCCAGGGCCTGCTCCCCGACACCTACGAGGCCTTCAAGAAGCAGCGTCACCGCTGGGCCTATGGCGGCCTCCAGATCGTGAAGAAGCACTGGCGGCACTTCCTGCCCGGCCGCAGCCGGCTGACGCCCGACCAGAAGCGCGAATATGGCTTGGGCTGGCTGAACTGGCTCGGCGCCGAAAGCCTCGGCGTGGTGGTGGCGCTGCTCAACCTCATCTGGGTGCCGATCGTCGCTTTCGCCGACATCGCCATCCCCGACAAGATCCTGACCCTGCCGATCATCGGCGCCTTCATCGTCTCGCTCGCGCACTTCCTGTCGATGTACCGCGCGCGCGTCGCGATCAAACCCGGCCAGATGATGGGCGCGATGATCGCCGCGATGAGCGTGCAATGGACGGTGTCGCGCGCGGTGGCACAAGGTCTCATCACCGAGCACATCGCGTTCGCGCGCACCTCCAAGGGCGGCCTGTCCAGGATGTCGATCGAGTTCCAGGCGTTCTGGGAGGCCGTCATCGGCACCCTGCTGGTGATCGGCGCCGGCGTGCTGATCGCCTCCAACAGCTATCGCCAGATCACCGAGATCTACATCTTCGCCGGCGTCCTGGTGGTGCAAAGCCTGCCGTTCCTGGCCGCGGTCGCGATCGCGATCCTCGAGCTCAGCCGCATCAACTCGTTCCAGTTCTGGCGCGACAGCGCGATCCGCACCGCCGAGCTGATCGGCCTGCGCCCGGTTGCGCTGCCGACCCCCGCCGGCACGCCGCAACCGGTGCCGAGCGAGGTCCGGCGGGAAGCGAACTGACGAACGAACGGCCTCTCGGCGCGGGTGAAACCTCCGCGCCGGCAAGCCACCGGCGCTGTTCGGCGTGGATAGCGGGCCGCCAATCGAGTTGAAAATTCTGGCCTAAGCGGCGGAAAGCGCGAGCGAATCCCCGCCTCCGCCAAGAGTTTGGGCCGCCACTCGCACTATTGACCTCAGCGCCCCGTCCCCCTACACAGCGCGGGCCGAAAGCATGATCCGGAAACAGCCGGTTTTTCCCCGCGACGCCAGTTGAGGCAGCGGCAAGACATGCTTCTCGAATGTCCGAAGACGATGGCGATCGATCTTGAAAGCCATCAGCGGCCATGGGAGCGCGTAGCTCAGCCGGTAGAGCACGTGACTTTTAATCACGGGGTCCTGGGTTCGAGCCCCAGCGCGCTCACCAACAAAATCAAAGACTTAGATCAACAATCACCGAGTTGGCTTCCGCGTCTAATTTCGCTGTGCACACCTCCTGCACACAACGCGGAGGCGCCGCGATGACGGAGATGTCTGCTCGTCTGAAACGCGTCATTGCGGCTGCCGGCAAAGCGGACGACTCCGTCAAAGCCATCATCCGGGAAATGCGCACCCCTTCTCCCGAGATGTTGGCGGCAGCGGCGGCGCTCCCACGAACCGCGACTCTCGTGGAGCTTTGGGAAGCGATGGTGGACGCTGCTTGATCGGGGCACCTATCCTCGTTGTCGATCGGCAGCCATTCGCCATCCTCGTCCTTGGACGGGTTGAAGCTGGTCAAGATCAGTTCACCGCCGCGCACCAGGCAGTATTGCTGCTGGGCGAGGCTCGCCACCGGATCAAAGCCGGCCGCACGTAGCGCCTCCGTAAGGGCTTGGCGAGCCCATTCGGTGGGCTTGGTGCCAATGCGAGCCGCGGCAGTGTCGATCAGCGAGCGAAAGCCCGGCTGGACCTGAACCGTCAGGGCCTCCGAATAGCGAATGGCCTGGGTCATGAGGACGTTTCCGTTACTGAAAGCGTTGCAGTGGTGGCCGTCACACCCGCCACCTTCTGACCAGGCGTGCAGGTGAATGCCATGGGGAAGTTCGCCGGCAACAGCGTGTCGGTTGTCACAGCGGTCGGCGTTCCGTCGCCGATGCGGATGTTACAGGCCGCGGTCGAGACCAGGAGGACGCGATAGGTCTGAGATCCAAATGCGGTCGATGCCGCGCTAGTGGTTGTCAGCGCCACGTTCTGAGCCGCGCCCAACCTGGATGTTTGGAAGGCCATCAGTCAGCCGCCGGCTTAGGCTTGGTGATACCCTGTTCCTTGGCGAGTTCGTTCCAGGCCTCCACGGTCAGCCCTGTTGGCCCGGCGTCAGACAGAAGCCGATACATGACGCGCTGATTGGTGGAGAGTTTGGGCTCGCTAGCTTTCGTCGCAACTTGCGATGAAAGGTCGTCGTCGCTCACGATGTTTACCGTGATCGGGTCGCCGTCTTCGTCGGTGCCAAAGTCATGAACCGCGGAAGTGAAGGAAAACAGCGGCCCCTCGGGCATGTCGTTCGCCTTGATGACGGTCGCGGTTTTGATCGTGTCTCCGCTGATCGTCACCATAACGTCGGCATCGCCCAAGATCGCGTTAGATCCTCGAGAGCCTCTGGCTTCGTCCTTGCCGGTGTGCCCGACAAGCGCGACGTGTGGTCCGCCGTAACCAAGAGCATCCTTGATACGCTGGACGTTGGCGAACACCTTGCCTTGGTCCTTGGCCTTGTCCTCGTCACCACCGCCTGCAGCAACCAGCTTGGCGAACGTGTCAAAGATCAGAAGCCCAGGGGACAGGCTGCAATATTCCTCCCTTATGTGCTCAACTGTGCGGAGAACCTTCGTAACTGCATCGGGCGCCATCAGGTCAACCATCTCGGCAATTAGAAAGATCGGCATTTCATCCACGGTACTTTGCGGGAGATTTGCCCTCTCGATGTGCGCGCAAAGCCGCCGCTTCACCAGGCCCCCGCGCTCCAATGCGAAGTAGATGACAGTATTGATGCCCATCACCCTCCGGTCGTGCCACGGTTCGCGATTGGCCACACAGAATGCAAGCTCAGCCATTAACGCTGACTTCATGCCACCAGGTGGTGCGATCCATGCAGACGTCTCGCCGGCAGCAATGATGCCTTTCACAAGCCAGCGCTTGCGAACTGGGGTTGATGTGAGTTTCGAAATAGGAAGCGCGGTAAAGCGTCCCGCCTTGCGGTCGGCCTCGATTGCCAGCTTGTCCAGGCGCGCATTTTCCAGAACGCGCCAAGCGCGATCGGCGGCTCCTTCCTTGTAACGCTCGGCCTCGTGGTAGGGGTGCGTTTCAGGGAACGGGTCATCCGCACTCGGAGGCGGGATCTCGTCGGGCTCGAATTGGTTTTCGTGCTTCATTCGCCACCCATCAATTCGGGATAGACCAGATCAAGCGCGCCCATTTCGTCGAGCTTCGCGTCAACTTCATCCGAGGTCATGTTGCCGGCCTTCAGGGCAATCCCGATCTTAGTAGCCTCGCTGTCGAGCCAGCGGGCGCGACTGCACATGAAGCGCAGGCCGGCAAGCTGGAGCATCTTGCGGATCTTGGGATCGGTCACGATCAGCGGACGGTCTGTCGCAACTTGCGACGGTTTGACATGCATCATGCCGCAGCCCTCCGCCGACGCCGGACAACCGTGATCGGCGTGCCGAAGACGTGCTCGGCAAGCGCCTGGGCAAAGCGGCGCTCTGCCGCAGGATCGGCTTGAATTGGAGGAAGGTTGTCGATAGATTCAGAAGTGATCGAAGCGCTCGCTAGATCAACAATCTGAACCCCGCACGCCGCCAGCGTTGCGGGGTTTGTCTTGTGAGGCTGCATCAGGCCGCTACCTCGCGAGTATCGGAGGTAGACTTGCGCTTGCCGGCTGTAAGCCAGGCGTCGAGGTCGTTAAAGTCATATCGGACCAACCCGCCCCTTTTGATGAAGACCGGGCCGCCGCCCGTGCAGCGCAGTTTGGCGAGGTAGTTTTCGTTCAGTCCGAGATAATATGCCGCCCCCTTCGTGTCCGTTGGTGGGCGGCGCTCCTTTACATCAGTCATGAGAAAGCCCTTGGCCATTGAAACCAAGGGCAAGAGTCCCACGGAACAGATCAGAACAGAATCGAAACGTCCCTACACAATTCAGCGGCAAGCAATTTTGTAGCGACTAGCAGCTACAAAAACGTCCTACGGCGTTTAATGTTGCTGCTGGCGTTTCCGCGGCGTGAACCTGACGATGTTCTTTCCAATTTTTTTCAGCCGCTGAGCGTCTTCGTCAGCCCAGCGCTTCCGAATCAACCCAACGCGGCGTTCGTGCGTGCCATCCTTCGTATCCTTATCGAGCCAACCTTCTTTGACCGCCCAGCGGATATGATCGGCAACAGTCTTGCTCGACTGAGTTTCGATCATCGCGATTACGACCTGATACCCGGGCTCGTAGTGCCACTCCTCAAAAGAACCCTTCTTACGACCGGCCGATTTTTGCCGCTCTGGCGGCTTCAATGTCGCTCGCACGGCTTCCGATACCTGCAACAGCATCGGCAGAAGTCGTTGGCTGGAAGCCGCGCCCTTCAGTGTGGTGGCGCTGCTTGACCGCGCTGCATGCCAACCGGAGTTGAACATGCACAAGTCGGCAAGCTTCCGCTCTATCTGCCTTGAACGCTTAGCCTGCGCCTCCGTCATGTGGGACGGCGCGTCTAGAAAGATACGGAGTGCATCGAGCAGCGCCAACAGCTTCGTACTGTCGGACGCGTCTGTGACCAACTCGCTCATTTGCGCACCTCCATCGGGATGACGTTGTTGGCCGGCGGATTGAGGATCATCTCCACCATGGCGGCCAGCGCCTCAAAAGCCTTTCGCTTCTCGTCCAGGTACTCATACCGGTCGTAGGTCTCGCGCACGCCACCAATGACATGGCCCATGCAGCGCTCGGCGTGGTCGGCATCGACCTTGGCGCGGCTCATCAGGCTGCGGCCGGTACGGCGAAGGTCGTGGAGCTGCCACTGCTTCATGGGGGCCCTGCCCTCGGCCTTCCGTATCTTCGCAACGCTCCGGTCCAGCTCCTTCTTGGCCTTACTGAAGCCACTGAAGGCCTTGGCGCCGTCGAACTGCCCGTTGCTGGTCGTGGTCGAGAAGACGAACCAGGAGTTCCCTTTGCAGCCGGCGGGCTTCTCTCCGATCAGCTCGCGAATGGCGGGCGTCACGGGGATGACGTGATCCTGCTTGTTCTTGTATCGCGACCCCGGAATGATCCAGAGATCACCCTCTAGCTCGTCGGTGTGCATGCGAGCGGACTCGTTGCGTCGGGTCATGGCCAGCAGCAAGGATTTCACATACCGGGGATAACAGGCCGGCTGCTCGATCTGCTCCAGAGCCGCCCACACATCCCTGATCTCGTCGTCGGCCAGGGTCCGCTTACGGGCCCGCTCTTTCGGCTTGGTCTTGGCCATGCCGCGGACAATCGGGGACTTGAACTCGTCGTCCTGCACCATTTGCCAGTTGAAGGCCTTCCGGACGTGCGCGAGTACCCGGTCAGCCATCACGGGACCGCTCTCGGCCTTGATCTCGTTGAGCATGGTGGTGATGTCGCTGCGCTTGAGGTCGTAAATCGACTTGTTCCCGATGCGCGGCCGGACGTGGTTGGTGAAGGCGGCCTTGACCTGATCGCCGCTGCGAAGCCCCTCAACGTGGTCCTTCTCGAAGGCGTCCAACACGACATTTACGGTATTCTGGTCCGCCAACCTCTCCCGCTTCGCTTCGGCACGGGATACTTCCAGGTCCCCCTGGGGGTCCTTCTTGTCCGCAACCTCGCCCGCCGCCTTCTTGGCGAAGTCTCGAGCTTGCTCGGCGGTGATGTTCCCGTGCAGGCCCAGGCCAAGCCAACGCTGCTTGCCGGACGTCTTGTCCCGGTAGCGGTATCCGTAGGTCACTGCGCCGCTGTTGAGGCAGCGCGCCACAAACCCCTTCACTTCCTTGTCCGCGAGGATCTGTCCCGCGGTCATCCGGTCTACTTGGGTCTTGCTGATCTTGACCTGCATTGCCAACCCCCGTGCACACAAAATCATTACGTGGTCTATATGCACACTCTATGCACACAGGGACAGGTCAACGCAAGTCATTTCTTGGAACCCCTCGCCAATAGCGAGAAAGTCTGATATCGCAGGGAAATCTAGCAATTTTGGGGAAAGTTCAATGTTCGTAGAATCTTGGCATGTGTGTACAGCCATAACTTTTAATCACGGGGTCCTGGGTTCGAGCCCCAGCGCGCTCACCAAGCCGAAACAATAACTTAAGCGAAATCACAAGCCGACCGAAAAAGCCGTGTGAGGGCACTGTGTTGGCAAATTGATTGCCGATCAGAGCGTCGAGGATGGCAGCGCGGCAATTGCGCGCGATCGCCATGAGGCCGGCGCGCTCAAGCGGCAGCGCGCCCTCCCCGTCCGCCAGATCCGGGCAGATGCGCTCCATGCGCGCGAAAGAGCCCCACTAGGGCCGGCGCAACACCCCAAGCAGGTCGGCGACATCGATCACATCAAGGTCTTCGCGACGGTGGGCGCCGCGGAACGATGGTTTGAGGAGAACGACCCGGAGGGCGTCGCCTTCGAATACGATGTGATCGAGTGATGTGGAGCGGATAATCAGCGCCACATCGTTGGTGGGTTCAAGGCCTCGCGACCCGCCGCTTTCAACGCGTCGGTTGAGAACTGTCCATGTGCCGCGGCATCGAGCAGCTTCGAAGCAACGTACGCTCTGGCGCCCGTCTCGCTTACAGGAATATTTTCGCAAACTTCATCGAGCACCGCCCTGAGCAGCGCAGTCATTTCAGCATCAAACACGCCGAACTCCCGAAATTGAGAGAATATTGAACGCTGCACAAGCGGAATATATTCGCTTGGCAGCGTTCGCCGCGTATTCCGGTCTGGGCTCTGAAATCCCAGCGCCTTCCAAATTGGCACCTGTCTGTCAAAGTAATGTGACAGCTTCCTCGGCCACATCAACAGGAGTTTGCAGGGCCTGCCAAGGCCGGCCAGCGTGAACCGGCAGCCTGAAACCTTCCCAGGTTTCGTACGTAAAATCTCTATCCGAGGTTTTTGTTAGTTCCCATCTCGGGGCTGGAAATGAACACCGCCGCCGGGACAATGTATTAGAGCCCGGCGGCGTATTTGTTAGCGCCTGAACCGGCGCGCGCCTCGAGCGGCGGCTTCCACCTGAATTTGTAGGGCAGATTTTTTTCTAACCTGAGTTAGTTTTTTCTATGCCCAGCGTCGACTACCCCAATTTTTCTGCGCGTAGAGCAAGGGGTCGACCGGGTGGTTCAACAACTGGGACTGGAGGATTGGGCCTGGCAAATCGCCGCCGACGTGTATCGCTTGAATCTGTATAGCCGACTCACCGGACGAGCGGCCCCGGGAGACGCCGTTTCAGACGAACAGCTTGCCAGAGCAATCCGCGAAAGCTTCACTCAAACGAACGACGGCGCCTATCGAGAAATGGTTGAGTTAGCGACCGATGCCGCTTTATCGGCCTACGATCGTGTCGTCTCACGCAATGTCAAACAGGCGCGCGCTCAACTAGCGAACTAACGGCTCGTCGGCGGATGATGACTAGCCTGCCCCGCAAGAGAACCCCGCCGACCTTGTGAGTCGGCGGGCTTATCTCTACCGCTTCAACCGGCGGCGATGCGTCATCAGCCGTTACCGGACGCCGCTCCGATGCATTGATGCCGCAATCGGCGCGATGTTATGCTAGTCGCAGAACCGGGAGTTTCTCGATGCGCAAAATCGCCGCCGCTGTCATGTTCGCCCTGATCGCACAGACCGCATTGGCAGAGGACCATGTTCCAATGTACGGCGAGTCCAAGGACAAGACGGAGGCCGAGAAGGCGGACGACATTCGGGCCGAGCGCGCCTATCAACGCTCCCTCGGCAATGTTCCCGACCAGAAGGCAGTCGATCCGTGGGGAACTGCCCGCGGCGGCGAAGCGAAGAAGCCGGCCACGCCGGCCAAACCGGTAGTGAAACATTCGTCCAAGGCCAAGAGCGGCAGCCCCCCCAACTAGCGAATTCTAAAGGGGCGCCGCCAGCGTGAACCGGCGGGTCAGCGCTTCACTGCGTCGCCAGCTAATTCCATCGCGAGATCTAGCGCTGCGATTCCAATTTGGTCGGTCGGACGAGATCTACAGCGCTGTAAAGTCACCGCCTCCGACAATCGCCTCCATCATAGAACGAAGGCCGGCGAGGCTGCCATCGAGCATCCAGCCAAAGCTTATGCCGTGGCGACGGCAATAGCCGGCCAATTCTTGTGAAGCGCAGAAGCCTGGTGCGTGCGGAGCCGGCTACTGAGCGCGGTGGCCAAGGGCTACGAGTGTTGGTCCACGGGTCTGCAACCTTGGGGAAAACGCTCCCTAGGTCAGTCGGGCTGCATTTTCCGAATCAACCAGATGTGCGCGCGTTCGCGCGTGATCTTGCCGGGGGTGTGCGTGAGCCAGTTTCTGTCCGTGCTGCTATTGCTGACGACACTAACGCTGACGGTGTGTTTCGGCGTGGCTGCCTGGCGCCAGTCGGCCGGCAGAGATGCCGATATTACCGCCACCATTTCACATCGGGAAACCGGCTGGAGGTCGGAACGGAGCAACTGAGACCTTGCGCTCGCTCTTGCGAGAGAGTTTTGAAGTCACCGTTGGCGCGCGCCAGTTCGATTGCGATGCCCCCCGGGGCTTGATCTCGAAAATGCATCGGGGCGCAGCAGCCCCTGTTGCGGCCTCTAAGTCGAGCGGCCCCTCACGGATAACGTCTCGGTGAATGAAACCGTTCGCCGCATCACGCGAAGCACTCAGGAAACAATCCGGGTCCAGTGTCTCGTCACCCACGAGGGGATCTCAAAATGATTATTCTCAAGGTCTCTGCTGTTGTTCTTGGCGCTGGCATCCTTTTCACGATGTACTCAGGGGAGCTAAGCGCAGACGTCGTGCTTGCCATCGTGTCCTGCTTGGCATGACAAGAAGACCGGCCAACGTGAACTCGAGGGCCAGTAATGCCAACTGCTTCGCTTGAACTATCTTCAGCTTTCCGGAGCCGACGTCGCAGCCGGCACGCTCAGCGGCGCTCCTCCAACCGAAACCGGCCCAACAGACTTCGACTGCCGGACCATCCGTTTCCGCATCGCTGCCGACAGTCCATAGCGCGCGTTTGCTTTTCGGATCGAGGACGTGACGTCCGACATCATTGCATTCTGCAGCGAGTCGACCTTCGCGATGAGGGTGGACAGCTGCGAAGATATCTTCCTCACATCGACCCGTTCGTCCGTGATGCTCTGCCGCAGAGACAACAGCACCATTGAATCCTGCTGCAGCAGAGCTGCATTTTGCTGCAAGGCGTGGTTGCTCTCCTGCAGCGAAGCCGTGTGTTGCTGCTGGGCCGACTGAATGTCCTTCAAGGCAGCGACAACCGGATCCGCCTTAGGCGCGGATGCTTCCCGGCGCGGAAGCAGTTCAGCCAGACTGCTGAGATTCGGCGATGGAAAATCAGCCGGCAATGTATAGATCGCCGCCGCGCCATTGATGGCCACGGCACACACCGACAGTGCCAGGACCGATTTCCGGCTGGACCGCTTGGCCGGTGCCGGAGCTTCCGGGGCTGCGGGCTCGAGTGCTGCGACTGCGAGCGCGAGCGCCGCGGGGTCGAGTTGTTCGACGAGGCCTTGCGCCTCGGATGTCGTGGTCATGTCCATTGACCTCAAATGAGCGAGCAAAAGGACGCCGACGTCGGAACGTCCTCGCGACGGCTCCTCTACGCAGCACCCACCTACAACTGCCTAAAATTGTGGGCATTTTGGATTAATTCCACGTTAGCGACGTGGCCGCCTGGCAGGCCCAGCCGCCCCGGCCGATTACGGGGGGCGATGCGACGGAATGAGTCACGCGGCAGCCTGCTTCGATGCACCAAAGCCGAGAGACAAGCCCCCCGAAAGGTGTAAGATTCACGAGAACCGGAGGAACGGCATGTTTGAAATCAGCGGTTTCGACACGGCAGGCGTCGTCAGCCTCAAGCGGCTGTCACTCGCGGCCGCCTTCAAGAAGGCCCGAGAGCTTGTCGAAGACGGGTGCTGGGACGTTCAGATCGTCGATCCAACGGGACGCGTACACACCTCGTTTGAGGAGCAGGCCGCTTAGTCGTGGCGCTGGGCCGGCTCCGCGGCTAGCTCATCAAGAGCACGCTGATCAGGAGCAAACCTGGCCTCGCGCGTGACGGCCCGTCTCTCAGTACCGCCGATAGTAATTCTCTGGCCGGTCCTGGAATTGTAATGGAACCGTGCCGTTGGGGTAGCAGACACCGTCGCGGATATCGACGTCAGCGCCGTGGCCGCATGGCACCGGACGCCGGCGCATTCCATAGTAAGGCCGCGGGCCCTGATAGTACCCCTGCAGCGCCGCCTGGTCTTCGGGACGGAGATAGCCGTTGGGATAGCACATCCCGTCGCGGGCGCTCTGATCCCAATGATCGCCGCACGGCGGCGGATGTCTCGGCACGCCGCGATACTGCACCTCGAGCGGGCGCTCGACAGCTGAGGCCGGCGCCGTTGCACCGCCATGAAGAGCAAGGATTGTCGCAATAGTGGTGATCAACATCGAAGCGGTCCTCCAAGGCCGCAAGATAGACAAGCCCTCTGAATGACGCCTGAACGCGACGGGAGCGCCACGACCATCAGGGTCGGCCGATGGCACGATGGCGGCCACCGCGCTGCACTGGACACTGCAGCTGCGGTTCCATGGGCCTTGCCACAAAAGCCGGGAGACAACGCCCTCGAAAGGTGTAAGATTCAGGAAAACCGGAGGAACGGCATGTTTGAAATCAGCGGTTTCGACACGGCAGGCGTCGTCAGCCTCAAGCGGCTGTCACTCGCGGCCGCCCTCAAGAAGGCCCGAGAGCTCGTCGAAGACGGCTGCTGGGACGTTCAGATCGTCGATCCGGCTGGGCAGGTCTACACCTCGTTTGAGGAGCAAGCCGCTTAGTCGCGCCCGCCCCTCGGCACTTTTCAGAAATCATCCGCCCGGTCCGATCACGCTTCGCGAGCAGTGACCGTGATCGAAATGAAAACCCCAGCGCCTGGTAGGGAGCGCTGGGGCGTTTTCAAAATATCAATCGGTAAAAGCAATGAGGCTTGATAGCACCGGTCTCGAAGCGCGAGTGTGAACTGGTTCACACGGCTCCGCCGATCTTCGCGTACCGCGTCCGGGTGTGGCTATCCGCCTCGGCCGACGTTGGACGAGGCATCATTGAGCCAGCGCGCCGTTGCTTCATCGCTCCAGCCGGGGACCGCGAAGCGCACGCGAGGATTCACTTCCGTGCCGAAACGATCGACCGGAGGATGGCGTGTCGCAGGATTGTGCGCACGAGCGTGGTGCGCGGCGTCTGCAGACGTGCACAAGACGATCGAGAGGCCCAGGGCCAAAACAAGACGCATCGTATCGGCTCCAATCGAGTCCGCTCCCGCTTATGTAATACGCCGATCGTCCCACCGCGATCTGACCGGGCTTCACAGCTAGGAGAGCGAAGCGCGAACGCGACGCTCTCGCGATGTAGCGAACCGCCGCTCAACTCCCGCGCGCCGCACCGTTGCCAACCAATTCGTTTGGGAGCACGCTCTCTCCAGGCGCACAAGACGCCGCACAGGGAGAACCACATGAAGGAACCGGGCCTGGACGGCCGCCATCGGGACAAGGATGGCGCGATCAGCAAGAAGCACGGCAACACGCTGGTCGGTACGTTGCGGAAGATCTACGGAAAGGCATTTGCGGCCGGTTATCCCGATGCGACGCCGCTCAGCGAGGTCTTGCATCAATTAAACGAGACCTCGCTGAGCCAGTTGCGTCGCGATCACGACACCGGGCATCTCGGGCACAAGATCGACCACGCCTCGAAGTGAATGGACTTCACTGGCCGATTTCGCTTGGCCGACTTCACTTACCCCACTTCACTTGGCCGACTTCGGGTCGTTGAAAAACCGACTCCGCCGACAGCCTCTCGGACGCGGGCTGCGCGATCGGTCGCCTCGCCGTACTTGCCGTTTGAGCCCTCGCTACCCTCGCGCTAGCATGAGCCCTTTTACGGAGGCTCATTTGAAGCAGTTCATTATCATCATCGCCGCCATCGCGCTCGCCGTGACTGCTCCCGCCCGCGCGCAGGCGCTGGTCGATCCCAACAAGGTTGCCCCCGAATATCGCGAGGCGGCCGAGAAGCGCCGGGCCGAGCAGATGCGGCAGCGCGAATGCGCACTGAAGGCGGATCTCGACAAGGTGCTGCCGAGGGATCGCACCGTCTATCTCAACCACTGCCTGGACACGCTGGCGGTCAAGCAATAGCGGCTGGCTGGGGCCGTCTCGATCAGACCACGACGGTAGGCCGACCTGACCGCACGATCATCTGTCGATTTCGGGCTCGTGTTGTGGACCAGCGGGCGATTTGTCGCACCGGCGCCGCGAAGACGCGGCCCCCCTCCTCACTGGCGCCGCGGCTTGCTCGGAAACAGCCGATCGCGGATGTAGCGCGAGGTCGGCGTCAGGCGGATGCCGCGCGGCTTCTGCCAGGCGGCCCGGTCGATCTCCTTCTTGTCGCCGATCTCGAGCCTGCCCTTGGCACCCTTGGCGATGAAGATCGCGTCGCTCATCTTGCGACCGGAGCGCTTATTCCTGGCCGTCACTTCCTTCCACAGGCTGATCCGGCCGAGCTTCAGCTTGGGCAGCTCCTCCTTGATCTCCCGCCGCAGGCAGTCCTTGTCGGACTCGCGCGAACGCTTGCGGCCGCCCGGGAACATCCACAGGCCGTCCGACCGCCGTCTGACCAACAATACCTTGCCGCGTTTTGCGGCAACCAGCTTGGAAGACTTCGCCATTACTGCCGTAGATCGAAAACAGAATCGCCCTATCGTAACTTGTCTAGTTGAATAGACAAGTTCGCGGGGCGCTTTGACCACAGCCCGTGCGAGCAGCTCAGCTTTCGCTCGCCGCCGCCCGGTCCTCGGTCCTGATCCAGGCCATCATCAACTCCCAGGCCACCGACAGGATGATCGGCCCGATGAACAGGCCGACGATACCGTGGGCGAGCGTGCCGCCGATCACGCCGACGAAGATCACGATGGTCGGCGTGGTGAGGCCGCGCCCCATCACCAGCGGCTTCAACATGGTGTCGATGAAGCCGACGAGGACGAGAAACACGGTGAGCAGCAGCGCCGTGGTGACGTCCTTGGCGGTCCAGATCCAGATGATCACCGGCAGGATCACCAGGAACGCGCCGATCTGCACGATCGACAGCAATAGCACGATGAAGGCGAGCAGGCCGGCGCTCGGCACGGCTGCCATCTTGAAGCCGATGCCGGCGAGCAGCGCCTGCACGATGGCGACGCCGATCACGCCTTGCGCCACGGCGCGGATGGTGGCGCCGCCAAGCTCGAGAAAATGCTCGCTCTGCTCGGGCACGATGCGAAACAGGAAGCCGCGCCCGGCCGCAACCAGCCGCGGCCCATGCGGAAACAGGAAGCCGGCGACGAACACCGAGACCAGAAACTGGAGCGTGCCGAGGCTCGCATCGCCCGCAAGCGACAACAGGGGTCCCGCCAGCGGCTGGAGATAGGGCGCGACCTCGCGCAGCACCGCACGGATGTTGTTGTAAGCCTGATCCCAGAGATCAAAGAGCCAAGGGCCGACCACCGGCCACGACTTGAGCTGCTCTGGCGCCGACTGCAGCGCGAGGTCGCCGGTGCCGAGCTGCTTCGCCAGCTCGCGCGCACCGTCCACCGCGCTGAGGCCGAGCCAGGTCGCCGGGCCAATGACGATGCCGAGCGTGATCAGGGTGAGGATCGCGGCCGCGGTCTTCGGGCGGCCGCCGAGGATCTTGGCGACCCAGCTGAAGGCCGGATAGAACGCGACCGCAAGCACGGCGCTCCAGGCCAGGATCGGGACGAACGGGCGGATGATCAGGAAGGTCCAGATGATCAATAGGCCAAGCAGGCCGACCCGGATCAGGAGCTGGATGATGTCCTCTCCCGTCAGGAGCTGACGGAGACTTTTCACGGGCACGCCTTTCCTTGCGGCATTGACGCGGGTTCCGGCACTTGCGCGGCAAAGCGTTATTGCCAGCCGCGCATCCGGCGTCAAGACGACCGGGCCCGCGGCTGCGCAAGGGATCGGACCGCTGCGCCGCCCGGCGCGGCATCAGCTGTCGCCGAACGGGTTGGTCCAGTCGGCCGAGCGGTGGCGCTCCGTCCGCTCAGAAGTGGTAGTTCACGCCCACCGTGCCGGTCTGGATGTTCAGCTTCACATTGGCTGGAGTCGCCACCAGATTGCCTGTCGTCACCGGCTGCTCGGTGATCGTGCCGAAGCCCATATAGTTGTACTCGGCCCGCACCGACCAGTTCGGCATGAACATCCACTCGATGCCGCCGCCGGCAAGCCAGCCGGTGCGATTGAAGCTGCCCGAGGCGGAACCGGCGAGCGGGCCGGCAAGGCCGTTGTTGACGCTGTACTTGTCGCGGGTGAAGGCCGCGCCACCCTTGGCGTAGAGCAGCACGCGGTCGAAGGCGACGCCGAAACGGCCGGCGACCGTGGCGATGTAGTCGTTCTTCAGCGACAGGTTGAAGCCGGCACCGCCACCGAACGGGCCGCCGGCATTGAGTGTGACGCTGGACCAGGCGCCGGTGCCTTCGAGGCCGATCACGAAATTGCTGATCTGGTAGTTGCCGCCGATCTGGCCCCCGACGATGCCGCCGCTGGCCGTGACCGAGCTCCAGGTCGCGGTCGGATCGGTCGGGTCGATGCCGGTCCATTTGCTCCAGGCGCCGCCGCCATGCGCGCCGATGTAGAAGCCGGTCCAGCTGAAGATCTGGGCCGCCACCGGCGCTTTGACCGGCGCGGGCGCAATGATGTCAGCTGCAAATGCCGGCGTTGCCAATGACAGCAGCGCAGACGCCAAAACCAGTTTCTTTCGCATGATCTCACCCCCAAATTGTCCGCCCTCCGACCGAGGCGACGATCAAATCTAGCTGTGGGATCACGCGCGCGCTTGGACCAATCGGCGACGCGATTTGGACTGACGGGCGCTCGTCAGACCCGGGAAGCTCCTGCAACGCCGCGACCGGAGCCCGGTTTGGCTAACGGCGATTAACCGGATTTCCCGAGGTCAGTTTACGCCGATGCAAATCCCCGCACCTACGCTTCTCGCCAACATTCAAAAACACTGATGTGCAATGGCCAACAGCATCTGGACGACCGAAGAATTCACCTGCGCGGGTTGCAGCATGAACTACACCGCGACACGGGAAGAGCACAGCGAAGCCCACACCGGCAGCTTCAAATGCAGCATCTGCAGCGGCGTGGTGCACACCTGGTCCGGCAAGCATCACTTCTTCGGCTGGCAAGCGGTGAAGACAAAACCGCCGGTGTTCGGAAGGCGGTGGGCGGGCGTGCAGTGACGGGCGCCAGCGATGGTCTCGGTACCGTAGCCCAATTGAGGCGACGGCCCGCCTCCACGCCGTCATTGCGAGCGTAGCGAAGCAATCCAGAGGCTTTCCGCGGCGACGGTCTGGATTGCTTCGCGACGCTCGCGATGACGAATCCATTGAAGTAAACGTGTTGCGCCACTCCAACGTGCTGCTGGTGCTCGCAGACCCACTACTGCCGTCATCGCAGTCTGCGCGAACTATGGCTTCTGCTACTCTGCGGCGCAGGATAGACTTTCCGCCCCGCAACAGAAGCTGACACGCAATGACCGCTCCCTTCGTTCCCCAGATCGCCCTCTACCGCAACTGGCTCGCCGGACAGCGTGGCCTTTCCTTCGCGAATTACGAGGAGATGCGGCAGTGGTCGGTGCGCGATCTCGACGGCTTCTGGCGCAGCATCTGGGACTATTACGATCTGCAATCGCCGACGCCGTTTGCGGCCGTGATCACCGAGCGCAAGATGCCGGGCGCGGTGTGGTTTCCCGGCGCGCAGGTCAACTATGCGCGGCAGGTGTTCCGGCATGTCGAGGCCGCCGACGCCGCCGGCCTGCCCGCGATCGTCAGTAGCGGCGAGGACGGCAAGCTCAACGAAACGAGCTGGCCGGAGCTGCGGCGCAAGGCGGCGGCGCTCGCGCTGCATCTGAAAGAGAAGGGCATCAAGCCCGGTGACCGGATCGCGGCCTACCTGCCCAACATCCCCGAAACCATCATCGCGTTTCTGGCGAGCGCCAGCATCGGCGCGGTCTGGAGCGTCTGTGCGCCCGACATGGCTGCGCCCGCCGTGATCGACCGCTTCAAGCAGATCGAGCCGAAGGTGCTGATCGCCTGCGATGCCGTCACCTATGCCGGCCGCCGGCATGATCGCAAGGACGTCGTCGCCGAGCTGCGGCGATCGCTGCCGACGGTCGAGCACGTCATCCTGCACAGCGAGGCCGCGCCCGCAGCGCCGGACGCCCTGCTCGCCGACATCGTCGCAAGGACAGGCGCCGCGATCGACGCGTTCGAGCCGGCCTGGCTGCCGTTCGATCATCCGCTCTGGATCGTCTATTCCAGCGGCACCACCGGCCTGCCGAAACCGATCGTGCACGGCCATGGCGGCATCGTCATCGTGGTGCTGGCGCTGCTGGGCCTGCACAACGACCTCGGTTGCTCCTACCACGCGAACTCGTTCGGCGAGCGCTATCACTGGTACTCTTCGACCGGCTGGATCATGTGGAATTCTCAGGTCGGCGGCCTGCTCAGCGGCACCACCTGCTGCATCTTCGACGGCAGCCCGGGCGGCACCAAGGACAAGCCGGACTGGACCACGCTGTGGCGGTTCGTGGCACAGTCGAAAGCGACCTTCTTCGGCGCCGGAGCGGCGTTCTTCGCCAACTGCGCCAAGGCCGAGATCGATCTCACTGCGGCCGGCGATCTGTCGCGGCTGCGCTGCCTCGGCTCGACCGGCTCGCCGCTCAGCGCCGATACGCAAGCCTGGTTCAACGATCGCTTCGCGGCGTTGTCGAAAATCAACGGCAGCAAGGCGCAGGCCGACATCTGGTGGGCGAACATCTCCGGCGGCACTGATTTCGCCGGCGCCTTCATCGGCGGCAACCGCGAATTGCCGCAGACGCCGGGCGCGATGCAATGCCGCCTGCTCGGCGCGGCGGTCGAAGCCTTCAGCGAGCAGGGCCGCGCCGTCATCGACGAAGTCGGTGAGCTCGTCTGTACCGAGCCGATGCCCTCGATGCCGCTCCGTTTCTGGAACGACAAGGGCAATGCGCGCTATCGCTCCAGCTATTTCGAGACCTATCCGGACAATTTCGACGGCAGCGGCCGCGGGCCGGTATGGCGGCACGGCGACTGGCTCAAGGTCAATCCGGACGGCTCCTGCATCATCTATGGCCGCAGCGATGCGACGATCAACCGGCACGGCCTGCGCATGGGCACGAGCGAGCTCTATTCCGCGATCGAAGCGCTGCCGGAGGTGCTGGATAGCCTCGTCGTCGACCTCGAATATCTCGGCCGCGACAGCTACATGCCGCTGTTCGTGGTGCTGCGCGAGGGCACAGCCTTCGACGCTGCGATGCAGGCCAGGATCAACAAGGCGATCGAGGCCGGCCTGTCCCGGCGATTCCTGCCGAACGAGATCTTTGCCGTCGCCGAGATCCCGCGCACACTCTCGGGCAAGAAGCAGGAGCTGCCGATCAAGAAGCTGCTGCTGGGCCAGCCCGTCGAAAAGGTCATCAACAAGGAGGCGATGGCCAATCCCGCCTGCCTCGACTGGTATCTCGCCTTCGCCCGCGACTATCTCGCCAGAACCACGGCGTAGCTTCGATCAACCGCCGCCGAAATTGGAGGGATCGAGATTCCTGTTCTCCGACGGCGGGATCGGCGGCCACCCGGGAAATTTGTACCAGCCGGGCGGGACCGGCGCGTCCTCGGGCAGATGGACGACGACGTGATGGCGCGGGCGGGCATGATGCGCCGGCGCGGCAGCCGCCCATGCGCATGTTGAAATCAGGAGGACCAAAGCCAGGATAGACCGCATCATACGTGCTCCAGACGTCCACCCGGGCACCATGTGGTGCGGGAACCACGCTGGAACGATGCGTCGCAACGTCACGATGTCTCACATCGGCGGCATCGCTGCTGCCGCGAGACGCCGGAGATCAACCCAATTGCGCCAATGGCGTTTGGATTCCGTTCACCGATCGCCGCTAGATCAGGATGGATCCTCCGCGACGAACAGCAGCTATGGCCGATCTCAACGCAGTCCTCTCCAGGCTCAACGACCGCCTGCTCCGCCTCGAAGGCGAGCTGTTCGTGCTGCGCTCGCTGGCGCGCGCGACGCTGACGGCGGGCGACGACCATGCGGCGCGCATGCGCAAGCTGGTCGAGGCCGCAAAGGTCGCGCTCGACGACGAGGCCAAACGTGAGCTCGACAAACCGACGCGCAAATATGTCGATGCGGCAACCGCGCTGGTGGAGGAACTTCTGGTCGAGCCGACCCAGGCACGGCCGCTGTTCACCGTCATCGATGGTGGCCGGCGCGACTGAGCGCGTCAGATCGGACGTATCCCGCGGGGATCCGGAGGCTGAGCCTTCAGCCGGCTGAGCCCCTCCTCGATGATCGCGATCTCCTCGTCGATCTTGCCGATCGGCAGGCTGAAATCATAGCCGGACCTGCTCTTCAGATCGACCGCGAGCCGCTGCCTGTGCATCATCAGCTCGTCCAGCCCACGGCGGTTCTTCAGCCGCACATAGGCGTCCACGATCTGCTCAATTGCGCTCGGCATGAAATCGGTCCCGGCAAAAAAGCCCGCGGCGCACCCACGCCGGCGGGACATTTTTGGTGTCGCGGTACGCAATACAAATCCGCGACGGATTCGTCGATACGACAGGCAGGTTGAGAACGCGTTACCGTTTGATGATTTCGTGATGGCGCCGGCATGAAAAGCCGCTGGCGATCACTCGCCAGCGGCCAAAGCCGGGTTCGAAAACGGATTCGGAATCAAATTTGGCCAGCCCCGGTTGGTGCATTCTAGCGGCACACGGGGGCTGCTTATGTTAGAAATGAAACAGAGGAACCGGCGGATACATCATTTGCTGTCGATGTGGCCGCCCGGCAACGCTAATCCGTGACGCAAAAATACTTGCGCGGCAGCCTGCGGTAGGCGCTGTAGCGGTAGTACGGCCTGTAGGCGTAGCCGCGATAGAGTGCGGGCGGCTCCTCGCCGTAATAGGCGCCGTGGTAGAAATTATAGACCGGCCCTTCGACGCAACGATAGGCATCCCACGTCGGACCGATGAAGGGCGCCACCCCGACCTCGGGCGGGATCGCCGGGTACGGCCCGCCGGCGCGCGCGGGCGTGGCTACGCTCAGTGCCGCGAGAAGGAAAAACCACGCGCTTCGCATGCGCTCGCTCCTGATACGGTGCAATACGCGCATGGAAGCACCGGAACGGCCGGCTGCGCAATCGCGGCGCCCGTCGCGCCCCGCGCCCGGTGCATTGTTGATAACCGGCACAAACCGCCCGCGGCTGGTGACAGGACGCACCGACGTGTTATCGGGGGATGACGCAGTTGCGAGACGGATCGGACACCCATGCGCATTACCCTCGTCGGCTCCCGCCATTTCGGCGTGACCACCCTGAACATGCTCCGGGAGCACGGCGTCCCGATCGTGCGGGTCGTCGTGGCCGACGCCGAGGATCGCCTCGCCGCGAGCGCCAAGGCGGCTGGCATCGAGGTGACGGTCCAGGCCAATCCGAAGCTGGTGGTCGCCTCCGAAATCGGCCCCGACACCGACCTGATCATCACCGCCCACAGCCACGCCCGGATCGGCAAGGACGCCCTGGCCGCCGCGAAGTACGGCGGGATCGGCTATCATCCCTCGCTGCTGCCGCGTCATCGGGGCAAAGCCGCTGTGGAATGGACCATCAAGGAAGGCGATCCGATCGCCGGCGGAACGATCTATCATCTTGCCGACCGCATGGACGCCGGCGCCATCGCCGCCCAGGACTGGTGCTTTGTCAGGAAGGGCGAGACGGCTCGCGAGCTCTGGGAGCGTGCGCTCGCTCCGCTCGGCCTCAAGCTGCTGGCCGACGTGATCGACTACGTCAAGGTCCACAAGGCGCTGCCCTCCAAGGTTCAGGACGAGCAGTTCGCGACCTTGGCGCCAAGTCTTTCGTGAGTCCCTTCCGCAGTCCTTCCCCTGAGTCTCTCCTGACGTTTACCCTTAACGTGAAGGCGCGTTGATTCTGCTTCGAAAATTGGAGCCGGAAACACAAATAAACCATTGTTTCCACAGGAACAATTTTCGCTTTGGCAATGCAACAAATTTCCGTCACATTTGGGCCGAATAAGCGTCAGCATATCAGACAGATTCAAGGACGGAATTCATGCGTTTTGGTCGCATTACGGCATTCTGTGCCGCTTCAGTTATCACCCTCGCCGCTCCCGCTTTCGCCCAGACCCCCTATGACGGCAACTGGCATGTCACCATCGTGACCAAGAGCGGTACCTGCGAGCCGACCGCGAGCTCCATGCTGACGGTTGCCGACGGCAAGATCACCGCGCCCGGCGCTAACGTTTCCGGCACCATCGGCAGCGGGGGACTTGTGAAAGTTTCGATCAATGGTGCATATGCCAACGGTCAACTCAGCGGCAACGCCGGATCGGGGAAGTGGAATGGAGCATCTGCAGGCATACCGTGCAGTGGGCGGTGGGAAGCATCGCGCCAGTAAGAAATTCGGGATCAGCGTCGTGAGCCGGCGGCTGCTGATCGCGGCCGCCGTTTTGTTTGCGGCGGGGATCGCCAACTCTGAGAGCCAGGCCCAGTCCGGCCCGTTCGCCCCGCTGGCGGGGAGCTGGAGCGGTGCCGGCACCGTCACGCTCGATGACGGCTCGACCGAGCGGATCCGCTGCCGGGCCAGATACGCCCCGATCGGACCGACGATGGAGATGTCGCTGACCTGCGCCAGCGACGCCTACAAGTTCAATCTCGGCGCCAACGTCAGGGCTGAAGGCGGCACTATTGGCGGCAGCTGGTCCGAGGCCAGCCGCAACATCAGCGGCTCGCTCCAGGGCCGCGGTGCCGGCGGAAACTACGAGCTGGTCGCCTCAACCGCCGGCTTCAACGCCAACATCTCGCTGAAGACGTCCGGCAACAAGCAGAGCGTCACGATGCGCGCGGACAGCCAGTTCCGCGGCGCCAACATCTCGCTGTCGCGCTAAGGCGGACCGCGTTCAAGCCAAAAGCCCCGGCGATTCCGCCGGGGCTTTTTTTATCCGTTTTATACGTTCGGCACGAACGCCGTGACCTCGATTTCGACCTTGGCGCGCTCGTCCACGAGACCGCCGATGTAGAGCAGCGTCGAGGGCGGAAAATTGCGCCCCAGCGTTTCCTTCCAGGCCGCGCCGATGCCGGCGCCCGCGGCCTCATATTCGCTGCGGCTGGTCAGGTACCAGGTCAGGCGGACGATGTGCTCCGGACCGGCTCCGGCCTCGCCAAGGAGCTTGATGATCCGCTTCAGCGCGGTTGCGACCTGCGCCGCCATGTCAGGCGCGTAATTGCCGGTCTCGTCGCCGCCGGTCTGCCCGGCCAGCACCACCCAGCGGCCAGGCCCTTCGGCCACCACGCCGTGAGAAAAGCCCCGCGGTTTCTTCCATTCAGCCGGCTGCAAGATTTGCATGAGCGAAGATCTCCCTTTTCTTGTTGTTCAATGATGCCTTAGCACGCCGCCCTGCATCGCTGCATCCGCAGTTTTGGCCGTTGCAAACGCCGGCGATGTCGCCGATACCGGCCCTCCCCTCAGGCTCGATCGCCCGCACCAGCAACGATGACCGCGACACCGTCCAAAACGATGGCTGCACTGTGGATGGCCGGCTGGCTGGCGCTGATGCTGGTCATGGCGGTTGCCGGCCGCGAGACCACGCGCGAGCTGAACGTCTTCCAGATCATGGAAGTGCGCTCGGTGATCGGCTTCACGCTGCTGCTGCCGATCATCTACCGGGCCGGCGGTTTCAAGGCGGTCGCAACCAAACGCCTGCCCCAGCACCTCGCGCGCAACGGGGTCCATTATTTCGCGCAGCTCGGCTGGTTCTACGCACTGACGCTGATCGGGATCGGCCAGGTCGTCGCGATCGAATTCACCATGCCGATCTGGACTGCGCTGCTGGCCGCGACGTTCCTGTCCGAGCGCATGACCGTCTGGAAGATCGCCGCCATCGCGCTCGGCATCGTCGGCGTCGTCATGATCGTGCGGCCCGCCACCGGCGAGATCAATCCGGGCCAGTTGATCGCACTGGGGGCCGCGATCGGCTTCAGCATTTCCATGATCTTGGCGAAATCGCTGACCCGGACCGAGAGCGCATTGTCGATCCTGTTCTGGATGATCGTGGTGCAGATGGTCGTGGGCCTGCTGCCGACGCTCTACGTCTGGACCTGGCCGTCAACCACTCTCTGGGGGTGGCTCTTCGTCATCGGGGTCTGCGGCACATTCTCGCACTATTGCCTCGCCAGCGCGCTCCGCTACGCGGATGCAACCATCGTGGTGCCGATGGACTTCTTGCGGGTGCCGCTCACCGCGACTGTCGGCTGGCTGCTGTATTCGGAGCGGCTCGACGCCTGGACCGTGCTCGGCGCGACGCTGATCCTTTGCGGCAATCTCCTGAACCTGAAGCCGACCGCCCCGGTTCCCGCCCGCGCGCAGTGAACCCGCGCGCAGCCTCACGCGACAAAAACGAAGTGGCCGTGTGATTTGGATCACGTTGGAGGGTCTTTCCATCGTGCACATTCGGCCACACAGCAGCGGGTTGAATACGACGTACTGCCGTTTTGGTGGCGCGAAGTCGGGCACTTCGTGTAGGTTCGTTGCCAATTTGTTGCTGCCTGCAATTCGATTCTGTTGGGGATTTCAGATGCGCACTCTCACCCTGCTCGTTTCGCTGATGTGCATGGCGCTGTCGGTCAGTGCCGCGAAGGCCGACCGCCGTGTCGCCTTCGTCGTCGGCAACGGCTCCTACAAGAACGTCGCACAATTGCCGAACCCGCCGATCGACGCCAAGGCGATGGCGGCGACCCTGCGCAATGTCGGCTTCGAGGTGATCGAAGGATCCAACCTCACCCGCGACCAGATGACGGAGAAGCTCCTGGACTTCGGCCGCAAGGCGCAAGGCTCCGATGTCGCAGTGTTCTATTATGCCGGCCACGGCATCGCCGTCAGCGGCAGTAACTACCTCCTGCCTGTCGACGCCGACATCAAGTCGGAGATGGACGTCAAGCTCGGCGCAGCCATCAATATCGACCTGACGCTCGAGCAGACCATGGGCGACGCCAAGGTCAAGCTCGTCTTCCTCGACGCCTGCCGCGACAATCCGTTCGCCGCCAAGATCAAGTCGAACTCGGCAACGCGCAGCGTCAACGTGCAGAGCGGTCTTGCCGAGATGAAGTCGGGCGAAGGCACGCTGATCGCGTTCGCCACCGGCCCGGGCCAGACCGCGCTCGACGGCCAGGAGGGCAACAACAGCCCGTTCACCCGCGCGCTGATCGATAACATCACCAAGCCCGGCGTCGAGATCCAGCAGGCGATGACCTCGGTGCGCGCCCAGGTCAACGAAGAGACCCGCAAGGGCCAGCTGCCTTGGGGCCACACCAACCTGATCGGCGCGGTCTATCTCAACCCGTCGCAGCAGACGCAGGTTGCCAACGCAGCCCCGACCGCTTCCGGAATCGTGCCGGCGGCAGCGAGCAGCTCCGACGGAGTCGAGCTCGAGTACTGGCGCTCGGTCAAGGAATCCAACAAGCCGGAAGAGCTCAACGCCTATCTCTCGGCCTATCCGAACGGCCAGTTCAAGGCGCTGGCGCTGGCGCGGCTTGCGGCGATCAAGAGCGGCCCGTCCACGGCGACCCGCAATCTGAACTCCGGGATCGATCCCGCCACCTTCACCGACGACTCCACCCAGCTCACCGAGGACCAGATCGGCCTCGACAAGGGCCAGCGCCGCGACGTGCAACGCCGCCTGACCGGGCTCGGCTTCGACACCAAGGTCACCGGTGCCTTCAGTGACGAGACCCGCTCGGTGCTGAAGCGCTGGCAGGCCGCCCGCGGTTATCCGTCGACCGGCTACCTCAACAAGCTCCAGCACAAGGCCCTGCTGTCCGAGATCGTGGCGGCCGCGCCGGCCACCGCGAGCGACGACAGCGCGAAGCCGGCACGGCGTGCTGCCCCGGCCCAGGCCCAGAGCGGCGCACCGGTTCAGCATCGCAACAGCGGCGGCGGCGATGCCGGCGCAGCCTTCGTCGGCGGTGTCGTCGGCGGCATGATGGGCGGCATGTTCCGCCGCTGAGGCGAGACCCGGCTCCAAAACGCAAAAAGGCCCGGCGAGAGCCGGGCCTTTTTCGTGGTGGCAATGGCTAGTAATCTTGGGTGAACCAAGGCACGAGCGTCCGGATCCGCGGCATCGCCTGCATCGTAATGCTCGTCCGAGCCATCTCCGCGATGCGCGGCGCCAGTGATGAGAGATCGCCACGGCGGGTCACCAGAAGCAGCTCACGAAAAAATCCGGGGCCCGGCAGAGGGAGAGCGCTGACTTGACCAGCGTGAGCGAGCCCCTGCAACAGACACAGCGGCGTGGTGATCGCCACGCCCATCCCGGTGGCGACCATGGCGACCAGGCTGTCCGAGGTGTCAAACTCAAAGGCCCGTGGCGGGCGAATGCCCAAGCGGCTCAGGTGGCGCTCGACCTGAGCGCCTGCATAGGAACGCTCGCTGTACCGGACCAAGCGATGCCGGGTCAGGATCTCCCGCAAATCAAGGTCAGCAAATTCGGCTTCCAATCCGCGCGGCACCACCAGCAGATTTGGCTCGCGGTAAAACGGGAAGCGCTCGATATCATACAGGTCATCCATCGCATCGCATGTGATCGCCGCGTCGATCGTTCGGTGGACCAGCGCCTCGGCATGCGAGTGAGCAAGGCCCGACCAAACGGACAGACTCAGTGCGACCTCGCCCGTCATGAGCTCCTTGACGAGGTGTGCGCCGACCGTGGCGGCATAGGAGTCGATCAGGCCGAGCCTCAGATCGACACGCTCAGGCAGTTTCGCTGCGTCCCGGAGCGCGCTGAGTAACGTGTCAAAGTCGCGATTCAGATCGCGAACACGGCCAGCAAGGATGCGGCCTGCCCGCGTCAGTGTAAGCGGCCTCCGGCTACGGTTGAAGAACGCGACGCCGATCGAGGCCTCGGCCCGCCGCACAGCCTGAGAAACCGCTGATTGCGTCATCCCGAACTGACGGGACGCCTGAAGCATGCTGCCGGACTCCGCGACGGCAGCGACAATCTGCAAGCTTCGCAAGTCTGGAACAGGTGGCGTCATATCCATAACTTAAGCAGAAGTCATATTAACATGCAAATTGCCTTCATTATATGAATTATCCTTGTAGGAGAGCTGCATCCGAAAGCAGACTTCGGATCGTCCTAACAATTGAGCAGCCCCGATCCATGAGCGAGCAAGCGGATATTCTGGTGATCGGCCTCGGTGCCATGGGCAGCGCGGCCCTCTATCAACTGGCCAAGCGAGGGGTAAAGGCGGTCGGCCTCGATCGCTTTGCCCCGCCCCACACGATGGGATCCAGCCACGGCGAAACCCGCATCACCCGGCAGGCGGTCGGCGAAGGCCGCGATTACGTGCCCCTGGTGCTGGATACCCACCGGATCTGGCGTGAGCTCGAAGCCGAGACGTCTGCCGAGCTGCTGAACCCATGCGGCCTCGTCGTCATGGCGCCCGGTGTCGGCGAGACGTCGCACCACGGCAAGCCGGATTTCGTCGCGCGCTCGATTGGGGCCGCGCGTGACTTCGGCATCGCGCATGAAGTGATCGACGGGCGAGAGGTGGCTCATCGCTTCCCGCAGTTCCTGAATCTCCAGGGTAACGAGAAGGCCTATTACGAGCCCGGCGGAGGATACGTTTTTCCGGAGCGCTGCATCAAGGCACAGCTGACGCGCGCGGAGCAGCTCGGCGCAACGATCCGCACAGGAGTCGAGGTTCTCTCGATCGCGCAGCGAGGCTCCGCCGTTCGGGTGGAAACGTCCTCGGGCACATTCGAGGCGGACCAGGTGGTGGTGTCGGCAGGCGGCTGGAATGCCCACCTGCTCGGCGCGCCGTTTGACCGCGTGCTTACGGTGAAGCGGCAGGTGCTGCATTGGTACGAGCTCGACGATACCAGCGCGTATCGCGCCGACGCCCCTGTGTTCATCTGGATGCATGGCGCGACGGATGTCGACTACCTCTACGGCTTCCCGCCTTTGCCTGGCGATCGTCGCCTCAAGGTCGCGACCGAGCAGTACGAGACCAACACGACGGCCGACGCCATCGACCGCACCGTCGATCCCGCGGAATCGGCTGAAATGTACCGGAAGCACGTCGCGGGGCGGCTCGCCGGCGCCACGCCGCGCGTCGCGCAGGCGGCCGCCTGCATCTACACGGTGACGCCCGATCGGGGCTTCATCATCGACCGCCATCCCGACCAGGACCGGATTTGTGTCGTCTCGGCGTGCTCGGGCCACGGCTTCAAGCACTCGGCAGGTATCGGCAACGTCGTCGCCGGGATGGTGACCGACGGTCGAAGCGCGATCGACCTCAGCCCATTCTCCATCTCCCGTTTTTCGTGACGTTTGGCACGAGCCTTGTATCTTGAACAAGCGCGCTCAACGCGCGTCGTGATCACAATCCTGGAGGCGTCATCCGATGAGAGACATTGTCCGTTCCATGATGACAGGCATCGCGGCGCTGCTGATGCTTGGCAGTGCCCAAGCCGCCGATGGCGTCGATGCCATCAAGCAGCGCGGCACGTTGAATGTCGGCGTCAAGGCTGACTACAAGCCCTTCGGCTTCCGCGATCCCACGGGAAACGTGGTCGGCATCGAGCCGGATCTCGCCGCAGACATTGCCAAACGCCTCGGCGTCAAACTCGAACTCGTTCCGGTCGCGGCCTCCAACAGGATCGAATTTCTTCAGCAGGGAAAGGTCGACCTGCTGATCGCGACCATGTCGGACAGGCCGGAACGCCGTCGCGTGGTTCAAGCCATCGAACCGCTATACTATTCGGACTATGTGAACATCCTTCTCAACAAGAAGTCCGGCATCAAGGACTGGGCCGAGCTCAAGGGAAAACCCGTCTGTGCAACGTCGGGGGCCTGGTACAACAAGGACGTTGCCAAATCCTACGGCCCCGAAATCGTTGCGTTTGACGGCTCGGAGAAGCCTCTGTTCGCCATGAAGCAGGGCAACTGCATCGGCTATGTCTACGATCAGACCTTCCTGCAAGGCAAGCTGCTCGAGGACGAGTGGAAGGCGGACTACGACTTGCCCCTGAAAGGTATTTTGCCATCGCCATGGATGATCGCCGTCGCGCTCGATAATTCCAGCCTTCAGAAGCTGCTCGAAGATACGACAAAGGACTGGATGAAGACCGGCTTCATCGTGGCAGCGGAAAAGAAGTGGGGCATTACGCCGACCGAGTATTCGCTGCTCATGCACGAGCAATACAAGGACAAATAGACGCGCAGAGCGGAGCGCCAGATCCGTCTTGCGCTCCGAACAGGTCGAGCCAATGCACTGATACGAGGCATCGCCTCAACAGTTTGGTGTCGCGCAAAATGCACGAAATCGGCGACTGGTTTCAACGGCTCTACGAAACGACGGGGCTGAATTTCTCCGTATTCTACGATGCCTATGATTGGGACCGCTATTTCGGCGGGCTCAAGATGACGTTGCTTCTGAGTGTCACGACCATCCTGCTGAGCCTGATCATCGGCGCGGTGGGCGCCTTGCTGCAGGGCAGTCCGTCGATGCTGTTGCGGTTGCCCGTCAATGCTTTCGTGGTGGTGTTCCGCAACACGCCGCCGCTGGTCCAGATCTTCTTTTTCTATTTCGGCCTCGGCACCATGCTCCCAGCCGTCGAGGCGGCGGGCATGCGCGTTCCGCTGCTGAGCAACGTCCAATGGGCCATCATTTCGCTGTCGCTGTTCGCGGGCGCCTTCAACGTCGAAATCTTCCGCTCCGGCATCGAAGCTGTGCCGAGGACGACGCTGGAAGCCGCGGAGGCGCTCGGATACACGCGCCTCAAGGCTTACGTCCATATCGTCCTTCCGCTGGCCATTCGCGTCTGCCTTCCCGCACTGAACAACAACCTCGTCAACCTGCTCAAGACGACCACCCTCGCCTACGCGATCGCCGTTCCCGAGACGCTGTATGCGGTCAAGCAGATCTGGTCGGAATCGCAGAACGTCTTCGAAATGATGGTCGTATTGCTGGCGACCTACGGCATCCTTGTCGGCGTCCTCGTCTGGCTGATGCATCGCTGGGAGCGGGCGATGCGCATCCCGGGATATGCCCGATGAGAGGCGCCCGGCCCGAGCACAGGCTTGCCGTCCTTCTGCCGTATCGTCCCGTGCCGACCCGGATGTCCATTCGGATCGGCCCGCTGGCCGCCGCGATCCTCTGTTTCTGCGCCATCATGGCCGCATCCACCGCGTGGGCGCAGACCGGCCCGGCGATGCTGTCCCCGCTGCAAGTCATTGTGAAGTGGTCGCCGCTGCTGCTGCGCGGGTTCGCCTTCAACATCCTGATCTCCCTGCTGGCCATGCTGCTGGGGACCATTGCCGGGCTTGGCCTGGGTCTGGGGTTGTTGTCGGAGTTTCGACCGCTCGCCGCCGTCAGCTGGCTCCTGACTCAATTCTTCCGCAACGCGCCCTGGCTGGTGCTGCTGTTCTTCGTCATGTTTCTGGTGCCCTTCCAGGTCACCCTCTTCAAGACGACCATCCCCTTGCCGGATTGGATCAAGGCGACGGTGGGCTTCGCATTGCCGGTCATGGCGAACGTCGCCGAGGTCGTGCGCGGTGCCGTCCGCTCCATTCCGTCGACGCAATGGGAGGCGGCGGAATCGCTCTCGTTCACGCGGCGCCAGACGATGTGGCTGATCATGCTGCCACAGTGCATCAAGCGCATGCTGCCGCCTTGGATGAACGTCTATGCGCTGGTCGCGATGTCGACGGTGCTGGCATCGATCGTCGGTGTTTCGGAAATGCTCACCCTGACGGCGCAGGTGCATGCCGCCGAAGGCGGCAGGCCGGAGCTGTTCGCGCCGCTCTACGGTTTCGCGCTGCTGTGTTTCTTTCTCTACTGTTATCCGATCAACCTCTGGACCGCTCGTCTCGAGCGTCGGTTCCGCATACGCTGAGGAAGCAGAGCATGGCCACGAGCTGGACTCCGGATCAGCCCATCGTCCAATGCGTCGACGTCAGAAAGTCGTTCGGAGCTCTCGAGGTTCTGAAAGGCATCAGCCTGTCGGTCAAAAAGAGCGAGGTGATCTGTATCATCGGCCCGTCCGGATCAGGCAAATCCACGCTGATCCGCTGCATCAATGCGCTGCAGCCGATCACGTCCGGCAGCATTCAGATCGAAGGCATCGAGGTGTCCGATCCCAGGCTCGACAAGCTGGCGCTGCGCCGCAAGGTCGGGATGGTGTTTCAGCAATACAATCTCTTCCCGCACAAGACCGCGCTCCAGAACGTGATGATGGCGCCGATCCATGTTCTCGGCCAGAAACGTGCCGAGGTCGAAGCGCGCGCCCGGGCGCTGCTTGCCAAGGTTCGGCTCGCGGGGAAGGAGGATACCTATCCCGGCGAGCTCTCCGGCGGACAGCAGCAGCGCGTGGCCATCGCCCGCTCGCTGGCGATGCGACCGGACATCATGCTGTTCGACGAAGTTACGGCCGCCCTCGATCCCGAAACGGTCAAGGAGGTCCTGGTCACCATCCGGGAGCTTGCCGAGGATGGCATGACATGCCTCCTCGTCACCCATGAAATGAACTTCGCGCGTGAGGTCGCCGATCACGTCTACTTCACCGACCGCGGTGTGATCGTCGAGCACGGGCCGCCGGAAGCCTTGTTTACGGCGGCCAAGGACGAGCGAACGCAGCGGTTTCTGTCGCAGGTCCTCTGAGTTCGCCGGCACGCCGCCCTTCGGCGTCCCTGGCAGGAGGCGCTACTTCCCCGCCGCCTTGCGCAGCGCCTCGTTGATGCGCTCCTGCCAGCCGGGACCGCCCTGCTGGAAGAACTCCAGCACGTCCTGGTCGATGCGCAGCGTGACCTGCTCCTTGATTCCCGGCGCCACGTTCGGCTTCGGTGGCGCCACGGCGACCTTGGCGGTCACCTTCTTGAACGCCGCCTCGGCCTCCGACCGCGCATCGCCAAGCGTGCGCGGCCGCCTCGGTTGATCCGTCATGTCCTAGATTCCCTCAAACAGAGCCGTCGAAAGATACCGCTCGGAGAAGGACGGCACTATAGCCAGAATGGTTTTTCCCGCAGCTTCCGGCCGCTTGCCGATCTCCAGCGCAGCTGCGATCGCCGCGCCCGAGGAGATGCCGCCGGGAATGCCCTCATGCCGCGCCAGCGCCCGGGTGGTCTCGATCGCGGTCGTCGAGTTGATCTTCACGATCTCGTCAATCACCGAGCGGTCGAGGATGTCGGGCACGAAGCCGGCGCCGATGCCCTGGATCTTGTGCGGCGTGTGCTGGCCGCCTGAGAGCACCGGGCTTTCCTCCGGCTCGACCGCCACGACCCGCAAGGACGGCTTGCGTGGCTTGAGCACCTGGCCGACGCCGGTGATGGTACCGCCGGTGCCGACGCCGGCGACGAAGATATCGACGTTGCCGCCGGTGTCGTTCCAGATCTCCTCGGCGGTGGTACGGCGGTGCACCTCGGGATTGGCGAGGTTCTTGAACTGCTGCGGCATGACCGAATTCGGCGTCGTCTTCAGGAGCTCCTCGGCGGTCGCGATCGCGCCCTTCATGCCCTGCGCTGCCGGCGTCAGCACCAGCTCTGCGCCGAGAAAGGCCAGCATCTTGCGCCGCTCGATCGACATCGATTCCGGCATCACCAGCTTGAGCCGGTAACCACGCGAGGCCGCGACGAAGGCGAGCGCGATGCCGGTGTTGCCCGAGGTCGGCTCGATCAGCACGGTGTCAGGCTTGACGATGCCGGCCTTCTCCATCGCGATGATCATGGCCGCGCCGATGCGATCCTTCACGCTCGCGGCGGGATTGAAATATTCAAGTTTTGCCAAAATCGTCGCGTTGACGCCGTGCATGCCCGGCAGCCGCTGCAAGCGCACGATCGGCGTGTCGCCAAAGGCCTCGACGATCGAAGAGTAGATCCGGCCGCGGCCGGGCTGGTGCGCTGCACCCGTGTTGGACGATGCGTCCATGATGAACTCCCTGTGACGACAATTTCTGTTTCTGCAGCGTCTCTTGTGCAGTAAGAGACAGCTTGGGACGACACGCAAGCGACAATGCGGCACATGTTAAATACGCTGCATCGCAAAATCGCGTGAGCTGTAATTATCAGAAAACCAACGCATTTGTGTTGCGACCTCGTCAACTGATTCGGTCTATGTTAGACTTAGGTCTCAAAGCCAGAGAGGTCACCACGATGTCAGCAGTCGCTGAAGTGTTGTCGACCGTCGCACATCACCGCGCCCCGCGTTGCAGCGAGTTGCCGACCTGCCCGGTCTGCGCCGACTCGATGGTCGCCGCCGAAGCATCCGCCTACATCTCTGACCATATGATCAGCTATCTCTGGACCTGCGACAATTGCGGCTATGGCTTCGTGACCAAGCACGCCGTCAAGCAGCGGATCGTCTGCAACTGACTAGCGCGGGGCGATGTCGCCCCTCGCCCAGTCCTGGCGCGTACGCTGGTAGAACTCGTCGAACGTCCCGTGTGCGATCGCGTTCCTGATGCCCTGCATCAGGAACTGGTAGTAGGCTATATTGATCTCGGAGAGCAGCATGGCGCCCAGCGTCTCGCCCGCCTTGACGAGATGATGCAGGTAGGCGCGCGCGTAGTTGCGCGCCGACGGCCAGGAACTCGCTTCGTCGAGCGGACGCGGATCGTCGGCGTGGCGCGCGTTGCGCAAATTGACCTGGCCGAAGCGCGTGAAGGCAACGCCATGACGGCCATTGCGCGTCGGCATCACGCAATCGAACATGTCGATGCCGCGCTTGACCGCTTCGAGGATGTCGTCGGGCGTGCCGACGCCCATCAGGTAGCGCGGCCGCTCTCTCGGCAGCATCGGTGCGGTCTCGTCGATCATCGCCAGCATCACCGCCTGCGGCTCGCCGACGGCAAGTCCGCCGATCGCATAGCCGTGGAAGCCGATTGCGACGAGGCCTTCGGCGCTGGCGTGACGAAGCTGCGGCACGTCGCCGCCCTGCACGATGCCGAACAGCATGTAACCGTCGGGCGCACTCTCGAATGCGCGCTTGCTTCGCTCGGCCCAGCGCAGCGACAGCCGCATCGCCCGTTCGACGTCGTCCCGCTCGGCCGGCAGCCGCACACATTCGTCCATCTGCATGGCGATGTCGGAGCCTAGGAAGCGCTGCACCTCGATCGAGCGCTCCGGTGACAGCTCGACCTTGGCGCCGTCGATATGCGAACGGAATGTGACGGCGTTCTCGGTGACCTTGCGCAGGTCCGACAGCGACATCACCTGGAATCCGCCGGAATCCGTCAGCATCGGCCCGTTCCAGCCGGTGAACCGCTGCAGGCCGCCGAGCGCCGAGATCCGCTCGGCGCCGGGACGCAGCATCAGATGATAGGTGTTGCCGAGCACGATGTCGGCGCCGGCCTCGCGCACCTCACGCCAGTGCATGCCCTTCATGGCGCCGGCGGTTCCGACCGGCATGAAGGCCGGCGTCCGCACCACGCCATGCGGCGTGGTCAGGCGCCCGGTGCGCGCGGCGCCATCGGTGGCGAGCAGCTCGAAGTGGTTGGGTAGACCGGTGTCAGGAAGATTCATGGTCGTGCTTATTGCGTGTCGGAAGAGGCTGATCAACCCGCTCGGACCACGCCAGAGCCGGCTTGTGGCTCAGAGCGGGACACATTTGACGCCGACTTGATCGCCCGGCGCGCTTGCCAAACAAAACGATACAGTGTAGTTTTTGCGCGGGGCTGGACGAGATGCCGCGGTGAATTTTGCCGGCGGCAGTATTTGCGTGATCGCCAGCCACCGACAATGCCCTCCGCTTCATGTTCGACCGAAATGTCCGGCCCCTCGCGCGGCTGGATCAGACAGACAGGCGCCCGCCTGACCGGATTCCTGGTTCTGGCGTGCAGCCTGGCACTCGGCGCCTGCACCTCCCTGCCCCGCACGCCCTATACGGCCGCTGAGGCCGGCGCGTCGCGCGTGCTCGATATCGACGGCTTGCGCCGCTACGCCGACGAGCCCGTCACGAAATTCAGCTTCGAGAAGGACACCAGCACCGCCACGAAGTCCTATCTGGCGCTCTCCGGCGGCGGCGCCGATGGCGCCTACGGCGTCGGCGTGCTCAACGGCTGGACCACGGCGCGCACCCGGCCGACCTTCTCGGTTGTCTCGGGCGTGAGCACCGGCGGCCTGATCGCACCGTTTGCGTATCTCGGCTCGCAATATGACGACACGCTCAGGGAGCTCTACACCAGCGGCATCGCGGAGAGCCTCCTGAACGATCCCAGCATCATGCGCGTGCTGTTCGGATCCGGCCTGTTCGGCAATACGCGGCTGCGCGAGCTCGTCGCCCGCTATGTCGGGCCGGAGATCATGGCGCAGGTCGCGCGTGAAAATGGCAAGGGCCGAAAGCTGCTGGTGGTGACCACCGATCTCGACACCCAGCGGACCGCGATCTGGGACATGGGCAAGATCGCAGCGGTCGGAACACCCGAGGCGCTAAAACTGTTTCGCGACGTGATGGCGGCTTCCGCCAGCATTCCCCTGGTGTTTCCGCCTATCATGATCGACGCCGAAGGCGAGGGCCGCAGATTTCAGGAGATGCATGTCGACGGCGGCGTGACGGCGCCGGTGCTGACGCTGCCGGAAGCCCTGCTCTCCCAGGACCGCCTGCCCGGCAACGCGCGGATGAACATCTACATCCTCGTCAACAAGAAGATCGAACGCAATTTCGAGCTCGTGTCCAACAGCACCATCGACGTCGCCTCGCGCAGCCTGTCGTCGATCACCCAGTCGCAGACGCGCTCGATCATCTTCTCGACCTATGATTTCGCCAAGCGCAACAATCTCGGCTTCCACCTCTCCTACATCGCGCGCGATTACCCCGCGCCGCCTTCGGAAGGGTTCGACACCGCCTATATGCGGGCGCTGTATCAGTACGGATACGAGAAGGCTGCCTCCGGCCAGGCCTGGACTTCGAAGCTGCCGTGATCCCTCGTGACGGAACGAGACCGCGCCGAAACCGTTGACGATATGGCCAATTCGGCCAGATTCGCGATGACGCCCCCGCTCCTGCGCGATATAGAGCAAATGACGACGATTAGAAGCGCGCAGGAATCATTGGGCATGGGATTGACTGCGACCAGGACAAAACCGGCGGCGCCACGGCGCGAGGTGCCGAAATCACGCGGCGGCCGTCCGACGAAAACCGCTGCGATCGAGCGCGATCAGCGGCTGATTGAGGTCGCCACCCGCCTGTTCCTGGATCGCGGCTTCGACGCGACCTCGCTCGACGCGGTCGCGGAGGCCGCTCGGGTCAGCAAACCCACCGTCTATTCCCGCTACGGGGACAAGCGCGGCCTGTTTGCCGCCGTGCTGAGGCGCGAAATCGCGCGCTGGCTTGCGCCACTATCGGCAGCCGCCGAGACCCAGCTCTCCAGCGCCTCGGACATTTCGGTCGAGCAGAGGCTGGTCGAGATCGGGCGCGAGATGCTGACCTTCACCTGCGGGCCCGATGCCGTCGCATTCAGCCGCATGATGACGTCACAGGCCATCAACTTCCCCGACATCGCCAAGCTCGGCAAGGAGGAAGGCTGGCTGAAGGCCGTCGCCACCACGGCCCGCTTCTTCGACCGTCTGGTGGCGCAGGGCGCACTCGACGTCGACGACACCACGATCGCGGCAGAGGTGTTCCTCGACGTCGTCGTCGGTCACACCCACCGCCTGGCGACGTTCGGCACGGCGCTGGAATTGAAGGCCGCCGAGAAGCGCATGCGCGCGGCGATCAAGCTGTTCCTGGCCGGCGCGCTGGGACCAGCAGACCGCATCCAGAGCCCCGCAAAGGGCACACAGCGGCGGCGCCCGTCCCGCTGACAATTCCGTGAGGTCGCGACGTTTCCCCTTCGAGGTTACGCCCGCGTCGTTGACCAAAACAAAACGATACGGTATGGTTTAGTTATAAGCGATACGGACCGCTTTTTCACCAGCCCCAAAGGGGTCCGTACCGCCGAAGATCGCCGTGCCGGGTCCAGCCCGCTGCGACGCTCCGCGGCCGGCCGATGCCCAAGGTCGGCCGCGAATTCTTTACGATCATCCGGCACACTCGCTGGCCGAGGGTTTCGAGCATGACGACAGCCAAACGATTGACCGCGCGATTACTTGCGATCGCCTTGCCCGCGCTGCTCCTCGCCGCGCCGGCGCAGGCGATTGTCACCACGGGCACGCCAACCGCGCTTCACGGCGACACAGATGGTGATGCCGAAGCAGACCGCCAAGCGGTCAGCCGCGAAATCGAACGATTCCGCAGCTCGTCGATCTCGATCAGCCAGGCCATGGCGATTGCGGAAGCCCGTCATGCCGGTGCCACGACGGCGGATGTGAGTTTCGACGGAGCCTCCGGCGTGCCGGTCTACCGGGTGAAGACCCTGCACAACGACCGCATCTGGCGCCACACCATCAACGCCGCCACCGGCGAGCTCGTCGGCGGCGAAGCCGCCCTCCCCCTCGCCGAACTCGATCTCGACGACCGCAGCAACCTCGCAGCGCTCGGTGCCATCAAGCACCGCCTTGCGGATGCCGTGCACGTCGCCGAACGTGCGGCCTCGGGAAAGGCGATCAGCGGCGGACTGGTCCGCGAACGCGGCCGGCTGAATTTCGCGATCGTCGTCATCAGCGGCGATAACCTCAAGGAGGTCATCCTGGAGCCGCCGGGCGCCCGGACGAAGTAGCGGCGGCCACAATCCCGCCGAAAAGCCATTGACGGGCGCGAAACTCTCCCGCATAAGTCGCCGCCATGTTCACGACCACCAAACGCACGACTAAAACCACCACGGCCTTCGGGGCCCGGGGAGGCGTGCGCGCGTAGGTCGTCGACTTAAACGCAATCCACTCTACCGAAGCTCCGACCTCTGGTCCGGGGCTTTTTTGTTGTCTTCAGCTCAATGCAATGGAGGAGAATGTGAGTAACGATCCCGTCGTCGCGATTGTCGGCGTCACCGGTGCGGTGGGCGCCGAATTCATCGCCACCATGGACAAGCGCGGCTTTCGCGTCGGCAAGCTCAAGGCGCTCGCAAGCGCCCGCTCGGCCGGCAAGACGGTGTCGTTCCGCGGGCAGGACGTCGTCATCGAGGAATTGACCGAGCGCGCTTTCGAGGGCGTCGACATCGCGCTGTTCTCGGCCGGCGGCAGCATCTCCAAGAAGTTCGCGCCAATCGCTGTCAAGGCCGGCGCCGTCGTGGTCGACAACTCCTCCGCCTTCCGCATGGACCCGAACGTGCCGCTGGTGATCCCCGAGATCAACGCCAACCGCATCCGCGACCACAAGGGCATCATTGCGAACCCGAACTGCGCCGCGATCACCGCACTGGTGCCGCTCTGGCCGATCCACCAGACGAACCGCATCAAGCGCGTCATCATCTCGACCTACCAGGCGGCCTCCGGCGCCGGCGCCGCCGCGATGGACGAGCTCGTCGAGTCCACCCGCGCCAATCTCAACGGGCAGGTCTATACGCCCAAGGTGATGCCGCACCCCTACGCCTTCAATCTCTTCAACCACAACACCGCGGTCGACCCTGAAACCGGCTACAACGACGAAGAGACCAAGGTCATCAAGGAAACCCGCAAGATCTTCGAGGACGAGAAGATCGCGATCGGCGTCACCTGCGTTCGCGTGCCGGTGCTGCGCGCCCATTGCGAGGCCATCACCTTCGAATGCGAGAAGCCGATCACCGAGAAACAGGTCCGTGCCATCATGGCGCAGGCGCCCGGCGTGAAGCTCGTCGACGACCGCGTGAAGAACTACTTCCCGATGCCGATCGACGCTTCGGGCCAGGACGACGTCCTGGTCGGCCGCATCCGCAAGGATCTCAGCGATCCCTCAGGGCATTCGATCTCGATGTTCGTGGCGGCCGACCAGCTGCTCAAGGGCGCCGCGCTGAACGCGGTGCAGATCGCGGAGTTGTTGCCGCAGCGCGTGATGGCGTAACGCAAGGTGCCGTAGGGTGGGCAAAGCGAAGCGTGCCCACCAATCGACCTGAAATATGCGGATAGATGGTGGGCACGGCGCTACGCGCCTTTGCCCACCCTACGGCTCCGCGCGAAACAACAAGCACGCATCCCCGTACGAATAGAACCGATAGCCACTCGCGATCGCGTGCGCATACGCCTGCTGCATCGCCTCGAGCCCGGAGAACGCCGACACCAGCATGAACAGCGTCGACTTCGGCAAATGGAAATTGGTCAGCAGGATATCGACGGCACGGAAGCGATAGCCGGGGGTGATGAAGATCGACGTCTCGGCCGCGAACGGCTGGATGGTGCCGTCCTCGCCGGCCGCGCTTTCGAGCAGTCGCAGTGACGTCGTGCCGACGGCGATGATGCGGCCGCCATTCTGCCGTGCGGTGTTGAGCCGCTCTGCCGTCTCGGCGGAGATCGTGCCCCACTCGGCATGCATCTTGTGGCCTTCGGTGTCGTCCACCTTCACCGGCAGGAAGGTCCCTGCCCCGACGTGCAGCGTGACGCGGTTGATGCCGACGCCGCGGTCGCGCAGCGCCTGCTCCAGCGCCGGGGTGAAATGCAGGCCGGCGGTGGGCGCCGCGACGGCGCCTTCATTGGCCGCGAACATGGTCTGGTAGTCCGCGAGGTCCTGATCGTCGGGCGTGCGCTTCGAGGCGATATAGGGCGGCAGCGGCGGGCTGCCGAGATCTTCGATCGCCTGATCCAGCGCCGGGCCGTGAAACGAGAATGACAGTGTCACTTCACCATCGGTGCCCTTGACCTCGACCTCGGCGTCGAGATGGCCGAGCAGGCAGACCTTGCCCTCGTTGCCGAAGCGGATGCAGTCGCCTGCCACGAGCTTTTTTGCCGGCTTGACCAGTGCCTGCCAGCGCGAGCCGTCGAGGCGCTTGATCAGCGTCGCCTCGATCTTGGGCTCGGTCTCGCGGCCGATGCGGCGGCCCTTGAGCTGCGCCGCGATCACCTTGGTGTCGTTGACGACGAGCTGGTCGCCCGCCTTCAGCCATTGCGGCAGCTCGGAAATGAGCTGGTCGCGCAGCGCGCCACCTTCCACGACCAGCATCTTCGCGGAGTCGCGCGGGCTCGCCGGGCGCAACGCGATGCGCTCGGCGGGCAGATCGAAATCGAAGAGATCAGTGCGCATGTCGGGCTCAGCGCCACGCAGTCAGACCCTCATGGCGAGGAGGCGCGTAGCGCCGTCTCGAACCATGAAGGCCGAGCTGCAACAGCGGGGCCTTCATCCTTCGAGGCGCGCGTTCCGCGCTCCTCAGGATGAGGGTTGAGCGGTTACTCCGCGTCCGCGGCCATCCGCGCCTTGACGATCTTGTCGGGGTTCTGGACGGGCTCGCCGCGCTTGATCTTGTCGACGTTCTCCATGCCCTCGGTGACCTTGCCCCACACCGTGTACTGGTTGTCGAGGAAGCGGGCGTCGTCGAAGACGATGAAGAACTGGCTGTCGCCGGAATCGGGGCTGGCGGCGCGGGCCATCGAGGTGGTGCCGCGCACGTGCGGTTCCTTGTTGAATTCCGCCTTCAGCTTCTTGCCGGAGCCACCGGTGCCGGTGCCCTGCGGGCAGCCGGTCTGCGCCATGAAGCCCTCGATCACGCGGTGGAACACGATGCCGTCGTAGAAGCCCTCGCGGACCAGTTCCTTGATGCGCGCGACATGGCCGGGCGCAAGATCGGGCCGCATCTCGATGGTGACGGGGCCCTGCGTGGTCTCGAGGATCAGGGTGTTTTCGGTGACGCTCATGCTCGTCTCTCTTGCGTTGGGGGTGAAGTCTTCCGGTTACGGAACTGGATCGCGAATGGACGTCCCGCGGCGGCCCCGGCCATTGCATCGGTAAATGGCATCGGCGTGCAGCGTTGCAGCGCCTCCATCACCGCGACCCGGTATTGCAGCCGGTCATTGTCAGAGGCCTCCGCGGATTCATAGGTAATCCTCGGATGGCCCAGAATGTTTCCGGCCCGGTTAAAGCTCACGACGACGGTGATGTCGATAGGGCGAGCCTTGCTGGGCGGCGGCGGCTTCCAGCAGGTCCGCAAGTGCTGGAATATGTCCTGGATGGTGTTGACCTCTGCGTCCCCGGCGGCCGCGCCGGAAACGCCTGAAAGCAGCAGCGCGGCAGCCAGCAGAAGCCTATTGCCACAGCGCGCCATGGTCCCATCCTATTTGATGTCGGAGGCGACTTGGACCTTCACCATCTTGTCGGGATCGGTGACGGCACCGCCGGCCGAACCGGGCGGTGCCTTCTTCAGCTTGTCGACGACGTCCATGCCCTGCACGACCTCGCCGATCACGGTGTACTGGTTATCGAGGCTGCCGCCGTCCGCGAACATGATGAAGAACTGCGAGTTGGCGCTATCGACGCTGTCGCCGCGCCGCGCCATCCCGACGATGCCGCGGGCGAAATGAACCTTGGAGAATTCCTGCTTCAGGTTCGGATATTTCGAGCCGCCGGTGCCGTTGAATTTCTCGCCGTCGCCGGTCTGGGCCATGAAGCCGTCCATGACGCGATGGAACGGCACGTTGTTGTAATAGCCCTCGCGCGCGAGCTGCTTGATGCGCTCGGCATGCTGGGGCGCAATGTCGGTCCGCAGCTTGATGATGATGCGGCCCTTGGTGGTGTCGATGACGATGGCGTTGGCCTTGTCGAGATTGGCCGGCAATTGCTGCGCCACCGCCGGGACCGCGCTGAAGAGCGCGGCAAAAATCGTGGCAAGAATTGCGAGACGACGGATCATGAGAACTCCGGATCAGGTAGGATGAAGAATTGCGCCGTTATCCGGCGAATTTGGCCTTGAGCAGGTTGGCGACGAGCGGCGGCACGAAGGTCGAGATATCTCCGCCCATGGCCGCGATTTGACGCACCAACGTGCCGGTAATTGGGCGGACGGCCGGAGAGGCCGGCAGGAACACGGTTTGGACGTCGGGCGCCATGGCGCCGTTCATCCCGGCGAGCTGCATCTCGTAGTCGAGGTCGGTGCCGTCGCGGAGACCCCGAATCATGACAGTCGCGCCGTGCCTGCGTGCCGCGGTGACCGCAAGATCGTCGTAGGTCACGGCATCAAGCGTGCAGCCGACCTGGGCTGCGACCGGCCCGCAGACGTCATGGAGCATCTTGAGCCGCTCCTCACTAGAGAACAGCGGCTTCTTGCCGGGATGGACCCCAATCGCGACCACGAGCCGATCGCACAGGGGGACACTGTTCCGGACGACGTCCAGATGGCCGTTGGTGATGGGGTCAAAGGAACCCGGATAGAAGGCGATACGCGGCATGTCCCCGTCCTACCGCGCCCGGCCCGGCCCGGCAAGCCAGACGGGTTCCCTGCCGGTTTTTCGGCGGCGCCGAGTCGGAATTCCCCGAATTGTTTCGTCCTCGGGACGACCATGAAACAAAACGAAGTGCGAACGAAACCATTTCGGGCGTCCGCGAAGACGTCCGGAAACTGGCCATGGTTACTAATCCACCCAACGAATGACGGGCCGCACAACTGGGCGTAGCGGCCGCATCACAGGGGACCGTCAATGATCAAGACCATCTCGGCCATCGCTATTGCTGCGTTTGTTGCCGCCGCTCTCACCGTCCTTCCCGGTTTCGCTCCGTCCGTCGAAGCAAGCGTCCCGCAGCCGCTGGCCAAGAGCGACCGCCTCGATATCCGCACCGTCGGCAGGGACTGCTCGCAGCAGGCTTGGCCGAACTTCGAGGCATCCTGCCTGCGGCAGGCCGGCACCAAGGCCAATATCCGCGAGGCCCGCCTCGTGACCGCCGACCGGACCCCGTAGTCGGGGCTGTCAGCTTCGCGTCATATAAATCCCGAGATGAATCCCATGGATATTTGCGACGTCCCGTCGCAGACTGTCTGATGCTCGCGCCCGTCGGAATGGCCCGGCGGGCGCGATCCCATCGGGGGGTCGACCTTGTCCAGTACGCCCGCAGTCGTTTCCGGCCATCACCCTGACCCTCTGCCGATTGCCATGACCATGGGCGCCCTCGGGGTTGTCTATGGCGATATCGGCACCAGCCCCCTCTACGCCCTGAAGGAAGCCGCCAAGGCGGCCGCCCATGGCGCTACGGTGACTCCCGAAGCTGTCCTGGGCGTTGCCTCGCTGATCCTCTGGGCGCTGCTGCTGATCATCTCGCTGAAATATGCGCTTCTGATCCTGCGCGCGGACAATCGCGGCGAAGGCGGCATCGTCGCGCTGCTGGCGCTATTGCATGCCCGCCACGCCCAGCCCGGCACCTGGCGCGCGCATCTCCTGGTGGTCGGCCTCGTCGGCGCTGCTCTCCTTTATGGCGACGGCGCGATCACCCCGGCGATCTCGGTGCTCTCAGCCATCGAAGGCCTCAAGGTCGATGCGCCCTCGCTCGCGCCGGTCGTCGTGCCCATCACCGTCGCCATCCTGATCGGGCTGTTCATGATCCAGAAGCAGGGCACGGGCTTCATCGGCCGCATCTTCGGGCCGGTGATGCTGGCCTGGTTCTTCGTGCTGGCCGCGCTCGGCGTCCACGGCATCGTCAAGGCCCCGGCTGTGCTCGCGGCACTGAGCCCGCTCTATGCCTTCAACTTCCTGATCCACCAGGACTTCCACATCTCCTTCGCGATCCTCGGCGCCGCCTTCCTGGCGGTGACCGGCGGTGAAGCGATGTATGCCGATATGGGCCATTTCGGCCGCTTCCCGATCCGGCTTGCCTGGTTCGCGATCTGCCTGCCCGCGCTGGTGCTGAACTACTTTGGGCAGGCCGCGCTGCTGATCACCGATCCCGCGATGATCGAGAACCCCTTCTTTCAGCTCTGCCCGGACGCCCTGCACTATCCGCTGGTCGCCTTCTCGGCGCTCGCGACCGTGATCGCCTCGCAGGCGATCATCTCCGGCGTGTTCTCGCTGACCCAGCAATCGATCCAGCTCGGCTTCCTGCCGCGCATGCAGATCCGCCACACCACGAGCCACGCGATGGGCCAGATCTACGTGCCGCTGGTGAACTGGCTGCTCGCTGCAGCAACGCTCGGCGCGGTCCTGAGCTTCGGCACCTCGGAAGCACTCGCCGGCGCCTACGGCATCGCGGTGTCGCTGCTGATGGCGATCACCACGCTGCTCGCGGCCCTGGTCGCGATCCAGTGGGGCTATTCGCCGTGGATCGTGGTCGCCGTCAACGGCTTCTTCTTCGTGATCGACGTGATCTTCTTCTCCGCCAATTCGATCAAGCTGTTCGAGGGCGGCTGGTTTCCGCTGCTGCTCGCGGCCCTCGTCGCCTTCATGATGCTGACCTGGCGCAGCGGCGTGAGGCTGGTCGAGGCGGCGCGCGCGAAGCTGCGCCAGCCCGAGGAGGACCTGATCGAGACTGCGGTCAACAAGTGCAGGGCCAGACTGCCCGGGACCGCCGTCTTCCTGGCATCCGCGCCGCGCGGCGTGCCGCTGGCGCTGACGCAATTCGTCAAGCACAACCACGTGCTGCATGAGCGCATCGTCCTCGTCACCGTGCTGATCGAGGAATCCCCGCACATCACCGATGAAGACCGCGCCGAGGTGATCGAGATCATCCCCGGTATCACCCGCGTGGTCCTGCACTACGGCTTCATGCAGAATCCGACGATCTATGCCGGCCTGACGCTCGCCTGCCGCCAGGGCAAGCTGCCCGGCATCGACCTCTCCGACATCACCTACTATGTCGGCCGCGAGACCATCATCCCGAGCGAGGACATTCCGGGCATGTGGGTCTGGCGCGAAGGCCTGTTCGCCTTCCTCCAGCGCAACGCCGAACGCTCCGCCGCGTTCTTCGGCGTGCCGACGAGGCAGGTGGTGGAGTTCGGGACCGAGTTGGAGATCTGATCGTCGTGCGGATCGCCCGTTCAGGGCAAGGCAGGCTTCGCACCACGCGTCTCGATGAGATGCCGATCACCGACAGGTAGAGCTCGTCACGCCCGCTTACCCGGGAGTGTGCGACATTCGCGCGCACCTCAATCTTGTCTGGCCCATCACCAGACATACGCAGCAACAAATTCCAATGTTTTGTCGATCAGTTAGCTTCGCTTTTTTAGAAGTTCTAAGAATGCCTCCAATTATGACGTTTCGAGTGATTCAAAATTCGTCCAACTCGACGCTCGCAATGTCGCGATCTAACACGCGCGCGGGTGCGAAGTCGCGTGAGGTCAGAAGGATCATCCCGCCGGCGCGGCGATCGCCGGATGGGGCGCTGACATGGAATGCGATGGACACGGCCTGCGTGGTCGTGCGGACTATTTTTCAAGGAACACTTTCAAGAGCACAGCCAGCGCACTCACGCTCGGCTGCTTGCTGATGGCCGTCGCGCCGGTGAACGCGCAGAACACTGGCCAATCCGGTGCATCCGCGTTGCCGCCGGTGACGGTCGACGCACCCGTTCAGCGCGCGCAACGTCCGGTCCAGGTCCGGCGCAACGCATCGGCGCGGCGCAGTGCGAGCCAGCGGTCCGCTCAACAGGCCAACCGTTCGACAGTACAGCCGGAGCCCCAAGCGCTGGTGGGAACAGCAGCGCGCGTCAACGCCGGCACCAACGGGTTCGTCGCCACCCGCGCCTCCGGCGCCACCAAGACGGATGCGCCGATCATGTCGACGCCGGCATCGATCGCCGTCATCACTCGCGACGAAATGAATGTGCGGCAGGCGCAGAGCATCCGCGACCTCTTGCGCTACGCGCCAGGAATCTATTTCAGCAACGATACCGATTTCCGCTTTCAGAACGTCAGCGCGCGCGGCTTCAGCCTCGAAACATATCTGGACGGGCTGCGGCTCCAGGGCGGACCGTTCGGTGCGCCGCGGGTCGATCCCTATTTGCTCGAGCGCGCCGAGGTGATCACCGGGCCGGCATCAATTCTCTACGGCGCCGCCTCGCCCGGCGGCATCCTCAACCTCGTCAGCAAGCGCCCGACTGAAAATCCGTTCGGAGAAGTCTCCCTGCAAACCGGCTCGTTCGACCGGATCCAGGGCGCCTTCGATGTCGGCGGCCCCGTCGACAAGGACAAGACGCTGCTCTACCGCGTCACCGGTATCGGCCTCAACGCCGACACCCAGGTCGACAATATCGGCGAGCAAAGATTTTCGATCGCGCCGGCCTGGACGTGGCGTCCGAGTATCGACACCACCATCACCTTCCTGACGAGCTACCGGCAGGACCCGAAGGGTGGTGCCTTCGCGCTGTTGCCGATCCAGGGCACGCTGGTGCCGGGGACGTTCGGGCAGATCCCGCGCAATTTCTTTGCCGGCGATCTCAACTACGAGACTCTCAAATACAAGCAGGCAACCGCCGGCTACGAGTTCGAGCATCGTTTCGACGACGTCTTCACGGTGCGCCAGAACGTACGCTACCTGCACAATGAGCTCAGCTATGTCGAGGTGCAGCCCAGCGGGTTCACGACGACGGGCGCGGGCGCCACGCTCCGGCTGGTCGACGGCCGCACGATCAACCGGAGCTACTTCTCGACCAACGAGAACCTCGACACATTCGCTGCCGACAACCAGCTCCAGGCCAAGTTCAACATGGGACCGCTGCAGCACACGGTGCTTGCCGGCCTCGACTACCAGCGGTTCGACTTCAACAATCTCGCCCGCTTCGCGGCCACCAACACGCTCGACATCTTGGCGCCGAATTACATGCAGAACATCGCCGTCCCCACGGCGCTCTTCCAGAACCTCGACCAGCACCTGTCGCAGCGCGGCCTCTACGTCCAGGACGAGGCCAGGCTCGGCCGGCTCACCGTCCTCGGCGGAGTCCGCTACGACTGGGCCGAGGGCAATACGCTGGCCCAGAACACCGGCGTTCGCGTCCTGAACGACGACCAGAAGCCAACCGGCCGCATCGGCGCGATCTACAATTTCGACAACGGCATCGCGCCCTATGTCAGCTACTCGACCTCGTTCCAGCCGACCTCGGTCGGCACGCTGCTCAACGGTCAGCCGTTCAAGCCGACCACCGGCGAACAGTACGAAGGCGGCGTGAAGTATCAGCCGGTCGGGACCAATCTGATGTTCACGGCCGCGGTCTACGACCTCAAGCAGCAAAACGTCGCAACCGTCATCAGTGGCCCCGGCATTCCGGCCAACACAACGGCGCAGGTCGGCGAGGTCAGCTCGCGCGGGTTCGAAGGGTCCGTCGTCGGCAGCCCCCTGCCCGGCTTCAGCCTGCGTGGGCAGTACTCCTATCTCGACAACCGGATCAGTTCGCCCCAGGACGTCAATTTCGGCAAGCGGCTCGCCAACGTCCCGATGCACACCGCCTCGCTCTGGGCCAACTATCTGGTGCAGGGCGGTCCTGCCACCGGCTTCGGCTTCGGCGGCGGCGTCCGCTACGTCCACGACATGTACACGACCAACGCCAACAATCTGACGGTTCCGACCATCGTGCCGGGCGTCTTCCTGCCCGCCGCCACGGTGCCGGCCAGCACGGTGTTCGATGCGGTGCTGTCCTATGATTTCGGGATGCGATATCAGCAGTGGAAGGGCCTCAGTGCGGCGGTGAACGTCAACAACGTGTTCGACAAGACCTATGTCTCGTTATGCACGGCCGGCGGCTGCCGCTGGGCGCTGGGGCGCACGGTGCTGGCGACGCTGACCTACCGGTGGTGAGAGGATGACAGCACAGTCAGTCAAATGGTGGTCGCTGGTCCACAAATGGACCAGCCTGGTCTGCACGCTATTCCTCCTGATGCTTTGCATCACCGGGCTCCCACTGATCTTTCATGACGAGATCGACGAGCTCTTCAAGTCGGAAGCCTCGGCCCGAGAGCTCCCGGCGGATACTCCGCAGGCTCCGCTAAGCCGGCTGGTCGACGCTGCCAAGGCGCGCTATCCGCAGCGCTACCTCCAGGTGCTCGGCTGGGACGACGATCGCGCCAACGTCGTCAACGTATTCCTCTCGGCTACGCCCGAAGCTCCCCCCGGCCAACGTTTCCTGAAGCTGTCATTCGATTCCAGGACCGCGGAACTGATCGGCGAAGACACGCAGCAGGGCGGCCTGATGAGCGCCATCCGCATATTCCACCGCGACATGTTCTTGGGGTTGCCGGGTGAACTGTTTCTCGGCGTCATGGGCCTGCTGTTTGTCATCGCGATCGTTTCCGGCATCGTGCTCTACGCGCCCTTCATGCGCCGGCTCAACTTCGGCACGGTGCGTCGTATCGGCGCGTCGCGGGTCAAATGGCTCGACCTGCACAATCTGATCGGCGGAGTGACTCTCATATGGCTGCTTGCCGTCGGCGTCACCGGTGTCATCAACACGATATCGTTGCCGCTGTTCTCCGCCTGGCGCGCGGAGGTGATGCCGGAGCTGATCGCGCCGCACTTGGGCAAGCCGCCGCTTGCGAAATGGGCCGACGTCGACGACGTCATGGCCGCAGCACGTCGGGCGCTCGACGGCAACACGCCGGCCAGCATCATCTTTCCGACGGTCGCACGGTTCGGGACACCACGGCACTTCATCGTCTGGACCAAGGGCACGACGCCGATCACCTCGCGCCTGTTCACGCCCGCGATGCTCGACGCCGAAACCGGGCAGCTCGTCACCGCGCGTGGCCTGCCGTGGTATCTCAGGGCGTTGCAGGTATCGCGCCCGCTTCATTTCGGGGACTACGGCAGCCTGCCGCTGAAGATCATCTGGGCGCTGTTCGATCTTGCCGCCATCGTCGTGCTTGCCAGCGGCGTCTATCTCTGGCTCGGCAAGCGCAAATCGCCTCGCGTCACCACGCGCGCTCAGGACGGGCCGCCTGTCGTAGCGACATCCGGGATCCGTCCATGAAGCGCGAGCGCCACACCATGGACGAGATCTTTCGCTGGCCGCTCCTGCTCGGGGGGCTCATCCTTGTCGGGCTGGCGTCGGCGCTGTTCGGCGACGATGGCTGGGACGCGCTGTCCTGGGCAGCACTGGCAATTCCGCTGGCCGTGCTCGGCTGGAAGGCATCGCGCCAGCCGCATCTTCCAGGATCATAGGCCGGACACCGGCGCGTTGTGCCGTGCCGGACCTATCCGGTTGATTGCAACCGTCAACGGAGACGACACCTGACGGGATCGGCTCGATCTACGAACCGTTCCCGTTCTCGCCGTTCCCGCTATCGGCCTCTTCCGTGATGTGCTCGACCGAGACGACGTGCTCGTCCTCGGCGGTGTCGAACACGATCACGCCCTGGGTCGAGCGACCGGCGACGCGGATGCCTTCGACCGGGCAGCGGATGAGCTGGCCCTTGTCCGTGACCAGCATGATCTGGTCGGCGTCTTCCACGGGGAAGGAGGCCACCAGATTGCCGTTGCGGTTGTTGACGCTCATGGCGACGATGCCTTTGCCGCCGCGGCCAGTGGTGCGGTACTCGTAGGACGAGGTCCGCTTGCCGTAGCCGTTGACGGAGACGGTGAGCACGACCTGCTCGGCCGCCGACATCTCGACATAGCGCTCCTGCGGGAGCTGGAAGCTGCCGGAAGTCGTCTCTTCGGCCTCGGCATCCACCGGAGCCTCGTCGACCACGGCTTCGCCGGCCACCGCACGACGCATCTTCAAATAGGCCGAACGTTCGTCCGAGGTGGTCTCCATGTGGCGCAGGATCGCCAGCGAGATCACCTTGTCGCCTTCGGCAAGCGCAATGCCGCGCACGCCCATCGAAGTGCGGCCGGTAAACACGCGCACGTCGGGGACGGGGAAGCGGATGCACTGGCCGCCGGCGCCGGTCAGCAGCACGTCGTCGCGCTCGGTGCAGATCTGCACGTCCACGATCGCTTCATTCTCATCGAGCTTCATGGCGATGATACCGGAGCGGCGGACGTCGACGAAGTCGGACAGCTTGTTGCGCCGGACGTTGCCGCCGGTGGTGGCGAACATCACGTCCAGGTTGCCCCAGGTCGATTCATCCTCCGGCAGCGGCATGATGGTGGTGATGCGCTCGCCCTGCTCCAGCGGCAGGATGTTGATCAGCGCCTTGCCGCGCGCGTTCGGCGCGGCCATCGGCAGGCGCCACACCTTCTCCTTGTAGACCTGGCCGCGCGACGAGAAGAACAGCACCGGTGTGTGCGTCGACGCCACGAACAGGCGGCTGACGAAATCCTCGTCGCGGGTCTGCATGCCGGCGCGGCCCTTGCCGCCGCGGCGCTGCGCCCGGTAGGCCGACAGCGGCACGCGCTTGACGTAGCCGGCGTGGGAGACGGTGACGACCATATCCTCGCGCTGGATCAGGTCCTCGTCCTCGACCTCGCCCTCCTGCTCGATGATCACGGTGCGGCGCGGGGTCGCGAACTCGGCCTTCACCTCGGCGAGCTCGGTCTTGATGATGCCCAGCACGCGGGCGCGCGAGCGCAGGATGTCGAGATAGTCGGCGATCTCGCCGGCGAGCTTGTCGAGCTCGTCGCGGATTTCGTCGCGGCCGAGTGCGGTGAGGCGCTGAAGGCGCAGGTCGAGAATGGCCCTCGCCTGTTCCATCGACAGCCGGATCGTGCCGTCCTCGCTAATGCGGTGGCGCGGATCGTCGATCAGCGTCAGCATGTCCTCGACGTCCCGTGCCGGCCAGTCGCGCGCCATCAGGGTGTCGCGGGCAGTGGTCGGGTCGGGCGAGGTCCGGATGACGCGGATCATCTCGTCGATATTGGCGACCGCGATCGCCAGACCAACCAGGATGTGGGCGCGATCGCGCGCCTTGGCGAGCAGGAACTTGGTGCGACGCGTGACGACCCGCTCGCGGAAGTCGACGAAGATCGCCAGCAGGTCCTTCAGATGCATGATCCGCGGACGGCCGCTGTCGAGCGCCACCATGTTGACGCCGAAGCTCGTCTGCAGCGGCGTGAATCGGTACAGCTGATTCAGCACCACATCCGGCACGGCGTCGCGCTTCAATTCGATGACGACGCGGTAGCCGTCGCGGTCGGATTCATCGCGCAGGTCGCCGATGCCCTCGATCTTCTTTTCCTTGACCAGCTCGGCGATGCGCTCGACCATCGTCGCCTTGTTCACCTGGTAGGGAATCTCGGTGATGATGATCGCCTCGCGCTCCTTGCGGATGGTCTCGATGGCGACCTTGCCGCGCATGACGATCGAGCCGCGGCCGAGGTGGTAGGCGGCGCGGATGCCCGCGCGTCCGAGAATGACGCCGCCGGTCGGGAAATCCGGTCCCGGAACGATGTTGATGAGTTCCTCGATGGTGAGCGCAGGATTGTCGATCAACGCGACGCAGGCGTCGATGACCTCGCCGAGATTGTGCGGCGGGATGTTGGTCGCCATGCCGACCGCGATGCCGCCCGCCCCGTTGACGAGGAGGTTCGGGAACTTGGCCGGCAGGACCGACGGCTCGGTTTCGTTGTTGTCGTAGTTCGGCTGGAAGTCGACGGTGTCCTTGTCGATGTCGGCCAGCAGAGCCAACGCCACCTTCGTCAGTCGCGCTTCGGTGTACCGATAGGCGGCCGGGGGATCGCCGTCGACCGAGCCGAAATTGCCCTGGCCGTCGATGAGCGGCACGCGCATCGAGAAGTCCTGCGCCATCCGGACCATGGCGTCGTAGATCGACTGGTCGCCATGCGGATGATATTTACCGATGACGTCACCGACCACGCGCGCCGACTTGACGTACTTCTTGTCGGGCGTGTGCCCCTGCTCGTTCATCGAGTAGAGGATGCGACGATGAACCGGCTTCAACCCGTCGCGCGCATCGGGCAGCGCACGCGCCACGATCACGCTCATCGCGTAATCGAGGTAGGACTTCTTCATCTCCTCGTAGATGGAAACGGGACGAATGTCCGAGGGTTGCGCCGGCTGGTCGCCGGGCTTGTTGTCGTCGTCAGCCAAGGGGAAATCCGGTGAGATTTTATCTGGGAATCATATAGCGCATCGCCCCCCTGATAACCACCCTTGCGAGGTCTGGGGAAGCGGTTTTTCCGACTGTTTTTCCAGAGACTTACGAGCTCAGCACCACCGCATCGAGCGAGGCCGGAATGTGCCGCCTGGAACCACGTCCTAGGCTCCGAAAATCACCCGGTGCATGATGCGGCCGGGCACCAGCGTGAACAGCCCGGCAATCACGAGCGCGCCGATGAACGTCATGATCATGATACGCCGGTGATCGGCGACCCGATGGGTATGCGCCCGCCACACCGCGAGCGGCAGCATCACCAGCGTGAAGATCGACAGGAGATGGATCGGGCTGAACGGCCCGACCAGACGGATCTGGTGGATCCAGAACGACGAGGCCGCCACCACCGCCATCAGCGCCACCCAGATCCAGCCGATCGTCCGGTGCGGCAGCGTGCCCTTGGGGGCGGCAAACTGAACGAGGCCGAGCACGAAGGCGGCCATGGCGGCAAAGGCATGCAGCGGGATCGCCGGAGCGGCCTCAAGCAGCGGCGCAACGCTCATGCAGGGCTTCCTCCGATCGACGGCCAACCCATGTGAATAAGATTAACATCAAGTTAATACCATTCACATCACGCCTCGTCAAAGGCTTAAGACGGCACATGAGGCAAGCCCGGAGAAATCGAGCTTTCCCCGTCATTTGGTAAGAAATCCTGTCGCTTCACACGAGCCAGCCGATCTGCAGCGCGAGCGCTCCGGCGCGGCTCAGAACCGAGATATCGCAGAGTGCATCGACGATCAGAAGGCGTGTATGTAGCCCCGGTCGTTCTCCGGGAGCGGTCAAGTGACCAACGTCCTCTTCGTCTGCAGCGCCAATCGCCTTCGCAGCCCGACCGCCGAACAGGTCTTTTCGACTTGGCCGGGCATCGAGACCGACTCGGCCGGCATCTCGAACGACGCGGACGTGGCATTGTCGTCCGAGCAGGTCGAATGGGCCGACATCATCTTCGTCATGGAGAAGACCCACCGTAACAAGCTGAATCGGAAATTCCGCTCCAGCCTGAACAACAAGCGGGTTATCTGCCTCGACATTCCGGACGACTATGAATTCATGGATCCCGTCTTGGTCCGGATACTTGAAAGCCGAGCCGGCCGTTTCCTCTCGCGGCCAGCGGCTACTGTTCCCAAGCCTTAGAACGGCCCGCCTCAGAACGGGATATCGTCGTCCATGTCGCTGTTGCGGCCACCGCCGCCGGCGGCCACAGCGCGGCGCGGCGCGCTGCTGACGGGACCGGAGGAGCCGAAATCGCCGCCCGGCTCGTCGCCGAAGCTGCCGCCTCCACCGCCGCCGCGGCCGTCGAGCATCGTCAGGGTCGAGTTGAAGCCCTGGAGCACGACCTCGGTGGAGTACTTCTCGGCGCCGCTCTGGTCGGTCCATTTGCGGGTCTGGAGCGCGCCCTCGATGTAAACCTTCGCGCCCTTCTTCAGGTACTGCTCGGCGACCTTGCAGAGCCCTTCATTGAAGATCACCACGCGATGCCACTCGGTCTTTTCCTTGCGCTCGCCGCTGTTCTTGTCGCGCCAGGTCTCCGAGGTGGCGATGCTCAAATTCGCGATCGGCCGCCCGTCCTGGGTGCGGCGGATTTCGGGATCCTTGCCGAGATTTCCAACTAGAATGACCTTGTTGACGCTTCCCGCCATCGCCGCTCTCCACTCCGAATGCCACTGAATTTTAGAAGGCCCGGGACGCGCCCGCGTCCTCTGCAACCTGTTGACGCGACCCTATACGCTTGCGCGGACGGATCGGCCCGTCACCCCTCCACTTATCCCCATATATAGCACCCCTGGCGGGTTCGTTCCAGATTTGTTCTTATGACACCCCTCACCTTGTTGCGTTGGCAAGACGACATCGCGCGGCACAAAGACGGCCTGCGCCAAATGGAATTTCCCCGCATTCCTGAGGACGGCGAAACAGCTTAACATTCATCAAGTTAGAAGCAGTTCAGATGCCGCCCGACTGTTGCATTCCGGAGACGGACTTCGCCTCCCGCCTAAGCTACGCTTGGCTCGGAATTAGATTCTTATAGGCGTCGCGCCTGATCAGCCGCTTCGGAGACTTCGAAAAGCGGTCAGAAACTGGGGGGACTGCAATGAATAAGATTTTGATTGGTACTATTGGTGCAATCGCGTTGGGGCTGTCGGCTCCCGCAAGCGCGGCAGATCTCGCTGCGCGTCCCTACACCAAGGCTCCGGCGCCGATGATCGCGACCATCTACGACTGGAGCGGCTTCTACATCGGCATCAACGGCGGCGGCGGCACCAGCGACAAGTGCTGGGACGTCGATATCGGCGGTGGCGTTCTCGTAGGCGAAGGCTGCCACAACGCGACCGGCGGCACAGTCGGCGGCCAAGTCGGCTACCGCTGGCAGTCAGCCAACTGGGTGTTCGGCTTCGAAGGCCAGGGCAACTGGGCCGATTTCTCGGGTGACAACATCAGTGCGATCAGCGGCCTGCGCGATCGTTCGAAGATCAACGCCTTCGGCCTGATTACCGGTCAGGTCGGTTACGCCTGGAACAACGTCCTGGTCTACGTGAAGGGCGGCGGCGCCGTCGTCGGCGATCGCTACCGCAGCTTCGACGTCGCCAGCGGCCTCGAGTTCGACCGGGCCAACGAGACCCGTTGGGGCGGCACCGTGGGTGCGGGCGTCGAGTTCGGATTCGCCCCGAACTGGACCGTGGGCTTCGAGTACGACCACATCTTCCTCGGCAACCGCACCATCGGCTTCACCGGATCCGGCAATTTCGCCCCGCTCGGCGTTGCCACACGCTCCGATCGCATCAGCCAGGACGTCGATATCGGCCTCGTCCGCGTGAACTATCGCTGGGGCGGCCCGATGATCGCAAGATACTGACATCCCTCTGAAATCGCTTGGAGATCAAAGGCCGGCCTCGCCCGGCCTTTTTGCGTGGGCAACGGGAATTATAGGTCAGTCACCGTTACGTTTTGCGATTATTGTGGCTTTTGGGAGACACAACTTGCGGCTTTGCTGATGTAAGCACGACATCAGTTGGACCACGGCGTCCGATGTCCTTCCGAACGCACGGAAGGCAAAAACAGAAACCGGGACTGGGATTAGTTTGAAAATGAAGAAGGTTTTGTTGGCTTCGGCCTGTTTGTTCGCTCTCGCTGCTCCGGCTTCGGCCGCTGATCTCGCGGCGCGCCCCTACACCAAGGCTCCGGTGGCGGTGGCCTCGGTCTACAACTGGACCGGCTTCTACCTCGGTATCGTCGGCGGCGGCGCCTGGGAAAACGGTTCCGGCGACCCGAAGATGAAGGGTGGCTTCGTCGGCGGCACCGCCGGCTACAACTGGCAGACCGGCAACGTCGTGTTCGGCGTCGAGGCTGATGGTTCCTGGGCTGACGTCAGCGCTTCGGTGACCGGCGCCACTGTTGTTCCCGGATTCGGCGTTGTGACCGCAACGGCGAGCTCGAAGACCGATGCCATGGGCACCGTGCGCGGCCGTATCGGCTACGCCGTCAATCAGGTCCTGTTCTACGGCACCGGCGGCTACGCCTGGATCGACAACAAGATCACCCTCTCGGCTCTCGGCCTGACCGCGTCGGACAGCAAGTGGCACTCCGGCTGGACCGTCGGTGCGGGCGTCGAAGCGTTCTTCGCTCCGCAGTGGTCGGTCAAGGGCGAGTACCTCTATCGCAGCCTCGGCGGCGAGACCTATTTCTCGGGCGCCCTGCCCACCGGCACGCTCAACTTCCACACCGTGCAGGTCGGCGTGAACTATCACTTCGGGGGCCCGGTGGTCGCGAAGTACTGAGCTTCGCTTCCAACGCATCGCGTTACGAAAGGCCGGCCTTGCGCCGGCCTTTTTGTTTTTGCGCGTACCGATCCAGGCCAACCGATTCCCAGCGTTTTCGGGGAAAGCTGTGGTATCCCGGTGACACAACCTTCGGCTTCAATGGTGTAGAGCGATGACATCGGTTGGGTCATTGGGTCGGCCGTTTTTTGCCGACAAAGAGAAACGAAACTGGGGAATTGAAATGAAGAAGGTTTTGCTGGCCTCGGCCAGTCTGTTCGCACTCAGCGCGTTGGCTCCCGCCTCGGCGGCCGATTTGGCGGCCCGCCCCTACACCAAGGCGCCCATTGCTGTGGCCTCGGTCTACAACTGGTCCGGCTTCTATCTCGGCATCAACGGCGGCGGCGCTTCGAGCCGCAACTGCTGGGATGTCAACAACATCTTCGGCTTTGCGGGTCCGGACACGGCTGAAGGCTGTCACAATGCGACAGGCGGCGTCGTCGGTGGCCAGGTCGGTTATCGCTGGCAGTCGGCCAACTGGGTGTTCGGCCTTGAAGCCCAGGGCGACTGGGCCAACCTGAAGGGTTCGAATACGAGCTTGGTGCTTGCCCCGCCCCCGCTGGTCAACCAGACCAAGATCGATGGGATTGGCTTGTTCACCGGCCAGGTCGGCTATGCCTGGAACAACGTGCTCTGGTACGTGAAGGGCGGCGCGGCCGTCACGCACGCCAAGTACAACGGTCTAATCGGCGGCGTTGTCCTCGACAGCGCAAGCGAGACGCGCTGGGGCGGCGCGGTCGGCACCGGCCTCGAATTCGGTTTCGCGCCGAACTGGTCCGTTGCGATCGAATACGACCATCTGTTCATGGGCAAGCGCAACAACTCGTTCACGTTTCTCGGCATCAACGACCGCATCGACCGTATCAAGCAGGACGTCGACATGGGCACGGTCCGCGTGAACTACACCTTCGGCGGCCCGGTCGTGGCGAAGTACTAACCGTCGCCTCCGACGCCATCGCGTTACGAAAGGCCGGCCTTGCGCCGGCCTTTTTGTTTTCGCGCGTACGGCATGAGCGTTTGCGGACAAGTTCCATTTTTCGGCGCGCTGTGACCCTCCGGTGACAGACTGTCGCACCTCGAAGGTTGTATCGAAGATCGCAACAACTTTGGCCTTGGGGGGTCCGTCTTGAACAAGTTTATGCTTGCCGCCGCCGGCATCGTCGCGATGACCACGTCCGTTTCGGCGGCCGATCTGGCGGCGAGGCCCTACACCAAAGCTCCTGCCCCGATGATCGGCACGGTCTACGATTGGAGCGGCTTCTACATCGGCGCCAACGGTGGTGGCGGCTGGAGCCATAATTGCTGGGACATCGTCACCAACATCCTCGGTGCGCCGGTCACTCCCCCCGCGTCGGAGGGCTGCCACACCGCGACCGGCGGCGTGGCTGGCGGCCAGGCCGGCTTTCGCTGGCAAAGCGCGTCGTGGGTGTTCGGCGTGGAAGGCCAGGGCGACTGGGCTCACCTTAGCGGCTCCAATGGACCGAGCCTGGCTGCCGGCGGCGTCGGCTCAGACCGCTCGAAGATCAACGCCTTCGGTCTCGTGACCGGCCAGGTCGGCTACGCCTGGAGCAATGTGCTGTTCTACGCGAAGGGTGGTGCGATGGTTGTGAGCGACAAATACGAGGGCTTCACCACCGCCACCGGCTTCGTGTTCGACAGGACGAATGAAACGCGCTGGGGCGGAGCGGTTGGTGCTGGCCTCGATTTCGGCGTAACGCCCAACATCGTGGTCGGCGTCGATTATGTGCACGGCTTCATGGGATCGCGCGACAACCGCTTTACGTTCAACAACGGCACGTTCTCGCGCGCCGATCGGATCCGTCAGGACGTTGACATTGCAACGGCCCGCGTCAGTTACAGGTTCGGCGGCCCCCTCATCGCCAAATACTGATCTTCGCCATCAACGCCACCTCGTCACGAAAGGCCGGCCTTGCGCCGGCCTTTTTGTTTTCGCGCGAGGGTGCACCCAACCGTCTTGGAGTCGTGAGGCGCGCGCAAGGCGTCCGCATATGGCTTTGGCGAGTTGGGGACGTGACATGAAGACGTGGATGCTGGCTGCGGTCAGCCTGTTCGCACTCGGCGCGGTCGCGCCGGCTACCGCCGCCGATCTACCGATCTACAAGGCACCGGCGGCCGCCATTCCCGTCTATGACTGGAGCGGCATCTATGCCGGCATCAACGGCGGCGGCGGCTTGGCCCATGCCTGCTGGGGCGTGACCCGCGCGCTCGGCATCGCTGTCGATCCGGCCGTTGGCGAAGGCTGTCACAATGCGGGCGGTGGCACAGTCGGCGGACAACTCGGCTATCGCTGGCAGAAGTCGCGCTGGGTGTTCGGCATCGAGGGCCAGGGCAACTGGGCCGACTTCAAGGGCAGCAATGTCAGCGTGGCGCTGCCGCTGTTCACCAACCAGACCAAGATCGACAGCTTCGGTCTCTTCACCGGCCAACTCGGCTACGCCGTGAACAATCTGCTGCTCTACGGCAAGGCCGGCGCAGCCGTGGCCCACGACAAATACGACACCTTCTTTCCGGGCGCGCCAGCGGCGGCGACGTTCAACAGCGTCAACCAGACCCGCTGGGGCTACGCGATCGGCATCGGCGTGGAATGGGGCTTTGCCGAGAACTGGTCGGTCGGCGGCGAGTACAACCATGTCTTCCTCGGCCATCACAGCGCCGACTTCGCAACGCTCGTCGGCGGCTTCGCCCCGCGCACCGACCGGATCGGCCAGGATATCGACATGGGCCTGATCCGCATCAATTACCGCTGGGGCGGCCCGGTCGTCGCCAAATACTGAGACAAAGCTTCCCTCAGGAACCTCCAAGTCCTGATCACGTGCGGATTGCCCCAAATCCGCATTCAAACGCGAACGAAGGGCTGGCCTCGCGCCGGCCCTTCGCATGTTCCGGGGGCCCTGCTCCTGCCAGATGCCGCCAGCGCGCCAACAATCCGTTGACGATTCGCACACGCCACTGGAAATCCGCTCCCGTTCTTCCTACGTTCGCTGCCATACCCATCGGCGCCGATCCCGGTTCCGGGCGACGCGCGCCTTTTTTGTTGGCGCGATCGCGCACCTTTGGGATTCCTTGAGGGCAACTCGGATGGATGAAGTGATCAAGGCGAAGCGCCAACAGCAGAACGCGGGATCCAGCCTGCGCGCAATTACGATCCGTGGCGCGCGCGAGCACAACCTCAAGAATGTCGACGTCGAGATCCCCCGCGACAAGCTGGTGGTGTTCACGGGGCTGTCGGGCTCCGGCAAATCCTCGCTCGCCTTCGACACCATCTATGCCGAGGGCCAGCGCCGCTACGTCGAATCGCTGTCGGCCTATGCGCGCCAGTTCCTGGAGATGATGCAGAAGCCTGATGTCGACCAGATCGACGGCCTGTCGCCGGCGATCTCGATCGAGCAGAAGACGACGTCGAAGAACCCGCGCTCGACCGTCGGCACCGTCACCGAGATCTACGACTACATGCGCCTGCTCTGGGCGCGCGTCGGCGTGCCCTATTCGCCCGCCACGGGCCTGCCGATCGAGAGCCAGACCGTCTCGCAGATGGTCGACCGCGTGCTAGCGCTGCCCGAAGGCACCCGCCTCTATCTGCTCGCCCCGGTCGTGCGCGGCCGCAAGGGCGAGTACCGCAAGGAGCTCGCCGAATGGCTCAAGAAGGGCTTTCAGCGCGTCAAGATCGACGGCACCTTCCATGAGCTCGCGGAGGCGCCGACGCTCGACAAGAAATTTCCGCACGACATCGACGTCGTGGTCGACCGCATCGTGGTGCGCGCCGACATCGGCCAGCGCCTCGCCGAAAGCTTTGAGACCGCGCTGAAGCTTGCGGAGGGCCTCGCCGTTATCGAGTTCGCCGATGCGCCTGCAGCGGCCGCGCCCGTCGAGGAGAAGAAGAAGACCGCAAAAATTCACGACAAGAGCGGACCCGAGCGCATCCTGTTCTCCGAAAAATTCGCTTGCCCCGTCTCCGGCTTCACGATTCCGGAGATCGAGCCGCGCCTGTTCTCGTTCAACAATCCCTACGGCGCCTGCCCGGCCTGCGGCGGCCTCGGCGTCGAGCAGCATGTCGACGAAGACCTCGTCATCCCCGACAAGGAGCTCCCCATCGGTAAGGGCGCGATCGCGCCCTGGGCCAAGTCGTCGTCACCCTATTACGTGCAGACGCTGACGGCGCTCGGCAAGCACTACAAGTTCACGCTGACCACCAAATGGAAGGATCTGCCGAAGAAGACGCAGAACGCGATCCTCCTTGGCTCGGGCGAGGACGAGATCAAGTTCTCCTACGAGGACGGCGTCCGCTCCTACGACACCAAGAAGCCGTTCGAGGGCGTCATCACCAACATCAACCGCCGCTATCGCGAGACCGAGAGCGAGTGGGCGCGCGAGGAGCTCGCAAAGTATTTCCACGACGTCCCATGCGAGGGCTGCAAGGGTTTCCGGCTGAAGCCCGAGGCGCTCTGCGTCAAGATCGGCGGCAAGCATATCGGCGAGATCTCGGAGCTGTCGGTCAGGAAGGCTGGCGAATGGTTCGAGACCGTGCCCGAGGCGCTGAACACGCAGCAGAACGAGATCGCCGGCCGCATCCTCAAGGAGATCCGCGAGCGCCTCACATTCCTGCTCGACGTCGGCCTCAACTACCTCACTTTGTCCCGCTCCTCCGGCACGCTGTCCGGCGGCGAGAGCCAGCGCATCCGCCTCGCCTCGCAGATCGGCTCGGGACTGACGGGCGTGCTCTACGTGCTGGACGAGCCCTCGATCGGCCTGCACCAGCGCGACAATGCGCGCCTGCTCGATACCCTCAAGCGCCTGCGCGACCTCGGCAACACAGTGATCGTCGTCGAGCATGACGAGGACGCGATCCTGCTCGCCGATTACGTCCTCGACATCGGCCCCGGCGCCGGCATGCATGGCGGCAACATCGTCGCCGAAGGCACGCCCGCCGAGATCATGCGCAACCCGAAATCGCTCACCGGCAAATATCTCACCGGCGAGCTCGAGGTCGAGGTGCCGGAGCGGCGCCCGCCGAACCATCGCCGCACCATCAAGGTGGTCAACGCGCGCGGCAATAACCTCAAGAACGTCACGGCCGAGATTCCGCTGGGCCTGTTCACGGCCGTCACCGGCGTCTCCGGCGGCGGCAAGTCGACGCTGCTGATCGACACGCTCTACAAGGCCATCGCCCGCAAGCTGAACAACGCCAGCGAAGGCGCCGCGCCCCACGATCGCATCGAGGGCCTGGAGCACATCGACAAGATCATCGACATCGACCAGTCGCCGATCGGCCGCACCCCGCGCTCCAACCCCGCGACCTACACCGGCGCCTTCACGCCGATCCGTGAATGGTTCGCCGGCCTGCCCGAAGCGAAGGCGCGCGGCTACGAGCCCGGCCGCTTCTCCTTCAACGTCAAGGGCGGCCGCTGCGAGGCCTGCCAGGGCGACGGCGTCATCAAGATCGAGATGCACTTCCTGCCCGACGTCTACGTCACCTGCGACGTCTGCAAGGGCAAGCGCTACAACCGCGAGACGCTCGAGGTCCTGTTCAAGGGCAAGAGCATCGCCGACGTGCTCGACATGACCGTCGAGGAAGCCGCCGACTTCTTCAAGGCGGTGCCGCGCGTGCGCGAGACCTTCCAGACCCTGCACCGCGTCGGCCTCGACTACATCCATGTCGGCCAGCAGGCGACGACCCTGTCGGGCGGCGAAGCCCAGCGCGTCAAGCTTGCAAAGGAACTGTCCAAGCGCGCCACCGGCCGCACGCTCTACATCCTGGACGAGCCGACCACCGGCCTGCACTTCCACGACGTCAAGAAGCTGCTTGAGGTGCTGCACGAGCTGGTCGCGCAGGGCAACACGGTCGTCGTCATCGAGCACAATCTCGAAGTCATCAAGACCGCCGACTGGGTCATCGACCTCGGCCCCGAAGGCGGCGACGGCGGCGGCGAGATCGTGGCGTGGGGTCCGCCGGAGGATATTGCGAAGGCACCAAGGAGCTATACGGGCAAGTTCCTGGAGCCGGTGCTGAAGAAGGCGCGGAAGCCAAAGCGGCGGAGCACGAGCGAGGCGGCGGAGTAGAATTCACTCCGCCTCGTCCGCGGGATCATCGGGGAAAGTCTGCATGTGTCCGCGATGCCCAGCCGCACCTACACGCTCTTCCGCAAGGCAATCCTCGCCGAGCAGCAGGTAACCTGCATCTACGAGGGGCGCTATCGCGAGCTCTGCCCCCACATCATCGGCACCAACAAGATGGGTGAGGAAGCCGTCCTCGCCTGGCAATTTGGCGGCGAGAGCAGCGGACCTCTGCCGCAATGGCGATGCCTGAAGCTCGCCAATATCACCAACGCCCGCACGCGCGATGGCCACTGGCACGAGGGCGGCTCTCACCGGACTATTCAGACCTGCGTCAGCAACATCGATCTCGACATCAATGTTCACGTGCGCAAATTGCGGTGACACACTCTGCCACGCATTCGTTCACGAGCCAGAGCGGGTATTCCGAGATGATGGCCTTGGTCGTCATGCCAGCCCCAGCTCCCGCAACACCAATTCGACCGGCACACGCGTCCCACGGATAACGAGCTTGCCATCCATGATCGCAGGGTTGATTTCAATGCGCTCGTGTCGCATGACTGTCCTCGAATTCTCCTGAAATAATAGCACGCCACATCACGTTTTTCAGCGAACTCCAAAACCCTCCTCAAATGCCCTACTCCCTCGCCATTTTCGATCTCGACGGCACGCTGGCCGACAGCTTTCCGTGGTTCCTGCGCACCATCAACGATGTCGCCGATCGCTTCAATTTTCGCCGCGTCGCGGATGACGAAATCGAAGCGCTGCGGCATGCCTCGTCGCGCGAGATCCTCGCCCGGCTCGAGGTACCACTGTGGAAGCTGCCGGCGATCGCGCGGCATGCACGGCGGCTGAAGGCGGAGGCGGCGGCGGAGATTCCGCTGTTTGCGGGCGTCGAGACGATGCTGCAGACGCTGGCCAATAACGGCGTGCAGCTCGCGCTGGTGACCTCGGACAGCGAAGCCAATGCGCGCGAGAAGCTTGGCGAGTCCGCCGCCCTGTTCGCGCATTTCGATTGCGCGGCATCGCTGTTCGGCAAGCCGGCGAAATTCCGCCGCGTCATCCGGCGCGCGGGCGTGGAGCCAGGCCGCGTGATCGCGATCGGCGACGAGGTCCGCGATATCGAGGCGGCGCGGGCGGTGGGGATTGCCTGCGGCGCGGTGAGTTGGGGCTACGCTGCGCCGGCGGCGCTGCGGGCGCTTGCGCCCGATCACATGTTCGCGCAGATGGATAAGATCGCAGACGTGGTCTGCCGGATTTCGCTCAAGGCTTGATCCGCAATCGGCACGCCCGGCCCAAGGAGACGGTGATGACACTCTCGGACGCAGCCCGCCTCAAACTCCTGGAGCCGCCGGTCGGCAAGGTGCGCGTGGTGCTCGACACCGACACCTACAACGAGATCGACGATCAGTTCGCGCTGGTGCAGATGCTGCTGTCGAAGGACCGGTTCGACGTCGAGGCGATCTACGCCGCGCCGTTCTTCAACACGCGCGCCGACAGTCCCGGCCACGGCATGGAGCTGAGCTACCAGGAAATCCTTCGCCTGCTGGAGCGCCTCGACGTCGCGCCGGACGGCCTCGTCCATCGCGGCGTCACCGACTATGTCGGCCCCGGCAAGACGGCGCAGGCGGCCCCCGCCGTCAACGACCTCGTGGCCCGGGCGCGCGCAGGCTCCCCTGACAATCCGCTCTACGTCATTGCCATCGGCGCCATCAGCAATGTCGCCTCGGCGCTGCTCAAGGCCCCCGACATCATCGACCGCGTGGTCGTGGTCTGGCTTGGCGGTCATGCGCTGGAATGGCCGCACACGATCGAGTTCAATCTCAAGCAGGACGTCGGCGGCGCGCAGGTGCTGTTCGACAGCGGCGTGCCGCTCGTGCTCGTGCCATGCAAGGGCGTCACCTCGCACCTTCACAGCACGGTGCCGGAGATCGAGCGCTACGTCGAACCGCATGGCAGCATCGGCGCGTTCCTCGCCATGCGCTTCAAGGAATACTCGTCCGACCATCTGGGTTGGGCCAAGGAGATCTGGGACATGGCGCCGGTCGGCTGGCTACTGAATCCCGCGTGGGCACCGAGCGTGATCATCCCGGCCCCGGTTCTCACGGATCAGATCACGTGGAGCATCGACCGCCGGCGGCATCCGATCCGCTACGTGACCTATGTGGATCGCAACCCGATCCTGAAGGACTTTTTCCTGAAGTTGAAGGCGTTTACCGGATCTAAGAGTGGTTTAGCGCCGTAGCCCGGATGGAGCGAAGCGCAATCCGGGAAAGTGTCCCCGCATTCCGCTTCGCTCCATGCAGGCTACAGATGCTCCGCGCCCCCTACTCCGTCCGCCTGAGAAACGCCCCGAACGCGCGCGGGCCGTCGCCGGTCTTGACCTCGCCGATCACCTTCAGCTCGGCGGCATCGATGATGCTCAAAGTGTTGCTCTCCCAGCAGGCGACGATGACGCGCTTGCCGTCGGCGGTCGCATTGATGCCTTCGGGATAGTCGCCGACATTGATCCGCTTGATCGGCTTCAGCGTCGCCAGATCGAACACGCTGACGGTGCCGCCATATTGGTCGGTGACGAAGCCGCGCCCTTGCGTCAGCGCCACGGCATAGGGACGCATCCCGACCGGCACGCGGCCGATCTCTTGGTTCGCGGCGATGTCGATCACCGAGACGTCGTTGGAGCCGACATTGGCGGTGTAGGCGCGTTTTCCCTCGGCATCGATGGTGACGCCGAACGGACGGGTGCCGACCTTGATGGTCGCCCTGCGCTCACGCGTCGCGGTATCGACCACCGAGACGCTGTCGTCGTCGCGGTCCGCCGAGAGCAGCAGCCTGCCATCAGGCGTCACAGCAAGACCGGACGGGGATGCGCCGACTACGATGCTGGCCGTGATACTGCGCGAGGCCGTATCGATCACCCGCACCGCCGCCGCATACCAGTCCGCGACGTAGACCGTCTTGCCATCGGGCGTCACGGCAACGCCGAGCGGCCCGCCGCCGACCTCGATCCGCCCCGAGACCTGCCGCGTTGCGGCGTCGACCACGGTCACCGCCTTGGCGTCGGGGCTCGTCACATAGGCAAAGCGCCCGTCCGCGCTGACGGCCACGCCGGCCGGCTTGCCCCCGATCGGGATGGTCGCGACGCTGCGCGATGTCGCGAGGTCCACGACCATCAGATCGTCGCTGAGCTGGTTGGTGACGAATGCCTCTTCGGCGGACGCGCCGCCAATACTGGCAGCGCAGAGGCTGGCGGCGAGCGCCGCCAGGATCCGCGCCCGCACGGTCAGCTTCCGCTCTCGATCTTCTTCTTCAGCGCTTCGAGCCCAGCCTGATAGAGCCCCTTCACCGCCTTCACCGCGGCCTCGTCGCTCAGCTCAGGCGGCGGATCGTTGTTGGGGAAGCCGCGGTAGAACGCGCCCGCCCATTCCAGCGTCGCGCCCTTGCCGTCGGCGCTCGGCGTCACCGTCAGCGTCGAGGAATAATTGGTGACCGGCAGCACCTTCACGTCCACCTTGGTGATCCGGTAGGAATAGGTCATCGCGGCAGCGTCGAACTTGTAGAGTTCCTCATCGACGGTGGCGCCTCCCGTCAGGGTCAGCCGCCGCGTCGCTTCGATCTCATTGCCCTTCTCGCCCTCGGTCTTGGTAACAGGCGGGAGCCAGCTCATGTCCTGGAAATTGCCGATCGCGGCCCACACCTTGGCCGGCGGCGCATTGATCTCGATGGATTCGCGCACCTTCTGCCGGGTCGGCCCATGTGCCCAGGCCGGGCCAAACGCCGCCGTCAAAGCCACCGCGCCCGCGGCAGTCAGCACCGCGCCCATGACCATGCGCCGTCCAATCGTCACCCTCATCTCGTTTCCTCATGCGTCTCGTGGATCGTGCGCGACTTGAGGCGCGCTGAGATCATGGTAGCGCATTTTGCGGCCGAGGGGAGACCTGTTCGTGGCGGCGTTGCGGCGCGCGCTCGCGCGTCCCACAACCACCCATTGCGCTGCCCGGCGAGCAAAACACCCAATGGGCGGGTCAACCACACCACGCAGAAATAATTCTCTTTATCCGTATTTCGGATTATCGTATAGAAAGCCACCCCGAGCCGAGGGGCGTTATCGCGATCGTCACGACACGCGGGATGGGACGTGGTGGACGCAGCCAGCATCGGCGCGAAGGTGGTTTGCAGGGCGGGCAACCGTGAGCGAACGCCGCGCGCACACGACCGGTGCAGCCTGTGTACGGTAAAACCGTGCCGTCCTGGCGCCCGGAGCCTGTGCGCCAAGTCTTGCGGTGATGTGGCGGCCCGACCGGGCGCGCACATCGGTCATCCGCAAGGTGACGGGGGCAATAGTGCATCGCTCCCCGGGGAGAGCTCGGCATAAGCCGTAAAACCACTGCGCAGGGAAGGCCGGATGTTTGGCTTCACCTGTATGCCACTGTGCAAACTTCGTAGCGCAATTTCCGCACAGTGGACCGCGGGTGCCAGCCGGCACCCGGCCTTCCCTGCGCCCTCGGCACTTTTGGGGGCGGTGACCACAGCAAAGCTCGGGCGCAGTAGGCCGCGAGAACGAGAAGCCGCGTGTGCGATCTGGATAGGATGCGAGATGAATTCAGCTCTCGTGCCCCGGACGCAGCGCAGCGCCCCTTCGGCGATGCGCTGCAGAGCCGGGGCCCATGCATCAGCGAGTGCCGTGGGAGCGCGCCCTCGCCTACTCCGCCAGTGTCGCCTCCACGAACCCGCGCGGATCGTCACAGAATTCGCGCATCACCCGGTAATGATCGGTTTGCTCCACCGTCGTCGGCTCCAGGCCGTATTTGCCCAACCGCAACAGTCTCGCGTTTGGATAGGCCATCAGCAGAGGCGCATGGGTTGCCATGATGACCTGGCAGATGCGGGACTCGTCCATGCGTCGCAAGAGCTTCAGGAATTCGATCTGACGCGCCGGCGACAGCGCCGATTCCGGTTCGTCGAAGATGAAGATGCCCTGGCGCTGGCAGCGCTCTTCGAAGAAGCGCAGAAAACCTTCGCCATGGGAATGCGACAGGAAGTCGGGGCCGGCCTGGCCGGCATCACGTGCGGCCTTGTCGAGATATCGCGCCACCGAGAAAAAACTCTCGGCGCGAAAAAACCAGCCGTTGGTGATCTTCGGCAGCCAGCTTGCGCGCAAAGCCCTGGAGAGCTGGCCGCCCATCTTCTCCCGCGCTTCGGAATGGTCGACGGGCATGTAGCCCTTGCCTCCACCCGCATCGTCGTAGCCGGCAAGCGCCGCGATACCCTCGAGGATCGTCGACTTCCCGGTGCCATTCTCTCCGACGACGATCGTGACGGCGGCGTCGAAGTTGAGCTCGAAATCATCCGGAAAAATGGGCAGGCAAAACGGATAAGCCTCGCGATCGCGAACTTGCGACGGATCGAGCCAGACCCGCTTCAGATACGGCGCCGGCAGGTTGATGGTGCGATTGCTTCGTCGGCTCATGCTCTGCTTCCAACCCACTCCGGTCGATATTTCGACTGGAACATATCAGGAACACAATCCTCGCGAAAGCAGCACCTGAGAAACATACAGCAACAAAACCCGGCATGCGTCACTTGGACGCAAATTAAAACCTAAGATTGCAGCAAAGAATCGCCTTAAGAAAACGTTGCTGCGAGACAGCTTGCTGGCATGAGGCCAGCCCCCACCCCGCGACCCGGCAATGATTGACGGAAGTCCAGGACCGTAGAGCCGCGAGGAATGCGCGATGGTATCAACGTATTTCAGCTACAACTACATTGCGCACCATCTCAAGCAGTCCCTGACGCGGGTTGAACAGCAACCCGATGTCGCGCGAGAATCCGCCTATTACAAAGCCAACATTGGCAAGGTGCGGACCGTCGATGATCTTATGAAAGATTATCGCCTGTATCATTATGCGATGAAGGCATATGGCCTGGAAGACATGGCCTACGCCAAGGCTTTCATGAAGAAGGTGCTGGAGAGCGACCTCTCCGACCCAAAGAGCTTCGTCAACAAGTTGGTAGACAAGCGCTACCGGGAGTTTGCCGCGGCATTCTCCTTCAATGGCAGTGCCACGCCAGTTGCGCAATCGGGAGACCAGACCGACGAGATGATCGGTCTGTACACGACGACCAAGAAGAGCCAGGTCGATGCGCTTGCCGCAGACTCGAATTACTACAGCGCTGAAATCGGCAAGATCAGCAGTGCAGACCAACTCCTGAACAACGACCGTCTTCGCAACTATGTCTACTCGGCATACGGGATCGATCAAAGCAAGTGGCCGGGTGACACGATAAGTCAGGTCTTGCGCAGCGATCCGTCCGATCCAAACAGCTACGTCAACACCACCTTCGCTTCTCAGTTGACCGGCCTCAATGCCCAGCTTGTTCAAGCCAAATCGGACGCCAGCGCCGCTGATCTAAAGATAACCGGTTACAAGGCCCAACTATCGCAACCGGGCGCCGACGTGACCCAGTTGAACATCCAGATCCTGGTCGAAAAAAGTCACCTGGAGTCATATACGAAAAGCATTTCTAGCCTCAGTGACCAGATAGCGACGATTGGCGGGTTTGTAGACCTGGCCGGCGCGTTCGAGTTCTCGCCCGACGGGTCGCTTCCGTCAGGCGTGTCCGCCCAGACTGCCGCAAATGTCGCGATCACGAAAAAGCGGTTCGACGACAGCAAGGCCGCCGTCTATTCGGCGGCAAGCCCGATATACGAAGCTTTGGCGATCAAGCAATTCAGAACGGACCTCAGCAAGATCAATTCAGTCCAGGCGTTCGTATCGACACCTGGCGTGTATGATTTTGCGCTGGGCGCCGTCGGCCTCGATCCCGGAATGGTCTCGAAGGCGACGATCAAGGCAGTCCTCGAAAGCGACGTCAACGACCCCAAGAGCTACGTCTATACCCTCAAGGACAATCGGTACGTAGAGCTCGCACGCGCCTTCAACTTCGACGCAAAAGGCAATCTGACGACCCCCTTGGTGGCTCAAGACTCGGCTCAGGTCCTCCAGATCGCGAGGGAATACGTCATTGCCGCGCTGAAACAGGCAAGCCCTCAGCAGGAGAAGGCAATTCGGGCACTAGCCACGAAAGATGCGACGGCTTATCAAGAGGCAATCGCAGGCATCGACAGCGTTTCCGAGCTTCTCGCAAACAGGCCGATGGTCGATTTCATTCTCTTGGCCAAGGGTTTGGACCCTAAGAAGGTCAGCACCGAATTTCTCAAGAAGATCTTCAGCTCCGACCTGAACAACCCAAAGAGCTTCGCGAACACGCAGAGCGATCCTCGCTTTGCCGAAATCGTTGCGTCGTTCAACTTCGACAGCAAGGGCAACGTCGCGCGCCTCCCGATGATGGGTCCTCAGAAGAGAGATCAATTCCGGGAAACACAGGCGAACTATCTCCAGCAAAGCCTGGAGCAGCAGCAGGGGGATACGAATCCCGGCGTACGCCTTGCGCTCTATTTCCAGCGAAAGGCGGGAGAAATCACGTCCGCATACGACATCCTTGCCGACAAGGCTCTTTCAGAGGTGTTCAGAACCACCTTCGATTTGCCTGACTCGATGGCCTCGATGCAGATCGATCAGCAAGCCAAGGTCGTGGACAAATTCATGAAGATCAAGGATCTTTCCGATCCGGCGAAGGTTGAAAAACTGTTGAGCCGGTTCTCCGCCATGTATGACGTCAGAAACGGCGAGAGCATCGGCCAGGGTCAATCTCCCTTGCTCAACCTCTTTCAAGGATCGAGCTCGGGCATATCAGGGATAAGTGAATCCACGTTCTTGGCCATCGCCAAGCTGCGTGCTCACTGATGATCGCTCGCCGGTACTAGCCCAACACCTCGAGCACCAGTTCCATGGTCATCAGCACGGGATTATCCCCACGGATCAGACGGCCCTCCGCAATGCCGCCAGTGTAGTCGATCAGGGCAATGTCGAGCGCCGCCTCCGGTGCGCCCGAACTGCCCTGTACGATCGTCCCCGCTGTCACGGCGAGCTCGGTCGCGAACGGCTCGGTCACCCCGCCATGGGTGAAGCGCGCGCCGATGGTCGAACCGACGCCGCCGTGAATCTTCGCGCGTGCGATGCCGTTAGCGCGGCAAAAGCCTTCGAGGCAGCCGGCAAAATCCTGGTTGGGCCGCAGTCGCAGCGCAAAGGCGCGGCTTGTCGTATGTGTTCCGGCGCTCGCAGCGGGCACCGGTCCGAACAGTTTGAAATTGGTCTCGGGATCGGGCTCCGCGGTGAACATCGCACCGTCGATGCCGAACGCTTCGACCTCGAACGGCTCGGCGACAACAGTCTCGTCCGGCAGCATGTGGCCGCCGCTTGCCTTGCCGTCCGCCTCCGTCCAGAACCCGTGGCAATGAAAGAACGGGGCGCCATCGCGCATTCCGAGCGTCATGCAGCCGAGTTTCGTCCGCGTCACGCCGCTGGGGCGAAAAGTGTCACTGTAGAACGCCGCGTTCTCACCTGTCTTCGACAGCGCCGGCATCACGTATGCGAATGGTCCGAGTGCAGCGCTCCCAAAATCCAGCACGCCACTGGCAAACCCCTCTGCCGCAAAACCACGCCGCGCGGCTTCGAGCAGCGGCAGACCCGCTTCGAGCCTGAACGAGAACGCGCGCCCCCTCGCCTCGACCCATTGGATGCGTTCGGCGACAGGCGCGCCCGGCTGCTTGATACTTCGCATCGCGTATGCTCAGCCCGCCTGCTTGTTGTCGAGATCGAGCAGCCCGCGCGCCTCGAGCTCATCGCGCACCATGCGCTTCGGGATCTTGCCATAGCCGGACTTCGGCAAGGCTTCCCAGAAGAAGAACCGCTTCGGCATCTTGTAGCGCGGCACCTTCTGCAGGAGGAACGCCGCCATCTCAGCTTCGCTCACCGGCGTCTCGCCTTCGCGCGCGACGCAGACGGCGACGCCGACCTCGCCCCAGGTCGCATCGGGCACGCCGAGCACGGCGACCTCGCCGACCGCGGGATGCGTCAAGATCTTCTCCTCGATCTCGCGCGGATAGATGTTGGAGCCCCCCGAGATGTACATGTCGGAGGCCCGTCCCGTGATGTAGACGAACCCCTCCTCGTCCATGTGCCCGAGGTCGCCGGTGCGGAACCAGCCGTCGCGGAACGCCTTCGCATTGGCCTCGGGGTTGTCGTAGTAGCCGGCGAGCACGGCAGGCCCGATCACGCAGATCTCGCCACTCTGGTTGGCGGCCAGCTCGCGGCCCTCGTCGTCCTGGATCGAGACCTGCATGGCCGTGCGCTCGAAGCCGCAGGTGCCGATCTTCGCATAGGGCCCGTCCTCGGGATCATGCAGCGCAGCCGGCAGCACGGTGATGTTGCCGGTGACCTCGCCGAGGCCAAAATACTGCACGATGACCTTGCCGAGCTTCTTCAGCGCGGCCTTCTGGTCCTCGCGGTACATCGGCGCGCCGGCATAGATCACGTGACGCAGCGAGGAATGATCGTATTTGTCGGCGGCCGGATGCTCGACCATCATCTTCAGGATCGTCGGCACCGTGAAGAGATTGCTGACCCGATGCGCCTCGATCAGGCGGAACGCCTCGTCGATGTCGAATTTCTCCGCCGGCAGCAGCACGGTGCATACGCCGCGGGCGGTCTGCACCAGCTGATGCACGCCGGCGCCATGCGACAGCGGCGCCACCACCAGCGACGCATCCGCTTCCGTGACGCCGGGGGTGAGATCGGCGAGATGGTTGGTGACGACAAAACCCATCTGGCCGTGGGTCAGCACCGCGGCCTTGGAGCGGCCGGTGGTGCCGGAGGTGAAGAAGAACCAGCAGGGATCGTCGTGCTCGACGGCGACGTTCGCAACGCTTGCACCGGCCTGCGAGGCCATGGCTTCCGCCATCGAGCGCTCGCCGAACGAGCCCTTGCCGTCGACGCTCCAGGTGAACTCCAGCGCACCGCCCTTCACGGCTGCAGCGTGCTCGGGAAAATCGACGTGGCACAGGAACGCCTTCGCGCCGGAGGCCTGCGCGAGATAGGTGACCTCATCCGGCATCAGGCGGAAATTGGTGGGCACCCAGACCGCACCGAGCCGGAACGCGGCGAACATCGAGAAGAACATCTCGTCGCCATTCTTGGAATGGACGAGGATGCGGTCGCCCTTGGCGATGCCGCGCGCGGCGAGTGCGGCGGCCAGCGCCGAGACCTGTGCATCGATCTCGTGCCAGGTCCAGGATTTGTCACCCCAGACGAAACCAGGACGCGACTCATGCCGCCGCGCATTCTGGGTCAGCATGTGAGCGAGATTCATGACGCGGCGGGACATGCGCAGGGGCTGCATCGGGCTTCCTCTTCGACGGCGGGCGGCGCACGAGCCGCCCGCTCCTTGCAGCCCATTTATCGCCATCGAACGCGACGTAGCAAGGCCGCCGGTCGCGCATCTGCCCTACGGCTGCTTGAACGCAAACGGCGTCGCCGTGATGGCCTTCTCCTTCCAGCAGGCCTGCGCACCGAAACCGCCGCAATAGCTGCCGTGCAGTTCGAAACGAATGGTGTGCGCCGCGCCACGCTTCATCGGCGGCGGCAAAATCTTGTAGCTGCGGACATAGCCGTCGAACACGGGACGTACGCTGCCATCGGGCAGAGTCACCAGGACGTCCATGACGCAGCCGCCGGTTCCGCAATAGGTGGTCTCGCGCTCCCCGCATTTGGTGTCGCGGAAATCGACGATGTAGTCCTCACGGCCGTCGCCGGTCAGGTCGATCTTGCGCACGGTGTCCGGCGCGAAGGTCACCAGGCTACCATCCTGGCTGTCGCATTCCTCATTGGCGTAGCGCAGCGCCTGCTGCACGCCGGGCGGATAATCGGAGGGATTGAACGGCTTTGCATCGTCGGCGCGCGCAGCGGTGGCGAGCAGTGTGAGCAGGAGGATCAGATATCGCATTCGCGTTTGTCGCCGGCGCAGCCGCGACCGTTCAGGGAATTTTAAACATGATCGGCGCAACCTCAGCCAGTTCTCGCGTACAGAGTGCCGCATCATGGTCAAAGCGCCCGCCTTCCTCCTGTTGTCGCTGGCGCTCGCCGGATGTGCCGTGGCGCCTCAGGCGCACCTCTCCACCGACCCCGCCTTCAAGCCTACGCGCTATGCCTGGGACGGCGCCGGCGAGGATCCCAACCAGCCACGTTCCGGGGCTCCGCGTGCCACCCGCGCCTACGCCGGCTCCGAGCGCAACAGGTCGCAAGCCGGACTTCAGCCCTATTCGAAGGAATGGTGGCAGGCCCAGGACGGCATCGAGGCCGAGCAGGACGCCAAGGTCACCCGCTCCCTCGTCATCTGCCAGGGTTGCCTCCGCCCGCAGCCGCAATCTGAAGATTCCAGGCTCGCCAAAGCGACCGATTGAACCGAGCGGCCGCTCCATCGGTCTACAGAGATACGCGCTGACGCCGGCCGCGCCGGCCCTGCGGTCGCACGTCATTATCTCAGGGACATTTCATGCTCACCCGTCGGAGCTTCGTCGCCGCCTCTCTGCTTGCCACCGCCTCCCCGGCATTCGCCGTGATGCCTGTCTCCAGCGATCCCGTCGCGATCCTGACCGCCATCTACACGCGCGTAGCCAAGGGCAAAGGCGATAGCGGCGGCGCCTTCGTCATCGAGAATAAGGCGGCCAAAACAAAATATCTCTCGAGGGCGCTGGTCGCGCTGTGGGCCAAGGCGGATGCGCATACGCCGAAGGGCGACGTTGGTCCGGTCGATTTCGATCCTGTCACCAACTCGCAGGAACCGGACGTGAAATCCTTCAAGGTTGACGCAGAGAAGATGGAGGCCGACAAGGCGACGATCGCGGTGACCATCACCGGCCACCGCAACGACCGCAAACCCGCCGACCAGATCGTGCGTTATGACTTCGTGCGCGAGGCCAACTGCTGGCGGATCGACGACATCAAGGGCTCGTCCGACGGCGAGGCCTGGTCGATCCGCAAGATGCTGGCGGACTCGTTGAAGACCTGACGGGAGACACCATGAGCGACGTCATCGATAACAAGGCCGATCATCGCTTCGAGCTGGAGGTGGAGGGCCATCTCGCGACTGAACACTACAAGCTCGACGGCAACGTCATCACCTTCGAGCATACCGACGTGCCGAAAGAGCTCGGTGGCAAGGGCGTCGGCTCGAAGCTGGTGCAAGCCGCGCTCGACCGGGTCCGCGCGGCCGGCTTGAAACTGATCCCGCAATGCCCGTTCGTGAAGGCGTGGATCGAGAAACATCCGGAGTATGCGGATTTGGTGAAGAGATAGCGAGCGCAGGCCGCCGAGCGCGCGGCAGGCCTGCTCAAATCTACCGCCTATTGCCCATGCTTCAGCATATCCTGGTCACTCAGATCCCAGTCCTGCCACAGCTGGAGCACGCCGAGGATCACCGCTACCGCTCCCAGACTCGTATGGTAGATCCGGAGAAAACCTTCGCCGGAATAACCGAACACATAGGGCGAGACGATAAGCCACAGCCCGACCAGGATCGTCGCCACCTCCTGCCAGCGCTGCAACGCGACATATTCGAGCTGGCTCAGGCCAAATACGACGAGGCCGATTGCGACCGTGTTCAGGATCATCGTCTGGCGTTCGACGATCGACGAGTGATCCTGGATGGGGAACCACGGCGATGCGACAATCAGCGCGCCGAGCAGCATCCCGCACCAATCTTCCCATGTTCGATGAGTCTTGATGAAACTAAAGTCCGACATCGTATCCTCCTCCAAAAGAGGCATACGTCAGCGGCTGGCGATCATGACACTCCGAATGTCTAGCGACCGTGCCGGCCGCATTCGGGCGTATGTCCTGAAGAAACACGTGGGGAACCGGGAGCACGATTGCAAGACTGACCAGTGTTTTTGCAAGCGAAACAGCGAGCCAATTATGGCTCACGCGTTAGCGCCCCGAGCTTCTGCAGTGCATCATGGGCGGACGGCAGGCCTGGACGCAATTCCAGCGCCTTCCGGAAATCGGCAATCGCGCCCTGCCTGTCGCCGAGGCGCAGCCTGGCCTGGCCGCGGTTGTTCCAGGAGAACACGTCGGAGGGATCGTATTGCAACGCCTTGTCGTAGTCGGCGAGGCCGCCCTTGTTGTCGCCCCGATAGAGCCGGATCATGCCGCGATTGCGCCAGCCGCGTGCGTCGGTCGGCGCGACGCGGATCGCCTCGCCGTAGTCAGCGGCGGCCCGGTCGAGCTGCTCGCTGTCGCGGTAGACGTTGCCGCGGTCGATATAGGCAATCAGATCCGGTGCAAGCTTGATCCGCATGCTGTAGTCGGCAAGCGCGTGCGCCGTGTCGTGCTTGCGGGCGTAGACGAAGCCGCGGTTGGCGTAGGCGGTGACATAGTTGGGATCGCGCTTGATCGCCGCGTCGAAATCGGCAATGGCGCCGTCGAGGTCGCCCTTGTTGAAACGGGCCTCGCCGCGGTTGCTATAGGCCAGCGCCAGCGACGGATCGAGCTTGATGGCCTGGTCGTATTCGGCGATGGCACGATCATAGTCGCGCTTGAAGCCGTAGACGCGGCCGCGATTGTTGTAGGCGCAGGCATAGCCGGGATCGAGCCGGACCGCCTCGTCGAGATCGGACAGCGCGGCGTCGAGTTCGCGTTTCTCGGTGAGCCCATGGCCGCGATTGCAATAGGCGCCGGCGAGCCTCTGCCCGCTCTCGCTCCTGGTATCGATCACGGTCGAGCAGGCTTTGATCCGCTCGTCCGGCGTGCTGGTCAGTCCGACGCAGGCCTCCCAGGCCGGGGCGCCTTCGGCCGCAGCCGACACCGGCGCGGTCGAGGCGAGCGCCGCAAGCAGCGCCAAGAGGCTGAGCGGGACACGCATTTTCCGGATATCTCCCCTGCGGCAACCTCCCTTGGTCGCACCTTGGCAAGGGCCGGTTCAGGCGCCTAGATCAGAGAACACGCAGCGCTTCGAAGGGATCTGGCATGGCGGTACGGGACAACAAGGACAGGAGTCGCTTCGAGCTCGATGCGGGCAACGAAATCGCCTTCGCCAATTACCGGCTGACGCCGTCGGCCGTGATCATCACCCATACCGAGACGCCGCGCGCGCTACGCGGCCGCGGCATTGCATCCGAGCTGGTCAAGGGCGCGCTGGACTTGATCCGCCGTGACGGCAAGAAGGTGATCGCCGGCTGCGGCTTCGTCGTCGACTATCTCGACAGGCATCCGGAGGAAGCAGACCTCGTCGCCTGAATGCAAAAGGGGCCCGCGAGATCGCGGGCCCCCCTGGCTTACGACCGAGCAATCGGTCAGTGCTTGATCTCCGGCGGCAGCTTGCCGCCATTGGCGGCGAGCTTGGACATCACCTGCTTGTGCAGCCAGACGTTCATGCTCGCCGAGTCGTTCATGTCACCGCTGTAGCCGAGCTCCTTGGCGAGGTCCTTACGCGCGGCAAGGCTGGAGTCGATGTCGAGCGCCTTCATGAGGTCGACGATCGAGGTGCGCCATTCCAGCTTCTCCTTCTGGGCAGCGACCAGCTTGTCGACGATGGCCGCAACGTCCACGGTTGCCATCGGCGCGGCAGCAGGCGCCGATCCGCCCGGCGCGGCGCTGGCGGGTGCGCTACCCGAGGGTGCGCCACCTGCGGGCGCGGCGGAAGCCGGATGGCTGCCGAAGATCGCGCCCATGATTTTCCCGAAAATGCTCATGTCTTCTCCCCGAAAAGGATCCGTTGGAAGGGCCTTGAGTGGCACTTATAAACGAAGTTACTGCGTTACGCCCGCGAAGTTCTGCGAACCGACAACCAGCATCAGCTTATCTGCGGCGAAATGACGACCGAATGACATCGTTGAGGTTGCGGTGCGGCATCGAATCTCAACCAAGCGTGTGGGACAGGACTCGGAAATGGGCGTACGCTCCACTTTCAGTTCGCGATGACGTCCGGAATTCGCGTCTGGCCGGAATCGCGAAACTCAGAAAAGCGGCCGCTTGCGCCGTTGCCGGCGCCGAATTCGGCTGCATGGCAAGGGAGCTAGCGACCATGGCCACACTCTACCCGGGCAATGTCCCCACTGTGGCCCAGCCCGCGGATGCGGCTGGACCGGTGATCCGAACCATCCAACTGTCCGATCTGCACGACGCGCTCAGGCGCGGCTGGGAAGATTTCAAGGCGGTGCCGAGCCACGCCATCATCCTCTGCGTGATCTATCCGGTGCTGGGCCTCGTGCTCGCCCGCGCGGTGATGGGCTATTCGGTGCTGCCGCTGTTGTTCCCACTGGCCGCAGGCTTCGCGCTGATCGGCCCGTTCGCCGCGCTCGGTCTCTATGAGCTCTCCAGCCGGCGCGAACGTTATGAGGAGGCCAGCGCCTGGAATGCCATGGAGGTGCTGCGCTCGCCTTCGTTCGGCGCCATGCTCGGTCTTGGCACGCTGCTGCTCGCTCTGTTCGTGACCTGGGTTGCGACCGCTCAGGCGATCTATGTCGCGGCGTTCGGCTATGAGGGCGCGACCGGGATCTCTGATTTCATGACGCGCGTGCTGACGACCCAGCAAGGCTGGTGGCTGATCGTGGTCGGCTGCGGCACCGGCTTCCTGTTTGCGCTTGCCGCGCTCTGCATCAGCGCCGTGTCGTTCCCCTTGATGCTCGACCGCCATGCCGGCGCGTTCGAGGCCATGGTGACGTCCCTGCGCGTCGTCGCCAAGAACCCGGTGCCGATGGCGGCCTGGGGCCTGATCGTGGCGGTGCTGCTGGCGCTAGGTACGATTCCGGCGTTCCTTGGCCTTGCCGTGGTGATCCCCCTGCTCGGCCACGCCACCTGGCACCTCTACCGCAAGGTGATCGTCTCGGAGCCCGGTGCACGTCCGGTGCCGCCCCCGCCGCATCGCCCGCGCAAGCCGGCCGCCGACTTCCCCGCCAACCTCTTCCCCTGGCGCAATCGGACGGACGCCTGACGATATCGTGACATGCGATCCTGCCCGGGCTCGGCTCGGGCAGGATTGCGTGCTTGTCATACGCCTTGCTTTGGCCGCGGTTACAATCGAAATTGCGCCCGCCGGTCAGATCACTTCACGGAATCCATTTCATCTGATGACCCCGACGATTTCTCGTCTCGCTCTCGCAGCCCTCGCCCTCTCCGCGTCAATCCTAACCGCCCAGCCAGCCCTCGCCGCTGTTGCCTGCGGCTCGGGCAATTTCGACGCCTGGCTCACGGACTTCAAAGCCGACGCCACGGCCAAGGGCGTCTCGCAGCAGGCCGTTGCCGCCGGGCTTGCCGGCGTGACGCTCGATCAGAGCGTGCTCAACCGGGACCGCTCGCAAAAAGTCTTCACCCAGACCTTCGAGGAGTTCTCCGGCCGCATGGTGCCGCCGCGCATGCAGCGCGGCTCCAACATGATGAAGCAGTACGGCTCGGTGCTGTCCCGCATCGAACAGACTTATGGCGTGCCCGGCGAGGTGCTGGTCGCGATCTGGGGTCTCGAGACCGATTTCGGCGTCAACACCGGCAAGTTCGCCACCATCCGCTCGCTGGCAACGCTGGCCTATGATTGCCGTCGCTCCGACCAGTTTCGTGCCGAGCTGCTGGATGCGCTGCGCATCGTCCAGCGCGGCGACCTCGCCCCCGCCGACATGAAGGGCGCATGGGCCGGCGAGCTCGGCCAGACCCAGTTCATGCCGTCGTCCTGGATGAAATACGCCGTCGATTTCGACGGCAATGGCAAACGCGACCTCTTGCACAACGCGCCCGACGTGCTCGCCTCCACCGCCAATTATCTCGCGGGCTACGGCTGGCAGCGCGGCAAGGATTGGCAGCCGGGCAGTCCGAATTTTGCGGTATTGCAGCAGTGGAACAAGAGCGAAGTCTACTCCAAGACCGTCGCCTATTTCGCGACCCAGCTCGCACGTGCCCCTTAAATAGCGCCCGACAGGACGCGTAGGGCCGATCGCCCGGCGATCGGCCCTCTCTTGGTGCGTTTACTTCCCCATGGTGGCGTTCATCGCCTTGTTCAGGTGCGCGCCGCACACACCCATTTTGCCGTTGAGCAGCGCGTCCTGCGCAGCCGCGATCTCCTTCTGCGCCACGAACTTGCTGTCGCCGTCGGCCATGTTCTCGATCGCGGTCTCCGTCTTCTCCAGATTGGCCGAGCTGCAGCCGCCCATGGCGTGCTTGGCAGCCTGGGCCGGCGCGACGGCGAACGCGACGGCGGCAATTGCGATAACCCCGAGTAACTTCGTCATGATGTTACTTTCCTTCTCTTGTTCTTGTGACAGAACCAGCGACATTGCCAGAATCTGCGACATGACTTTCCTCCGGGCGCGGCAACTTGCCGCAATAAATTTCTCGCGAGAATTGCGTGATGTTGCGCGCGGCGCAGAGGCACCATGCGAAATTTCTGATTTTCATTACACCCTTGTAATGAACGCCACACGTTCGGCGTGTGTGCACCGCACCAAGGAGGCGGCTGCGGTCTGAAACGAGACAGGGTGAGTTTCGAAAGGCTCCATGGCCGGTCGCCTGGTGATCCGCCAGCCCTGAGCGAGTCGGATCGGCGGGATCCGGTCGCGTGGCATCTCTCATATGAATGAATTTATCTTCATCTCTATAGTTCCGTTATCATGCGATTCGCGCATGCGAGACTTGGGTGCAGACGCTGACTGATCGCCTTGAGAACAGTTGGAACCCTACCTATTTCCATTTCACCGGTAACGAGATTGTTTGCAGTAAACCCGTGACTTCACGGTGGTTTATGGCAAAGCATTCCCTATTTCGCCTACCCTTTGGGCGAGAGTGCTCCCGGGTTAATCGTCCGTTACCACCGCTATGCACCTCACGCTTAGCTGCATCGCAACATCGGAACTTTCGCACTGCACCACTCTCACCTATATTCATTTCAACGATGAGGCCCGGGCAAGGGCTGAATCGAACTACAGGAGACTACCAATGCTGCTCTCGCTCATCCGCATGATCCAGGCTTTCCGGGACTATCAGCGCAATGTTGCCGAGCTGTCCCAGCTCAGCGATCGCGAACTGGCCGACATCGGCCTCGATCGCTCGGACATCCCGCGCGTTGCCGCCGGTCAGTATCAGGGCTGATTTCGTTCAGCCCTTCACCGGACGAACCGATAGCGCCCGCCTCGTGCGGGCGTTGTCGTTTCTGATGGCAGAAAACTCCATCTCGGCGATTCCACTGACCGCCGAAAAGCGCTACCTGTCCGCCCCATGACAGGACCCCAATCCAACATTGTGCACGTGATCGGCGCTGGCCTTGCCGGTTCCGAAGCCGCCTGGCAGGTCGCCAAATCCGGCGTGCCCGTGGTGCTGCACGAGATGCGGCCGGACCGCATGACCGAGGCGCACCGCACCGATGGGCTCGCCGAGCTCGTCTGCTCCAATTCGTTCCGCTCGGACGACGCCGCCAACAACGCCGTCGGCCTGCTGCACGCTGAAATGCGCCGGCTCGGCTCGCTGATCATGCGCGCGGCCGACGCCAACCAGGTGCCCGCCGGCGGCGCGCTCGCGGTCGACCGCGACGGCTTCTCGGCGGCCGTCACCAAGGCGCTCAACGACCACCCTCTGATCGAGATCGCCCGCGGCGAGGTTTCAGGCCTGCCGCCGGCCGACTGGAGTAGCGTCATCGTTGCGACCGGCCCCCTCACCTCCGCGCCACTCGCCGACGCCATTCGCGAGCTGACCGACGAGAACGCGCTCGCTTTCTTCGACGCGATCGCGCCGATCGTGCATCGCGAGTCCATCGACATGTCGGTGGCCTGGTTCCAGTCGCGCTATGACAAGGTCGGCCCCGGCGGCACCGGCGCCGACTACATCAACTGCCCCATGACCAAGGAGCAGTATGACGGCTTCGTCGCCGCGCTGATCGCAGGCGAGAAGACCGAGTTCAAGGAATGGGAGACCAACACGCCCTATTTCGACGGCTGCCTGCCGATCGAGGTGATGGCGGAGCGCGGCCCCGAGACGTTGCGCCACGGCCCGATGAAGCCGGTCGGCCTCACCAATCCGCACGATCCCACCACGAAGGCCTACGCGATCGTGCAGCTGCGCCAGGACAACAAGCTCGGCACGCTCTACAACATCGTCGGATTCCAGACGAAGCTGAAATACGGCGAGCAGCAACGCATCTTCCGCAGCATTCCGGGGCTGGAGAAGGCCGAATTCGCCCGCCTCGGCGGCCTGCATCGCAACACCTTCCTCAACTCGCCAAAGCTGCTCGACGGCCAGCTGCGCCTGCGCGCGCAGCCGCGGCTGCGCTTCGCCGGTCAGATGACCGGCTGCGAGGGCTACGTGGAATCCGCCAGCGTCGGCCTGATCGCCGGTCTCTATGCGGCAGCGGATGCGCGCGGCGAGACACTGGCGAGCCCGCCTGCTACGACGGCACTGGGATCGCTGCTCGGTCACATCACCGGCGGCCATATCGAGACCATTGAGCCCGGTACGCGCTCGTTCCAGCCGATGAACATCAATTTCGGCCTGTTCCCACCGCTCGCGAATGCGCCGACGAAGAAGCCCGACGGCAGCCGCCTGCGCGGCAACGAGAAGACGGTGGCCAAGAAGCAGGCGATGAGCGCACTGGCGCTCGCCGATCTCGATCGCTGGATCGCCGATCACCTGCGCATCGCCGCAGCCGCGTGAGTTTTTCGATGAGTCTTCCCAAAGACGACGCCGCGACACTGTCGGCGCGCTGGACCGAGGGCGTGCTGCTCAAGCGCGACGTGTTCTCGACCGTCGAGCGTGGCCGCTTCCGCGGTGACAGCGGCGAGGTCGACGCCGTGCTGCGCCGGCTCGACGAAGTGCCGTGGTGGTCATTTCCCTTGGCGCGCCACCTGTTCGCGCGTGAGAAGCACGCGCTGGCGCTGGCCAAAGGTCTCAATGTCGGCCCCGATTTGCTGTGGGCCGGTCGCCGGGCGCTCGTGCGCGGCTTTGTCGACGGCGTCGCGCTGCATCTCGCCAAGCCACATGGCGACCTCGCCTATTTCCGCTCGGCCAAGGCGGCGCTACGCCGGCTGCGCCGCGCCGGCATCTGCCACAACGATCTCGCCAAGGAGCAGAACTGGCTGGTCGGCCGCGACGGCTGCGCCTACGTGACCGACTTCCAGCTCGCGGCCTGCTTCAACCGACGTGGCCGGCTCTACCGCATCCTCGCCTACGAGGACCTGCGGCATCTGCTCAAACACAAGCGTTCCTATGCACCCGAGGCGCTGACGCCGCGCGAGCGAAAAATCCTGGCGAAGAAATCATTCGCCGCCAGCCTGTGGCTCGCGACCGGCAAGAAGGTCTATCGCGCGATCACGCGCGGCCTGTTCAACTTCACCGACCGCGAGGGCGGTGGCCGCCGGCTGGTCAACGACGCGCCGGTGCTGGCCGAGCTGATCCGCAAGAACCCGGCCGTGCGCGACACCGCCATCGTCGCCTTCGCCGACCGCCGCTCCGGCGTCGGGCTCTATGCCTTCGTCGAGGCCGATCAGGCCACGCTTGAAGGTGAGCTTCGCAGCCAGCTTTCAGCCGCCAAGGGTCCCAAGCCGCCGGAGCACATCCAGGTCGTACACGCGCTGCCCCGCGATACCAGCGGCAAGCCGCGGACCGAGATCCTGCAACTGGTCGCCATGAACCAGCTCGACCTGATCGAGCCGATGATGAAGAACGACCAGGACCGCGCCTTCCTCAAGGACATCCTGGAACAGCGGAAGAACCTGCGGGACCGTTTCAACTTCGAGGCCGACCTGCCGGCGAGCTGACAGGGTGCTCGCGCCTTGAAGCGTCCACATTGGCGATAGAGAACCGATCGGATCATTCGGGCGGCGGGTCATGGGCATTCGGGGGATGATGATGCATCGTGTGGTTGGCGGCGTGATCGCTGGCCTTCTGCTGCTTGCAGCTGCACCCGCGATGGCCGAATCCCCGGCCGAGCTGATCTCCGGCTTTCGCCTCAAGAACGGCGAGGTCCGCGTCGTCCGCGATTCAACCCTCGACCGCATCGCCATGGACCAGGCCCGCGCGATGGCGGCGAAGGACGACCTCAGCCACGACGCGCTCGGCCCGTTCAACCGGCGCGTCGCACCGGCCGGCGCGGGCCGCGCCGCCGAGAACATCGCCTATGGCTACGACAATTTCGAGAAAACGCTGGGACAGTGGATCGACTCGTCCGGGCATCGCAAGAACCTGCTGCTGCACAACGCCTCGCGCGTTGGCATCGCCAGCGCGAAGAATGCCAGCGGTAAGCGAACCTATTGGGCCATGGTGATCGCGGGCGACTACGAGCCGAAGGGCAAGGGCAAAGGTAAAGGCAAGAAGGACGAGGAGCCGCTGGTTGCCGTGAAGCGCGAGGCCGCGCCCGCCAGCAAGCCCAAATCCAGCGGCTGCCACGTCAAGCTGCTCGGCCTCTGTATCTGAGGCGAGATAATTTCAGCCGCGGCGCGCGGCCTCGATCGCGGCGACATCGATCTTCGTCATCCCCATCATTGCATCGAAGGCGCGCTTTGCCTCGGTACCGCCGGCCGCCAGTGCCTCGGTCAACACCCGCGGCGTGATCTGCCAGGAGAGGCCCCATCTGTCCTTGCACCAGCCGCAGGCGCTCTCCTGCCCGCCATTGCCGATGATGGCGTTCCAGTAGCGGTCGGTCTCCTCCTGATCGTCGGTGCCGATCTGGAACGAGAAGGCCTCGTTGTGCTTGAAAATCGGACCGCCGTTGAGGCCGAGACAGGCGACGCCGGCCACGGTGAACTCGACGGTCAGCACATCGCCCGCCCTGCCGGAGGGGTAATCGCTGGGCGCGTGATGGACGGCGCTCACTGCGCTGTCGGGGAACGTCTCGGCATAGAAGCGGGCAGCCGCCTCGGCGTCTTTGTCGTACCAGAGGCAAATCGTGTTCTTCGCCATTGCGCGTCCCCTTCGGTTCCAGGCCATCACACCGCCATCCATGGAGAATGGACGGCGGTGTGATGTCTTTCGCCTAGATACCCTCTTGAATGCGCCTCACCAAGGCGCGCCAATGCCGCGGCCTATGCGACTCGGGGTTCCGCCACGTCCCTGGCTTTCAGGTCTCGCGGAAGCACCGTCAGCAGCAGTAACGCACAGAGCACGCACAAGCCGCCGATGACATAGAGCGCGGGTGTCGTGCTGCCGGTCACATCCTTGACCGAGCCAACCATGACCGGGCTGACGATGCCGCCGACCTGCCCCAGCGTGTTGATGAGCGCGATCCCGCTCGCTGCCCCCGCACCGGTGAGAATTTTCGGAGGCAGCGTCCAGAATGTCGGAATAGCCGCAACCACGCCGGCACCAAGAATGGCAAGCGCGCCAACCAGCGTGACGACATTCCTGTCGAATGCACCGGACGCGAAGAAGCCCACGGCCGCGGTCAAAATCAAGGCTGCGACGAATTTCGGGCGCTCGCCCGATGCATCCGACAATCGGCCTACGACGATCATGCAGATGGCGCCGCAGATATAGGGTACGCCGGTCAGAAAGCCGATCGCGGCTGCACTGCCTCCCCCGGCCGCCTTGATCAGGTCGGGCGCCCAGAAATTGAGGCCGTAGGAGGCGATCTGGATCAGGAAGTAGATGAATCCGAGCAGCAGCACGCCGGGCATGAGCAGCGAGCGCCATGCCGAATGCTCGCCGATCTCGCTCTTCTGGCGGTCCAGCTGAACCGAGATCAACCGGCGCTCGTCGTCGCTCAACCATTCGGCCTGCTCGATCCCGTCGTCGAAGCGCAGCAGCACGACGAAGCCCAGCGCAACGCAGGGAATGCCGCCAGCCAGAAACAGCCACTGCCAACCGGCCAGACCGTGCAGCCCGTTCAGATAGTTGAGGATGAGACCCGAGATCGGCGCGCCGATGATCCCCGAGAATGCAGTGGCGAGAAAAAACACGGACGTCATGCGGCCGCGATGCGATTTTGGAAACCAGAGCGTCAGGTAATAGAGAATGCCGGGCGCAAATCCCGCCTCCATGGCGCCAATCACGAAGCGCAGCGCATAGAACTGCCACTCGCTATGAACGAAGACCATCGCCGCCGTCGCCAGCCCCCAGGAAATCATGATGCGGGCGATCCAGCGCCGCGCGCCGAAGCGATAGAGCAGCATGTTGCTCGGCACTTCCAGCAGGACGTAGCCAACGACGAACAGGCTGGCGCCAAATCCGTAGGCGGTGTTGCTGAGGCCGAGATCGGCCTGGAGCGCAGCCTTGGCGAAGCTGATGTTGACGCGGTCGAAGAACGCAAAGAAGTAGCAGACAATGATCAGCGGCATCAGCCGCCACGCAATCTTCTTGATGACCTGATGCTCTGTGAGCCCAGTATCGAGGTCGGCCGTCGTCGCCGTGGCAATCGTCATGGTTTCCTCCAATGTGTTTTGAATTTTGATAGCGGTCGATCAGCCCGAGCGTCGCAGCCGCTCGGGTATGGGATGCAGATCGAGGGGACGACCGGCCTTGGCGACCTGTCCCGGCACCTCATGTCCGACCAGTCCAGGCAATCGGAACGAGAGATCGATCAAGCGCTGCAGGTCGAGACCGGTCCGCAAGCCCGTCTCGTGGCAGAGATTGACGAGGTCTTCGGTACAGACATTGCCGGTGGCACCCGGCGCAAATGGACATCCGCCGAGGCCGCCCAGCGCGGAGTCAAAGCGGCGCGCGCCGGTGTCATAGGCCGCGAGGACGTTAACCAGCCCAAGACCGCGCGTGTTGTGGAAGTGAAGCGTGAGCATGTCCGCAGGGACCAGCATCAAGACCTCGGCAACCAGCTGCGAGACCTGATTGGGATTGGCCATGCCCGTGGTATCGGCGAGCGTGACGCCATCGACTCCGAGATCGAGATAGCGCTTGACGATATCGAGCACCTTCTCGAATGGCTGCAGGCCTTCGAACGGACAGCCGAACGCGGTCGCAACCGTCGCGTTGACTAATGCGCCGCCTGCATGGGCCGGCTTCACGATCTCGCTGAGCGACGCCAGCGACACCGCATGCGTCATGTTCATGTTGGCGCGGTTATGCGTTTCACTCGCCGACATCACGAAATTGAGCTCGTCGGCGCGTGCGGCCAGCGCCAGCTCAGAACCCTTCCGGTTCGGGATCAACGCCGTGTAGATCGCGCCGGGCCGCCGCTCGATGCCGGCGAAGACGTCCGCGGCGTCGCGCAGCGACGGCACGGCCGCCGCTGACACGAACGACGAGACCTCAATGCGGCCGAAGCCGATCGCAGAGAGCGAATTGATCAGCCGGATTTTTTCGCTGGTTTCGACCCATTTCGGTTCGATCTGAAGGCCGTCGCGCGGAGCGACCTCCTGGATCAGGATGTCCGGTGGCGTTGCCGTCATTGCACCGCTCCGCTCCGGCGCAGCTGCGCGATATCGCCTGCCTGCAAGCCGAGACCCGCGAGCACCTCGTCGGTGTGCTGTCCCAGCGTCGGGCCAGGCCATTTGACTGCGCCCGGGGTGTCGGAGAGCTTTGGCGCGATGCCCGGCATCTTTACGGTGACGTCGCCCGGCAGCTCGGTCGGCAGGATCATGTCGCGGGCGGCGTAATGGGGATCGTCGACAATATCGGCGACGGAATAGATCCGGCCCGCGGGAACGTCGGCCGCATCGAGACGCGCGAGGATCTCGTCCATCGTTCGCCCCGAGGTCCATGCAGCGATGGCAGCATCGAGCAAGGCGTTGCCGCGGACGCGCCCGTCATTGCTTGCGAATGCTGGATCGTCGGCAAGGTCCGGCCGCTCGATGACCAGCATCAAGCGCTTGAAGATCGCGTCGCTGTTGCCGGCGATCACGACATGGCGCCCGTCGGAGCTTGGATATGTATTGGATGGACTGATGCCCGGCAGGGCGCCGCCGGTGCGGGTCCGGACATGACCCATGAGATCATACTCAGGGACCAGGCTCTCCATCAGGTTGAACACGCTCTCATAGAGCGAGACGTCGACCACCTGCCCTCGCCCCTGCCCTGTCTTGACACGAAGCAGCGACATCAGCGCGCCGATCACGCCATGAAGCGACGCAAGGCTGTCGCCGATGCTGATGCCGACCCGGGCCGGCGGGCTGTCGGGATCGCCGGTGGTGAAGCGCAGCCCGCCCATAGCTTCGCCTATCGCGCCGAACCCGGAGCGGTCGCGGTAAGGGCCGGTCTGCCCATAGCCGGAGATGCGGACCAGTGTCAGGTCCGGGTTGAGCTTTGAGAGCACATCCCAGCCGAGGCCGAGTTTCTCGAGGCTCCCTGGCTTGAAATTCTCGATCACGACGTCGGCTTGCGCGGCCAGCCGAAGCGCCACGTCCCGCCCGTCAGGCGATTTCAGATCGATCGCGATCGACTTCTTGTTGCGGGATTGCAGGTACCACCAGAGCGAGGTGCCCTGATGCAGCTTACGCCATCTGCGCAACGGATCCCCGCTGCCCGGCTGTTCGATCTTGATGACTTCGGCGCCGAACTCGGCAAAGAGCCGCGCGGCAAATGGTGCCGCGATCAAAGTTCCGAGCTCGACGACTCGTATTCCGGATAATGGTCCGTCCACGTCTGGCGCTCCTCGATCGTCTTTGATCGTGGTGTCGCCGAGCGCAGGGCCCTAAGTCCAATATCCTTTGATGAACACGCGTTCGCGGATGACGAACGACACGAAGGCCGCCATCAGTGAGGTTTGGTTCCGGGCAATCGCAGATGATCGAGCATCAACTGGCTCGTGGCCGACAATCCCGCGGGATCCCTGGCCACCAGCACCAGTTCGCGATCGGCCCAGTCGTCGCTTAACTCGACGGCCGTCAGATTCATGCCGTGACTGAGGACCTCGAACGCACGGTCGGGAATGAGGCCGATGCCCATGCCGGCCTGCACCATCCGGCACACCGCGTCAAAACCCGGGACGTGGACCCGCAACCGGATCGACTTGCCGATCTGCTGCGCGGTGTATTGCGAGCGCAGATAGATCGAGCTGGTCGCAAACAGGCCGACATGGTCGTAGTCGAGTGTGTCGGCGAACGAAACGTCTCTTGCCGATGCAAGCGGATGATCGGACCGCACCACGATGACGAGGCGGTCCCGCCGATAGGAGAACCGTTCCAGCCCGCGCGTCGACACGTCGGCCGAGCAGATGCCGATTTCGGCGACGCCCTCCTCGACGCCGCGAACGACATCGGCGCTGGGGCGCTCCTGCAGATCGAGCCGCACCAGCTCGTGTGAGCGAAAGAAGCCGGGCAGATCGTCGGGAAGGAATTCGACGATCGACGACAGATTGGCCAGCATCCGCACATGCCCGCGCACGCCGCGCGCATGCTCGGCCATGTCGACGGCGATCTTCTCGACGTTGAGCAGCGTCACGCGCGCATGATGCAGCAGCGATTCACCGGCCGGCGTCAGCGCCATGCCGTTCGGATGCCGCTCGAACAGCGCGACCTCGAGTACCTCCTCGAGGTCATGCATGCGTTTGCTGACAGCAGAGGGCGCGATCGCCTCGCGCTGCGAGGCGCGCGTCAAATTGCCCTCCTCACAGATGGCGATGAACAGCCTGAGGGTCGTGAGGTCGATCCGTCGGGTGATGTTGGTCCTGGGCGTCCCGGTCATTGAGCGGGATTGCGTCTTCTCTTGCATGGTCTGTTTCCCGATCCGGGAAGATATAACGTCCGAAGTCACCGGGTTTCTCAAAATCCGGGGAGAACGGCCGCCGATTTGGAATCCGATACCAAGACGAGGCAATAATCCGCCATTTTGTTCCAAGCAGCACATAAGCTTGCTCGCGCTCGTCAACGCGCCTAATTCATGGGATCGGGACAGCAGAGGCGGAGACCAGCATTGATCGACATCGACCGGATACGTTCCGACACCCCGGCCGCCTCCCGCCTCGCTTATCTCCACAATGCCGGCGCGGCCCTCATGCCAACTGCCGTCGTCGCGGCAATGAAGGACCACATCGATCTGGAGGGCGAGATCGGAGGTTATGCCGCTGCCGACCGCGAGTCCGACCGGCTCGATGCGGTCTACGGCTCCGTAGCGCGCCTTCTGAATGCCGCCCCCGATGAGATCGCCCTCATGGAGAACGCGACAATTGCCTGGCAGATGGCGTTCTACGCGCTTCCGCTTCGCCAGGGCGATCGGATCCTGACCGCCGAAGCGGAATACGCTGCCAACTACGTCGCGTTTCTTCAGGTCGCAAGGCGCACGGGCGCGATCATCGATGTTGTGCCGAGCGATGCCAGCGGCGAGCTCGACGTCCACGCGCTCGAGCGCATGATCGACGAGCGCGTGAAGCTGATCGCCATCACCTGGGTTCCGACCAATGGCGGATTGGTCAATCCCGCGGCGGCGATCGGCAAGATCGCGCGGGCGCACGGGATTCCCTATCTGCTCGACGCCTGCCAGGCGGTCGGCCAGATGACGGTCGACGTCGAAGCCATCGGCTGTGACATGCTGTCGGCGACGGGGCGCAAATTCCTCCGCGGCCCGCGCGGCACGGGCTTTCTCTATGTCCGCCGCGAGACGCTGCAGCGGCTCGAGCCGCCGATGATCGATCACTTCGCCGCGCCCTGGGTCTCACGAGGTGAATATCGGCTCCGTGACGATGCCCGCCGTTTCGAGACATGGGAGAACAATTACGCGGCACGTCTCGGTCTCGGCACGGCCATCGATTATGCCCTCGCGATCGGTCTCGGCCCGATCGAACAGCGCTGCCGTCTGCTTGCGGACCGTCTTCGCGGCGGCCTCGCCTCCGTTCGCGGCGTGACCATTCGCGACCTCGGACGCACACCGGGCGCCATCGTCAGCTTCACGCTGGATGGGTATGAGGCGGACGCCATCGTCAGCAGCGCCGCTGCGGCGGGCATCACCATCGGCGCTTCAGATCCGGCGAGTACTCGCATCGATGCCGAAATCCGCTCGCTGCCACCGGTCGTGCGGGCCTCCCCGCATTACTACAACACGGAAGCCGAGATCGACCGGCTGATCGGCCACCTCGCGGGTTTGGCGCCGCGATAGCGGCGCGCGCCACTCAGGTGCAGCGCGCGCTCAAGCCGGATGCGCCGAGCTTGGCCATGACCTCGTCGAGATGGGCGCTGTCGCGGGTCTCGATGACGAGCTGAAGCAGCGTCGCCTTGGCCGGCAGATCCGAGAAGGTCCGCTGATGCGAGACCTCGATGATGTTGGCGCCAGCCTCGGCCAACAGTGAGGCGACGGCAGCCAATTGTCCGGGCCTGTCGGGGATGTCGAGTGACAGCTGGGTCAGACGACCCTCGCGCGCCAGCTCACGCGTCAGAACGGAGGCGATCAGCCGCGTGTCGATGTTGCCGCCGCTCAGGACGAGGCCGACCTTCTGGCCGGCAAAGCGGGACGTATCGGACATCAGCGCGGCAAGCCCGGCGGCGCCGGCGCCCTCCACGACCGTCTTCTCGATCGAGATCAGGGTCGCGACCGCACGCTCGAGCTCGGCTTCGTTCACCAGCGCGATGTCGTCGACGAGGCGGCGGACGATCTCGGTCGTGATCTTGCCCGGCGATTTCACCGCGATGCCTTCGGCGAGCGTGTCGCCGCGCGCCGGCAGATTGCCGTCATGGATGGCGTTGTACATCGAGGGGTAGAGCCAGGCCTCGACGCCAAGAATCCGCACTGTCGGCTTGATCGATTTTGCGGCAATGCCGATGCCGCTGATCAGGCCGCCGCCGCCGATCGGGACCACCAGCGTATCGAGCTCCGGCACCGCCTTCAGCATCTCGAGCCCGACAGTGCCCTGCCCCGCGATGACGAGCGGGTCGTCATAGGGGTGGACGAAGATCATGCCGCGGGCCTCGCCATGGCTGCGCGCATACGCGGCCGCCTCCTCCAGCGTCGCGCCCGTCACCACCACCTCAGCGCCGTGGTGCTTGGTGTTCTCGACCTTCACCATGGGCGTGCCGACCGGCATGACAATGGTGGCGGGAATGCCGAGCCGCTTGGCGTGATAGGCGACGCCCTGCGCGTGATTGCCCGCCGACATCGCGATGACGCCGCGCGCACGCTCCTCCGGCGTCAGCGCGGTGAGCCGGTTGAGCGCACCCCGCTCCTTGAACGAGGAGGTGAACTGGAGGTTTTCGAATTTCAGCCAGATGTCGCAGCCGCAGATGTTGCTCAGCGTGCGGCTGTAGCTGCAGGGCGTCTCGACGACGGCGCCGCGGATGGTGTCGGCGGCGGCATGGATGTCGCCCAGAGCGACCGGCAAGCCACTGAGATCGGGGGGTGTATTTTGGGACAACTCAGCCATAGGACAGCATAGAGCATTTGGCCGTTTGAGGCGATAAGCCGGCCGCTATTTGGTAAATTCCCGGGAACGTGAAGCCCGCCACAGCGTCCATAGCGTGCGCAGCCGCGACGGGGGCTGCGGCGCAAACGGATTGCGCCCGGGTTGCGACAGGCGCTTGAGGTCACCCCGCACCTGGCTCAGCAGCAGAAACGCTGGCCGTGCCGGCGCCGGCACCTCCGGCAACAACGACAAGGCCGTCGTCAAATGCTGCTCGGCTTCGCCCACGAGCTGGCCCAGCACCGCATGCAGATTTGGCGTCTCCGTGCCGGCGAACACGTCCTCCATCTGGCAGCCATGGGCCGCCAGCAGCTGCTGCGGCAGGAACAGTTGCCGGTGCGCCGAGTCGCGCGGCAGATTCGCAATCACTTGCGCGATGCCCTGGGCGAGCCCGGCATGCCTTGCGACATGCTCGGCCGCCTCCGAAGGTGGCACCATGACCCGCGCCGCGAGGGCAAACAATGCCGAACAGGTCGCGTCCAGATAGCCCTCCAGAGCCGCCATGGTCGGCATCGGATCGTTATAGAGATCGAACTGATGCTCGTCGGCGAGCAGCGACAACGGCTCGACCGGCAGGTCGAAATCGCTGATCGCATGCAATAGCTCCGCCGCCACCGGGTTGCCCTCGGCGCTGCCGTGGACGTGGCCCGACAGCATGTCGGTCCACCATTGCAGGCGGATTTCGCCGGGCAAGGGCTGGCTCACCTGGTCGCGGACGCGGACGATCTCGACATTGAAGGCATAGAGCGCCAGCAGCGCCTGGCGCTCGGCGGCCGGCGCAAACAGCGTTGCGGCATAGCGCGGAAAGTCATGGCTGCGCACGAGGCCGGCGCAGAAGGCGACGGAATCGGGCGGCGGCGTAGCGCTGCTCATGGCACGGCGATCAGCGCGGCCGCCACGCGGCGCCGCTCGCCGATCATGATGTTGTAGGTGCGCACGGCGGGACCGGTCTGCATCGTATCCAGCACCACCCTCACCGCCTTCAGCGCCTGCCGCAGGTCCGGCGGCGGCAGCCAGACACCGGTTCCGGTGCCGATCAGAAGCGTGTCGATGCTGTTGGCCGCCGTGAAGACGCGATCCAGCGAATAGCGGTCGATCTTCGTCGGGTCCGTCACGTCCCAGGCCCAGATCGCGTCGGGCAGGCAGAGCAGCGATCCCCGATGCGACATGCCGGCAAAGGCGAAGCCGCCCTTGCCATAGGCTTCGATTGGCGCCGAGCGGGGAAAATGCGGTGCGTTGGGATCGCCGGCCATGTGCTTCGTCCGAATGAGCTTACTGCCCTCGCAAACGCCTGCGAGGGCATGCGGTTCGGATCATGCCTTGTTTTTCTTCGCCGGCGTAGCCGTATCGGGCGCATCTTCGCGATGCTCGCCGACGCCGAGATAGATCAGGATCGGGGCCGCGATGAAGATCGAGGTATAGGTGCCGACCAGCACCACGCCGAACATCATCACCGCGGTGAAGCTGTGGATGGCATGGCCGCCGAACAGCAGCAGAGCCAGCAGCGCCAGCGTCACGGTGAAGTGGGTGATGATCGAGCGCGACAGGGTCGAATTGATCGACTCGTTGAGCAGTTGCGGCATCGGCATCTTCTTGTAGCGGCGCAGCATTTCGCGGATACGGTCGTAGATGACGACGGTGTCGTTGAGCGAGTAGCCCAGAATGGTCAGAAGGGCCGCGATGCTGGTCAGGTCGAAATCGACCTGGCTGATCGACATGAAGCCGATCGTCAGCACGATGTCGTGCACGTTGGCGATCATGGCGCCCAGCGCGAACTGCCATTCGAAGCGGAACCAGAGGTAGATCAGGATCGAGACGATCGCGAGCATCAGGCCAAGCATGCCGTAGGCCAGCAGTTCGCCGGAAACGCGCGGTCCCACCACCTCGACGCGGCGATATTCGACGGAATCGCCGAGCGCACCGCGCACCTTCTGAACGGCTTCCTGCTGGGCGGCGTCGCCGCCCGGCTGCTCCGCGACGCGGATCAGGACGTTCTCGGGGCCGCCGAACTGCTGCAGCTGGACTTCGCCGAGATGCAAGGCATCGAGCGTCGTGCGCATCGCAGCGATGTCGGCGGCGCCGGACTTGGCCTGCACTTCCAGCAGCGTGCCGCCGCGGAAATCGATGCCGAAATTCAGGCCATGGGTGAAGAACAGCGTGATCGCGACGATCGACAGCGCCGCCGAGATCGGGAAGCTGATCCGGCGGAAGCGCGTGAAGTCGAAATGCGTATCGTCCGGGACGATGCGCAGCGACGGCAGCAGCCCGAGCGCTGCGACCACGGTGAGAACGGCAATGAGAATGCCAAGCCCGATGAGAACGTAGTGAGTCACGGTCTTAGCTCCTAGATCGGCACGCTCTGCGGCCGCTTCCACCGCACCCACCAGGCTACGATCAGCCGGGTCAGCGTGAAGGCGGTGAACACCGTGGTGATGATGCCGATGCCAAGCGTCACGGCAAAGCCGCGCACCGGGCCGGTGCCGATGTAGAACAGCACGGCAGCGGCAATGAAGGTGGTGATGTTGGAATCGAGGATGGTCGCAAGCGCCCGCTTGAATCCGGCGTCGATCGCCGAAATCGCATTGCGGCCGCCCCGCAGCTCCTCACGGATGCGCTCGTAGATCAGCACGTTGGAGTCGACCGCGATGCCGACGGTGAGCACGATGCCGGCGATACCGGGCAGCGTCAGCGTGGCGTTGAGCAGCGACAACAGGCCGAAGATCATGGCGACGTTGATCGCCACCGCGATGTTCGCGAACACCCCGAACAGCCGGTAGGTCAGAAGCATGAAGATGATGACCAGGATCGAGCCGACGTAAGCCGCAAGCTCACCCTTCTCGATCGAGTCCTGGCCGAGGCCCGGACCGACGGTGCGCTCCTCGACCACCGTGAGCGGGGCCGGAAGCGCGCCGGCGCGCAACAGGATCGCGAGATCGTTGGCCGATTGCACCGTGAAATTGCCGGAGATCTGGCCCTGGCCACCGGTGATGGGCTCGCGGATGACGGGCGCCGAGATCACCTTGTTGTCGAGCACGATCGCGAAGGGCAGCCCGACGTTTTCCTGCGTGGCCTGCGCGAATTTGCGCGCGCCCGAGGTGTTGAACTTGAAGCTGACGACCGGCTCACCCGTCCGCTGGTCGAAGCTCGCCTGGGCGTCGGTCAGGTCGCCACCGGCGACCAGCACCTGCTTCTTGACCACATAGGGCGTGGGCGGCGGCGAGGCGCTCATCAGCAGTTCGGATTCCGGCGGCAACCGTCCCTGCTGCGCCTGATCCGGCGGCACGGACGCATCGACCATGCGGAATTCCATCTTCGCGGTCTTGCCGAGCAATTCCTTCAGGCGGGTCGGATCCTGAAGTCCAGGGACCTGCACCAGGATGCGGTCGTTGCCCTGGCGCTGGATGACCGGTTCGACGGTGCCAAGCTCGTTGACGCGGCGCTCGACGATCTGAATCGACTGCTCGATGGTCTTGCGCATGCGGTCGAGCATCGCAGCCTGCGGAATCGCCAGGCGGATCACGCCGCCGCCGGCATCGGTCACCTCAAGGTCGCGCTGACCGCTGGATCCCATCAGTCCGCCCAGTGGCTGGGACAGCTCGCGCAGCTTGGCGAGCGCCGGCTGCACGTCGGATTCCTTGGTGATGCGAACCTCGGCCGCGTCGTTGCGCACGGTCACGCCGCCGGTGAATCCGATCTTGGCATCGCGCAAGGTCCGGCGGACGTCGTCGCGGACCTGGTCCAGCCTCTCCTTCTTCACATAGCTCGAATCGACCTCGAGCAGCAGATAGGAGCCGCCCTGGAGATCGAGGCCGAGCACGAGCCGGCGCTGCGCCCAGGCGGGCCAGGTCTTGACCTGCGCTTCGGGGAAGAAGTTCGGCACCGCGCAGAGGCACACGATCAGCGCCGTCAGGATAATCCCGAGCGCCTTCCACCGCGTGAAATACAACATCGACTGGACCTGTCAGATCAGGAGATTGGGATGCTCGCGGAAGCGCTCACTTCGACGCGGCGTCGTCCTTGGCGGCTTCCTTGCTATCCTTGGATTCCTTGGCCGGCTCGCCCTTCGCGCGCACGCCCGAGATCATCTGGCGCATCTGCCGCACGCGCACGCCGTCGGAAATCTCGAACTCGATCTGGTCGTCGTCGACGACCTTGGTGACCTTGCCGACGAGGCCGCCCGAGGTCACGACGGTGTCGCCGCGGCGGATGTTCTTCACGAGGTCGGCATGGTCGCGCACCTTCTTCTGCTGCGGGCGCAGAATCAGGAAGTACATGATCACGAAGATCAGGGCGAACGGCAGCAGCGACATCAACATGCTGTTGGTGTCGCCGGCGCCCGCGGCCTGGGCATACGCAGGGGTAATGAACATTCGGACGATCCTCGTGGAAACGGGGGAAAACCGGTCAGGCCCTCAAAGGCGACCGGTTCGGTCAAATTCGCGCGGACTATAGCGGCCATTGCCCCAATTGCAACGCTGCCAGACCGTCGATTTGGCCATCTTGCGGCGCGGCCTCAGGCCCGATAAGGCTGCATTCTCAGGAACTTCGGACATGCCCAAAAAACCAAGCAAAAGCCCGGCCGGCAAAGGCCCCCGTACCCCTGCCAGGATGCCAGCCCGCGTCGCGGCAAAACGTCCCAAGGCAACCCCCAAGGCAGTTGACAAGGCAGCCCCGGACCTCTCCCAGGATCGTATCGTCCGCGCGCTGGAGACGATCGCGGCGCACCTCGCCGCCCAGGGCAATCCGGCCGTCGAACGCGAATCGTTCGAGCGGGCGGACGCCTATGTCTGGCACCCGGACGGCCGCCTCGCTGCGGTGCCGCGGGTCAGCCGCGTCGAGCTGTTCCTGCTGAAGGGCGTCGACCGGATGCGCGACATCCTGATGGAGAACACCGAGCGTTTCGCCAACGGCCTGCCGGCCAACAATGCCCTGCTCTGGGGTGCGCGCGGCATGGGCAAGTCGTCGCTGGTGAAGGCGGCGCATGCCAGCATCAACGCGGAACGCAAGCCCTCCGACAAGCTGAAGCTGATCGAGATCCACCGCGAGGACATCGAGAGCCTGCCCGCGCTGATGGAGCAGCTGCGCGCCTCGTCGTTCCGCTTCATCGTGTTCTGCGACGACCTGTCCTTCGACGGCAATGATGCGTCCTACAAGTCGCTCAAGGCGGTGCTCGAAGGCGGCATCGAGGGCCGCCCCGAGAACGTCATCCTCTACGCCACTTCCAACCGCCGCCATCTGCTGGCGCGCGAGATGATCGAGAACGAGCGTTCGACCGCGATCAATCCCGGCGAAGCGGTCGAGGAGAAGGTCTCGTTGTCGGATCGCTTCGGATTGTGGCTCGGCTTCCACCGCTGCAGCCAGGACGAATATCTCGCCATGGTGCGAGGCTATTGCAGCCATTTCGGCATTGAGGTCGATGACGAGGCGCTGGAGCGCGAGGCGCTGGAATGGTCGACCACGCGCGGCTCCCGCTCGGGCCGCGTCGCCTGGCAGTTCGTGCAGGAGCTTGCGGGGCGGCTCGGCGTGAAGCTGACGGTGAATTAGCGGTCGGATCGCAACCCGCCTACGTGCCGCCCTTCCCCGAAGGCGGGGGTCAAGGGCGCGTGCCTTGCTTCGTCACCATGTGCCGGGTCGGCGTGACGATACTTTCAGGCGCGGCGGGCGAGATCGCGAAGGAATCGCGCGCGAAGGCGACGCCTGCTACGCGCCGGCACTACGGCATCGGTGGTGGTCACCAGAACGAGCTTCGACGGGGACCAGGTGCCACCGGTTGCCCGCGTGTTGCAAAGAATGATCAGCAAACTGACAAGCCGCAGCTTGATTGCTGCTAGTATTTTCTGACGATGGGCTTTGTCGTCGGAGGTACTCCGGGCGCGGGCGGCGAGATAGAGAAGGTGACCCAGGTATTCCAGCCTGATGGCCGGTTTTCCGCAGCGAACTCACCGTAAGCCTTTAAATTGAGATAGCCCTGCATGTCGCCGACCGGAAACAGGAATCCAATCTGGGGGCCGATGCCGACCACCTGCGACCGAAAGCAGCCGACGCGGTCGCCTGAACCGCTGTCGCAGCCGAGCTCCTTATAGACATACCCCACGAGTCCAACCATGACCTGCTTCGACAGGAATTGCGATGCACCCCAGTCGAAGTGCATGTCGACGCCATTCTGATACTGCGTTGCAGTGTTCTTGAAATTGTAGGTGAAGCCGAGCACGCCGGAGAATTCGTGGCCGGTCTGCGGATTGAAATAGGTGTAGCCGCCGCCGGCGTCGATCGCGCCGTGTCCGATGCCTATATTCGACAGGCGCGTGGATTGGTAAGCGCCAACCGGGATGTCGCCCATGATATAGGTCATGTAGTTGTGGACGCCGGCGTTCCAGCGCAATTGGAATACCGGCGCCACATCCCCAAAGCCCCATGTGGTGTCGCTGATGGTGTCGGACCGCGCGAAGGGAATAGCGGCGAGCGGCGGCGCCGAGATCACACCGGACAAAGTCCCTGCCAAGCTGGTGCCGACGACACCATAGGCTCCCAGGAGGGACACCGATGCCTGACCGCCGAGCACCGGCGTCGCGAATACATAGGTCGGGAGCACAAAGCCAAGATCGCCCGTGGCGTTGACGTTCAAATTCAGATTTGCATTGAGGGTGCCGTTGACCGGAACCCTATTGAGCGTGAATTCACGCGCACGCGCGACGTCGGCGCCGGCGGATACGGAGGTGTGATAGTAGATATTCGTCAGCGACCAACCCGGCTGCAGCGGTGTAGCCGCCAAGCTTCCAAAAAAACCGGGGACCCAGAAGCTGACGCCGCCTTCATCGGCCAACGCACAATGGGAAAAACCAATGATCGCGGACGTCAAGACGAATGCAGCAACGCCAAGCCTGCGTCGACGTGCTGATTTCGATCGCTCACTCTGCCCCGCCGCCAGTGCAATGCTCACTGTCATGTCGTGCCCCGTAAGATGTGTTACCTCCGAATACAATCCGGCGACAGCGTACCCCCGAGGCGATCGGGGCTCATCATGTAAAATTCAACGGGGATAGATCTATCGCAAGAAAGATCAATGCTGCGACCAAAGAGCCACATTCGGTAACCCAAGTCCGATCGGGTGCCACGGCAGACCTACTGCAACCCTCTCATAGCTGGAAATGTTGAGTGTGCAGTTTGTGCCACTGATTCTATTTTCGGACCCCCACCAACGAGTGAGAAAAAAGCAAGCTCGCGTTGCCGTTCGCCGGCGTCTCTTGCTGCAACGCGATGCCAGCCGTTGCTAAGTCGCATATTGAGCCTCACGACTGCTTATTGGTAATCGAGTGTGACCAAGAGCAAAGTTGCCAGACGATGAACCTCAAGCTCACGCTCGTCGGCGTCGTTCTAGCGTCAGTCTTCGCCGCACCTGTGGCCGCTCGCCTATTCGAGGATGCCGTCGATCCTCACGCCAGAGGCGATTACACCAAGGCCCTGTACGGCCAAGGCGTGGGGAAGCCGGCTACGCAGCAACCTCCTCGTTAGCCGAAACTTCTATTGCGGTGCTGATGACCGCCATGGGCACAAATTCCAATGCTTCACTGCCAGATCGCCCAGCGCGTTCTCAAACAGGAGACGATCGCAAAGTCAGACAACAATGTTCACTTAAAGAACACGAAGCGGCACGAAGACTCAATTTCGTCGTGGCCGAAATGTCACCTGCATCGACATAGCAAGCTAGGCTTGATGCAGATCAAACAAGTTGATTGGTCAGAGACCTCCTTGGTCATATGTTTGCGAGTTGTGGCCGACCTTGAGGAGGCGACGGTGCAGAAAGTTTTCCTCATTTGCATCGCGGCAGGATTGTTGAGCGGACCCGCTCTTGCGTCCGACCTGCCCGTCAAAGCTCCGATATACAAAGCACCAATCGCGGCACCATTGTATAATTGGGGAGGGTTTTATGTCGGTGCCAACTTCGGTGGGGGATGGTCCAACGGCAGCCTGAACATTCCCGGCAACAATCTGTATGGCGGCCTGACCGAATTCGTTGGAGGCGTGCAGGCGGGCTATAACTTCCAGGCCGGTCACTTTCTGTTTGGTGTCGAAGGTGACTTCGATGGGGCGACGTTTGGTCATCCCGCGCTTCCGACACCTACGCTCGGCTCCGTGAGCCAGAACTGGATTGGAACGGTGGCAGGCCGCATCGGCCTCGTGGAGGATAATTGGCTTCTCTACGGCAAGTTTGGCGGTGGCTGGGTGCAGAGCAATGCGTCGTTGAATTTTGCCGGGGGCACTTGGCAGGGGTCCAACACCGGTTCCGGCTGGCTAGCTGGGGTAGGCATCGAGTACGGCTTCAAACCACACTGGACGATCAAACTCGAATACGATCGAATTGCGCTGGGAAACTGGACTTCGGCCACCGTCCCGCCAATCCCGCTGAACCGCGACCTTCAAATGGTCAAGTTCGGTGCGAACTACAAAATCGAGAGCGGCGCTTCTGATGCGGTCGGACGGACGAGCGCTGGTGGTTCTGCCAGGCCTGCGGACGAAGAGTTGGCGAAGCAATCGCAGAACCCTATCGCCGATCTCGTCAGCGTTCCGTTCCAAAGCAACACGAATTTCAACGCCGGACCGTTCAACCGCCCCCAGGAAGTGCTTAACATTCAACCAGTCGTGCCGCTGCGCATCAACGCAGACTGGAATCTGATCTCGCGCACCATCATGCCCGTGATGAGTCAACCTAGTCCGATATTTGACAGCAATACGAATGGCATTGGTGACATCACTCAGGAGTTCTTTTTGTCACCCACACATCCGGGCACCCTGATCTGGGGCGTCGGTCCAGTCTTTACGATTCCGTCCGCCACCGATCCGATTCTCGGAACGGGTAAGGTGTTGTTCGGTCCGACCGCCGTTGCCCTCGTAACGCCCGGACATTGGGTGATCGGCGTGCTGCTCAACAATCAGTGGTCAGTTGGCGGCAATCCGTTGCGGCCGCCCGTGAATCAGTTTCTCGCGCAGCCGTTCGTCAACTACAACATGGCGCACGGATGGTACCTGACAAGTTCACCGATAATGACCGCAAACTGGCTGGCTGCACCGGGTCAGCAGTGGAACGTCCCAGTTGGTGGCGGCTTTGGTCGATTGTTCAAAATCGGCGACCAGCCAGTGAGTGCATCGATCCAGGGATTTTATAACGTAGTTAGACCGGATGGCGCGCCGAAGTGGCAATTGCGAGCGTTTTTGTCGCTGCTGTTCCCCGAGAAGTAAGAGCTGTCCGCCAAGAGTGAGATTCGGAATGCCTGGTCGCGCAACACTCGTCCGTGCATGACGCTAGGTCGGCGCGAGGTATCGCTTCTGCACCGAATTTGAGAGAACGGATCTGTGCGGCCAGGCGAAAACAGCAAAACAGTCGCTTTTGATCGATACGGTCCACCTCGGACTCGGTTCGGTTCAGAACAAATCTCCGATTGGCAGAATACATCCGAGGTCAAGATCGCCCCGGAATTTGCGTGGCGCCACCAACAGCTAGTTCAACGCAGAATCGTCACACCATGCGTCTGCAATGCCTCGATGATACCGTCGAAGATCAGCGCAACGCCCATCGCAGAGACGAAGAAGCCAACTATTCGGGTGATAGCATCGATCCCCATTGCGCCGAGCTTGTCGAAAAGTTTCCCGGCATATGCCAGACACAGGTAGGTGACGACCATCGTCGCGAAAATAGCCACGACGATCGCTACGAAGGAGGCCAGTTCCGCTGATGATCGCTTAATCGTGGCAGTCATGCCGAGGATGGTGGCGATAGCGCCTGGTCCGCACATGAGCGGCATCGCAAGCGGCACGAAAGCGATGTTACCGCTCTGATCCGCGCCGCTGGCCGGAATCACGCCACCGGAAGCGGATGGTGAAAATAGTTCAAAGCCGATCTTCATCAGGATGATCCCGCCGACGATGCGGACCATGCTCAACGGCACGCCGAACAAGCGTAGGATCAGCGTTCCGAAGATCAAGAAAAAGAGAGATAGAAGCAGCGCATAGAGGCAAGCTTTCCATGCCACCTTGCGATGTGTGGCGGCGTCCTTGCCTTCCAGCATCTTCAGATAGACCGGCAGGACCTCGAACGGATTTATTATCGCGAGCAAAGTCGCGAACGTACCCACGAACAGCGAGAGTTCATGACCCATTATGCCTGCGCCTCACCCTTTCTCCGGGTGCTCGACTTCGGTGAAAAGGCTCCCCTGTGCCGCACCTGAGCCTGCGCGGCCGCCGCCGGCACCGCGGAGCACCCATGCTGCACCCACTGCGAGAACTGCACCCACGAGTGGACCTGCGACATACACCCAGTAGCTCGTGAAGTCGGTCGCGATTAAGTTCGGGCCGAACGTGCGCGCTGGGTTCATCGACGCTCCCGAGATAGGGCTCCCCCACAGCCCGGCGAGTGCGATGTACGCGCCGACGCCGATCGCGCCGATGATCCCGATGTTCTGAGCGCCTGACGCCGTGCCGAGAATGACACTGACGAGACCGAGGGTCAGCACGGCCTCCATCAGGAACGCATCGGACGCGGAGTATCCCGACGCGGGATAGTTCGACCCGTAGCTGGCCGACACGTTGATCACGGCGTGCAGGAACAGTGCCGCGAGCGTCGCCCCGATCAACTGCACGACGATATATCCCGGTACGCGACGCCATGGGAAGTCGCCACGCACCGAGAACGCGATACTGACCGCGGGATTGAGATGAGCGCCGGACACCTTGCCCATGAAGAGGATGATCGCCATCACCATCAGACCGGGTGCGACGACCGCAGCGGCACGGCTGATCGTGCCGGGAAAGGCCTGCCCCATCATGCCGCCACCGGCGGCCACGAGGACGAGGAAGAACGTTCCGAGCAGCTCCGAGAAGAGGCGGCGCCACTCTTGGTTCGGATCGTGGAAGTCGTTTAGCGACGCGACAAGCTCGTGATCCAGATGGCTCAGTGTTCTGTCGGCCACTGTTTGCGCCATGAGCTACTCTTTCCTCTGGTCGATGCCGCTGTCCGTTAGCCTCTCGCACCAAGCCTGCACGGCTCGTCGGGTCATCGGCGCGCTTGCGGATTTTTCGAGCGGGATAAGCATGCCTTCAATCCTTGTCGGACCGTGAGCCCATTCTCAAGCCCGTTGCGATGGTCGGTGTGCAAGTCCGGAATGCGTTGGGTGCCTCATGCCGGTAACCATGTCCACTGGCTATTGCCGTCCAGATGGCACTTATGGGTCCTTAGAGGATGTCAGTCGAAGGCAAAGATGCGCTTCCAGTCCTTCTTCATGTCGACGACCGCCCACTTGTTGACGGCCGCGGCGTCGAGCGCGACGTCGAGTTTCCCGAAATGCGAGTCGCGGTCATAGGCATATTCGCGTTCCGCATCGGTATGGTGGACGATCAGGCCGAACCGCGCGCCACTGGCGCCGAGCGTCGTCCATTGCAGCATCTCGAGATCGCCGTCGGAGTTGCCGAAGGCGGCGATCGGACGCCGGCCAATGTGCTCGTTGATGCCGATCGGCTTGCCCGCCTTGTCGTCGATGAAATTGATGTCGGGCAGCCGGAAGAGCGTTGGCGCACCGTCCTTGATCTCAAATCGGGTTTTGATCGACGATCCGACCACCTGCTCCGGAGGTATTCCGTAGATCCGCTCGGTCCAGGGCCGCATGAATTCGATGCCGCCGCCCGACGCGATGAAGGTCTTGAAGCCGCTGGCCCGGAGATAGGCGAGCAGTTCGAGCATCGGCTGGTAGACCAGTTCAGTATGCGGCCGCTTGAAGCGGGGATCGCGCGCGGTCGCCAACCAATCCGTGACAATCTTCTCGAACTCTGCCGTGGTCATGCCGGCATGTGTCACGGCGATGATTTCGACCAATCCTTTTTCGCCTGAAGCCGCAAGCGCCTTCAGGTCGCCGTCCAGCACCGCCGCGAACGGCTGCTTGGTCTTCCATTCCGGATGCATTGGCGCCATGGCCTTCACGCGGTCGAGGGCGAAGGCCAGTTGCACATACATCGGCTGCTCGACCCATAGTGTGCCGTCATTGTCGAAGGTCGCGATGCGCTGCTCGACCGGCACGAAGAAAGGCCCGCCTTGCGTCGTGACCCGCGCGACGAAATCGAGGATCGAAGCCTTGGTCGCCCCCTCGTTCCAGGACGGGAGTGGATCGCGTGCCTGTGCCAGCGCGGAGGTGGAGTGGAGTGAGGCGGAGAGCAAGGGAAGGACGGCCAGTGACGAGAGCAGGATGCGGCGATCGATAGCAGGAAAACGGATGATCGGTTTCAAGGTCGACTCCTTTCCGTTGCCAAGCGGGCGCACAGGAGTTCGGTGCGCCCGCCATGAAACCAGTCGATGCCAGGCGCTACTTGCCCACCGCCGCCCGGGCCGCCTCGATTTTCGCCTTCACTGCATCGAGGTTGAAACTCGCGCCCTTTTGCATCGGCGGAAACTCGATCGCCGTCATCGCCAGCTTTTCCACCTGCTGCTGAACAAATACAAAGCGCCAGAATTCGTATTTGAACCAGTCGAAGTATTGCTGCGCGCCTTCTTTACTCCCGTTATCGGGCCAGCCCGTGCGCTCGAATGGATCGAGGCGAAGATTGGTCAAATAGGGCACGTCAACCTTGGTTTTTTCGCCGAGCCAGCCTTTTGGCTGGTCGATGAAGCGATACTTGAAGTCGTCGATGCGCACGGCACCGAGTTCGCTCTCTCCGAAGTAAAAGATTTCGTGTCGGTTCGACGGCCCCTTGCCGGTAATCATGTCCATCTGGTTATAGCCGTCCAGATAGCACTTATAGGTCGTGTCACCGATCTGTTTGCCCTTCTGCAGCTCCTCTGCAATGTTCGGGTTGCCGGCGGCCGCCAGCAAGGTCGGAAACCAGTCCAGACCGGAAATGATGCCGTTCTCGACCTTGCCGGCCGGCACCTTGCCCGGCCAACGGATCATGCAGGGCACGCGGAAGCCACCTTCCATGACGGTGCCTTTGCTCTGCGCGAAAGGCGTCTGCCCGCCATCAGGCCAGGTGAAGACCTCGGTGCCGTTGTCGGTGGTGAAGACCACGATGGTGTTGTCGTCCACGCCCATATCCTTGAGCTTCTGCATCACCGTGCCGACGTCGTCATCGAGCTGCGCCATGCCGGCTTCATGTATCGACCAGCCGTTCTTGGAGTTGCGCGTTGCCTCGTACTTTGGTGAAAGATGCGTGACGATGTGCATCCGGGTCGGGTTGAGCCATAGAAAGAACGGCTTGTTGTCGGCCTTGGCCTTCTCGATGAACTTCAGCGCAAGATCGCGAATTTCGTCGTCCACGGTCTCCATTCGCTTGGGATAGAGCGTTCCAGCATCCTCGATCTTCTGCTTGCCAACCTTGCCCCAACGCGGGTCCACCGTGGGGTCATCCACGTTGGTCGCATAGGTATGAAGCATGTTGCGTGGACCGACGACGTTCAGCAGGTCCTGCGGGTAATTCGGGTGCGCGGGGTCTTCCATGGCGTCGAGGTGATAGAGATAACCGAAGAACTCGTCGAAGCCGTGCACTGTCGGCAAGAATTCATTCTTGTCGCCAAGGTGATTCTTGCCAAACTGGCCGGTGGCGTAACCCATTCCTTTCAACGCCGTGGCGATGGTCACGGCCTGCGCCGGTATGCCTATGGCAGCGCCGGCCTGGCCGACAGTGGTCATGCCGGTGCGGATCGGCAGCTCGCCGGTAATGAAGTTGGCGCGACCTGCCGTGCAGCTCGCCTCGGCATAGTAATCGGTGAACAGCATGCCTTCGGCGGCGAGCTTGTCGAGATTGGGTGTCCGCCCAGCCATCAGGCCGCGGTGATATGCGCCGATATTCCACATGCCGATGTCGTCACCCATGATGACGACGATGTTCGGCCGCTGGCCGGCCGCTGCGGGCGACGGTGTTGGCTGCTGCGCATGCGCAGAACTTGTTAGCCCGACCGCGGTGAGTGCCGAAGCGGCGACAAGAGAACTCCCGCTCAGCAAAAGATCACGGCGTTTCACTCCGTTGCCCGATTGCGGAGTAGCGTCGTGGGAATCTCCAGGCGGAAGCTTATTGCTCATGACGTACTCCTCCCGTTGTTACGCAATTGGCTCTGTTCGCTTGACGCATCGGAAGCCGGCGTGGCTTGTGGAGGTGGCGACCGGCCCGACGCGGCCTCTTTGATCACTTGCTCGCTATTCCGTTGGCGGGCGCTCCGACGCGGAGCGCCCGCTCACCTCACATTTATCTGCTACTTGCCAGCCTGCGACTGCATGGCCTTTTCGATCTGCTCCTTGACCGCTTCCAGATTGAAGCTCGCCCCCTTCTGCATCGGCGGGAACTCGATCGCCGTCTGGGCGAGCTTGCCGACCTCCTGCTGCACGAACTGGAACCGCCAGAACTCGTAAACAAACCAGTTATAGAATGCCAACGACCCCTGCGCGCCGTTGGGCATGTTCGTGCGTTCGAAGGGATCAAGGCGGATATTGGTGAGGATCGGCCAATCAACCTTGACCGTGGCGCCCAACCAGCCGCTTGGCTGATCGGTGAAGCGATACTTGAAGTCGTCGATACGCACCGCGCTCAGTGTGCCCTCGGTGAAATAGAAGACCGAGTGGCGGGCAGAGGGGCCCTTTCCGGTAATCAGGTCCATCTGGTTGTATCCGTCGAGGTAGACCTTGTAGGTCTTGCCGGCGAGTTGCTTTCCTTTCCTCAACTCGTCGGCAATATTCGGATTGCCCGCTGCGGCGACGAAGGTCGGGAACCAGTCGAGTCCGGAGATAATGCCGTTCTCGACCTTTCCCGCCGGCACCTTGCCCGGCCAGCGGATCATGCAGGGCACGCGGAAACCGCCTTCCATGGCCGTTCCCTTGCCGCCTGCAAATGGCGTCTGTCCGCCATCAGGCCAGGTGAAGTTCTCCGCGCCATTGTCGGTTGTGAACGCGACGATCGTGTTGTCGTCGAAGCCCTCGTCCTTGAGCTTCTTCATGACGGCGCCGACGATATCGTCCAGTTGGGCGAATCCGCCCTCGGAAACCGACCAGCCGTTTTCGGAGTTGCGCATGTTCTCGTATTTTTCCGAAAGGTGCGTGACGACGTGCATGCGCGTCGGGTTGAGCCAGACGAAGAACGGCTTGTTGTCCCGCTTGGCCTTGTCGATGAAGTCGAACGTGATCTTCAGGATTTCGTCATCCACCGTCTCCATCCGCTTTGGATAAAGCGGTCCGGAGTCCTCGATCTTTTGCTTGCCGATCTTGCCCCAGCGCGTCTGCACCGTCGGATCGTCGACGTCGGTCGCCCAGGAATGAACCATGTTGCGCGGACCGACGGTGGCCAGTAGCGCTTGCGGGTAGTTGCGGTGGGCCGGGTCTTCCATCGCGTCGAGGTGGTACAGATAGCCGAAGAACTCGTCGAAGCCGTGCATGGTCGGCAGGAATTCGTTGAGGTCGCCGAGGTGGTTCTTGCCGAACTGCCCCGTGGTGTAGCCCATGGATTTTAGTGCGGTCGCGATCGTCGGTGCCTGCGCCGGCATTCCGATCGGGGAGCCAGCCTGGCCGACCGTGGTTAGCCCGGTGCGGATCGGCAATTCTCCTGTGATGAAATTGGCACGGCCCGCCGTGCAACTCGCCTCGGCGTAATAGTCGGTGAAGCGCATGCCCTCCGCGGCGAGCTTGTCGAGGTTTGGTGTCCGGCTCGCCATGATGCCCTGATGATAGGCACCGATATTGAACCAGCCGATGTCGTCACCCATGATAAAAACGATGTTCGGCCGTTGTCCCCCCGTTGCGGGCGCTGGAGCCGGCTGCTGCGCTTGTGCCGGCGTTGTCAGTCCGACGGCCGAGAGCGCCGAAGCGGCCACAAGCGAACTGCCGCTCAGCAGCAGATCGCGGCGTTTCATTCCGCCGCCCGATTGCGGCGCAACGTCGTGGGATTCTTCTGGCGGAAGCTTGCTACTCATGACGTGCTCCTCCCGTTGTTATGCAATTGGCGCTGTTCGCTGATGCACCGGAAGCCGACGACGCTTGTGGAGGTGTCTACTGGCCCGGCGCGGCCTGCTTGATCACTTGCTTGCCATTCCGTTGGCGGGCGCCCCGCCCTGGGGCGCCCGCTTCGTCGGATCACGCTCGTGGCGCGCAGCTAGTCGCTGCGACCGGCAGTCTTGGCCTGCTTGATCTGTTGCATCACCTGATCGAGATTGTAGCTCGCCGGGTCCTGCAGCGGCGGGTACGCAATATAGCTCTCGAGTTCCTTCAGCCAGAGCGCCTGGCCGATGGGCAGCATGTTCCAATCGTAGATGTAGGCTGTCGAAGGGGAGCCGATTGTGCCGCCCTGGCCCATGAGCGTCTTGTATTGTGAACCGATCGAAGTCTCGAACGGGTCTCGCTTGATGTTGACGACCTGGGCCCAGTGATAGGGAAGCGCTCCGGCAATAAAGCCCGCCGGGTTGTCGGACACCATCGTGAAGTAGATCTTCCAGTTCTTGTAGCGCACCGCCGACGGATCCTTGCCCGAATAGTAGAAGAAGGTATCGCGCGCCGACGTTTCCGAACGCCCGGAAAGGTATTCGGCCTGATCGACGCCATCCAGCGTCGTCTTCACGATGCCGGGATATTGGCCGGCCTCGATGCGCTTCTTCAGCGCGTCTCCCTTTGCACCACCGGCGATGTTGACAAATGTGGGCAGCCAGTCGAGTGACGCGAATATGTCGTTCTTGATGGTGCCGGGCTTGATGACCCCCGGCCAGCGAACGAGCGCCGGAGCGCGCATGCCGCCTTCCCAGGTGCTCAGCTTGCCGCCCTTGAACGGAGTGGTGCCGCCGTCCGGAAAGGTGATGGTCTCGGCGCCGTTGTCGGTGGTGAACACGACGATCGTGTTGTCGAGCTGCCCCATGTCCTGGAGCTTCTTGAGCACATAGCCGATGTTGTCATCCATCTGCTTCATGCCGGCCTCGTTGAGGCCCCAGTCCTTGCCGCCGGGTTCGCCGACCATGGCCGCGTACTTGTCATTCAGCACGGTCGTGATGTGCATGCGCGCAGGGTTGTACCAGACGAAGAAAGGCTTGCCCGTCGTCTTCGGATCGTTGCGATCGATGAAGTCGATGACCTTGGCCGAGATTTCCTCGTCGACACCCTTCGATCGCTCGAGTGTCAGCGGGCCCTGGTCGATGCACTGCTGAGTCCTGGACGTACCATCGGACTTGCACGACAGGACGTTGCGCGGAGGCGTCAGGCAAACCGACGTTTTCGGATCGACCGCGCCCGGTACCTCCGGGATGCCGGGGATCGGCGTATTCTTGCATGGCGGGGCAACAGTCTGCTGGGTGGGGGACTTGTTGATGTCCGGGAAGCTCACGCCCTGCATCGCATCGAGGTGATACAGGTAGCCCCAGAATTCCTGGAAGCCGTGCGCGGTCGGCAGTGCGTCGGTGTGATCGCCGAGATGGTTCTTGCCGAATTCGCCGGTGTTGTAGCCGAGATCGAGCAGGAACTTGGCGAGCGCCGGGGTGCCGGGCCGCAGATAGGACGGGCTGCCTGGAAGTTGCGGAGGAATCATGCCGGTGCGCAGCGGATGCATGCCGGTGAAGAAGGCGTTGCGACCGGCGGTGCAGCTCTGCTCGGCATAGTAATGCGTGAAGATCGCGCCTTCGTTGCCGATGCGATCGATGTTGGGCGTCTCGCCGACCATCAGGCCGCGATGGTAGATGCTCGGCTGGTACAGGCCGATGTCGTCACCCATGATGAAGAGGATATTGGGTTTCTGTACCGGCTGTGCGGTCGCCGGCGTGCTGGCTACGCCGGACAGCGACATCAACATCGTCGCGCCAAGCAGCGAGGCGCAGGACCTCTTGTGGCAACTGGACGTCTTGAACGGTGGAATTGCGGCAAAGGGTGGCTTGTCATTGAATATGCAATTCAACATGGCCTCGCTCTCCCATTATGATGCGATAGAGACACCTCGCCTGATGCACCGAAATCCAAGGTGGCTCGTGGATGTGTCGATCGGCTCCGCATGCCGCGCAGCCGGCCGGTAGCGTCGGCAGTAGTTCGGCGCGCACAAATGCGAGCCGCCTTTGATGACCTTGCGTGGAATCTTGACGTTGGTCGTTCTGGAGTCGTAGCTATCGGCCTCGCGGCCGCCGCGCGGGTTCTCTGGAATGCAGCAGGCTTTTGCTGCGTCAGCCTCATGCCGAGGCGAGTACCAGTCGGACGTCCATTCCCAGACGTTGCCGATCATATCGTGCAGCCCGTAACCGTTCGGCGGAAATGCGGTGACCGGCGATGTCCGTTCGTATCCGTCGTCCCTGGTGTTCTGGCGTGGAAATTCGCCCTGCCAGGTGTTGGCCATGTGACGGCCCCCCGGCGCAAATTCATCTCCCCATGCGAACTCGGCGCCGTCCAGTCCGCCGCGCGCCCCGAACTCCCATTCCGCTTCGGTTGGCAAATCCTTGCCGGCCCATTTCGCGTAGGCGAGCGCATCGCTGAAGGCCACATGCACGACGGGATGATCGTCCAGCCCACGGATGTCACTGCCCGGCCCGTAGGGATGCCGCCAGTTCGCACCTTTGGCGAAGGTCCACCACTGGCTGAAGTCCCGGAGACTGACCGGATGCGCGGGCGGAGAGAACATCAGCGAGCCCGCATAGACCATGTGCGGGAGTATTCCCGGATAGTCCTTTGGATCGGGCGCGATCTCGGCAACGGTGACGTGGCCGGTAGCCCTGGCGAACGCCTTGAATTGCCGGTTGGTCACTGTATGGCAATCCATCCAGAACGCATCCACGGTGACACGGTGGACCGGCGCTTCTTCCGGATAGTGCCGATCCGAACCCATGCGAAACGTGCCACCCGGCACGAACAGCATCCCCTCACCTGTTGGATGCTGGTACGATTGTCCGGAATCAGGCGGCGATTTCGTATCAGCCAGCTTCATGCCGAACTCCGGACCCGTGCGTCATTGGCCTGCGCTGCTACGGACACGGAACACGAGGCTTCCAGGTTGATCTAAATCAAGGGGTGTCCCGGTCGGGTTATTCGCGATGTTGCCGGGTCCGGCCTGCCATGTCCGCTGCGCCATCGAAACCGAAGCAGCTTCAGGACATTAGGACATTTCACCGGCAGCCATCGGCTACTTTGCATGGGGTTGTTTTTCGAAAATTGATTGTCCGGACACAAAAGCCTCAGTACGCCACGGTTCGAGGCAGCTTCTCGGCTTGGCAACCGCCGCCTCTGGAATACTGGATCGCCCGCACCAGTGCGCAATGCGCACAAGGCGGGCGATGACAGCATACTCGTGGTGATTGCGTGCCCTACTCTGCGGGCCCGCGCCTCACGCCCCGTTCAGGAATTGAAGCGGGTCAACCGGGCTCGATCCCTTACGGATCTCGAAGTGGAGCTGCGGCGACGCCACCTCCCCGGATTGACCCGACTTGGCAATGACCTGACCGCGCTTGATGGTATCGCCGCGCTTCACCATCAGCTCACTCGCATGGGCATATGCGGTGACGTAGCCGTTGGAGTGCCGAACCAGGACCAGATTGCCGTAACCTTTGAGCTCGTTGCCGGAATAGGCGACGACGCCGTCTTCTGCCGCCTTGACCGGCGTACCCTCGGGCACCGCGAGATTGATGCCGTCATTGGACTTGCCATTGGTCTTGGCGCCGTAGCTCGTGACCACCTTGCCGCGCACCGGCCAGCGGAAGGTCGGCAGCGCGCTGGTGGTCTCCGCAGCTTTCGCCGGAGCCTCGGCGGCCTTCTCTTCGACATTGGCCGTGGCTTGGGCCAGACGCGCGCTTTGCACGGGTGCGGCGACAGCGGCCATCTTGGTGGCGGGTGCGGGAGCAACCGCAACGGGCTGCAGCGTGCCCGCGACAGGGGCCGCAGCAACCGGCGCCGCGACGGCGGCGGTCTTGGCACCCGGCACGGTCAGCCTGGTGCCGAGCTTCAGCTTGGCCGACGGATCGAGGCCGTTGGCACGGGCAAGCTCAACCGACGAGATGTGGTTCTTGCGGGCAATGCTGGCGAGCGTGTCGCCGTGGTTGACGAAGTGCGTGCTCGGCGGCGCGGCGACAGCTGCAACCGGCTTCGCAGCAGGCGCCATCGCGGGAGCCGCCGCGACAGGAGCCATCGCCGGTGCGGGCGCAGCCGCTGTGGCCGGATGCGGGATGATCAATTGCTGGCCGGGCGAGAGCGCGCGCGGGCCCTTGTAGCCGTTGGCGGCGAGGATCGCCTGCGGCGTGACGCGATAGCGCTTGGCGAGCACGTCGAGCGTGTCGCTGGTGCCGACGATGATCTTGGTCCCGCCGGCCGGCTGGGCGGCCGCGACCGAGCGCGGCGGCACGGTGGCCGTGGTCTCAAGATGCGGCTGTGCCGGGGGCGCGTAGGAGCTGACGCCGCGACCGCCTCCGGACACCCCGCCACCCGCCGCAACCGGATAGGATTGCGGCGCGGAGACCGCCGGCGGCGGCAAGGGCTGCGACTGATAATAACCGGGCTGCGTCTGCGGCCGCGAATATTGCGGCAGCTCACGCTGCGGCGGCGGTGCCTGCTGCACCGAGCCGGTCTGCTCAGACGCGAAAGGATTGGAGAAATTCGACTGGGACAGCCGCGACTGCATGTCGGCGCTGCACCCTGCGAAGCTGAACGAGATCAGCGCCAAGACCGCAACCTGCGGCACGCGGCGCGAGTAAAGCAACTCGGCGACTACAGACATGGTTACTCACTCGTACGCAACAGAACTGGTCTTTTAAGTAAACACGTCGCGAGTAAATAACGGCTTAACCCTCCCAATAAGATGTTGGCGGCACAGCCGATCCGGAAATCTACAGCTCCCGCGCCACCCCGGGCAGCGCCGGCACGAAGCGGACCTCGACGAGTTCCTTGCGCTCGATCCCGGCTTCGGTCCGGCTGAAGCGGACCAGCGTCTGCACACCATGGTGCGGGCCGATGGGTGCGATCAGGATGCCGCCGACCTCCAGCCGCTCGACCAGGTTCTCCGGAAGCTGCTCCATCGCGGCGGTCACGATGATGCGGTCGAACGGGCCGATATTGGCCGGCAGGTTGAGGCCGTCGCCGAGCATCACCTCGACATTGTGACAGTTTAGCTTTTCGAGCCGGGCGCGTGCCGCCTCCGCGAGCTTGCGGTAGCGCTCGACGGTCAGCACCTGGCCTGCGAGACGCGACAGCACGGCGGCCTGATAGCCCGAGCCGGCGCCGATCTCGAGCACGCGGTGCTTCTTCTGGAGCTGCAGCTGCTCGGTCATGTAGGCGACGACGAAGGGCTGGCTGATGGTCTGCCCGCAGGCGATCGGCAGCGCGCTATCACGATAGGCGGCGTCGCGATCGGTCTCCTCGACGAACAGATCGCGCGGCACCTCCTCCATGGTTCGTAGCACCGCCTGATCGCTGATGCCCCGCCGCCTCAGCGAGAGCTGAAACATCATCTTTTCCGGCGGGTGCTGATCGGAGGTCATCGCTGCTTATCGTCTCGTCGGGTCCGGGGCCACGTGTCTCGTTAAGACCCGGGGCAGGAATCCTGTTCCTACCCAGGAACCCATGATAGCCGTTCGGGCGCGGTATTGGACCATAAATCGGCTTGCAACGGGTTGGCTGCAAAGACCATTTTCGGGTGTCCGCTCGCCGAAACGCGCATTGCGTCGATTCGCGTTATCTGCGAACGTTTTCCGCAAATGGGCAAGGACTCAACGACTATGACCGCGACCGGACCTTCGGGCCGCTCTGTATTCCTCGTCGAGGACGAGGTGATGATCAGGATGATGGTCGCGGATATGCTCGAAGAGCTCGGCTACAAGGTGGCCGCCGAGGCCGGCGATATCACCGAGGCCCTGCGGCTCGCCCAGGCGACCGAGTTCGACATCGCCATTCTCGACGTCAACGTCAACGGCAAGGTCATCTCTCCGGTCGCCGATGTCATCAGGGCGAAGGGCTGCCCGTTCATCTTCGCCACCGGCTACGGCTCCTCCGGCCTGCCCGAGCAGTACCGCGACCGGCCGGCCCTGCAGAAGCCGTTCCAGCTCGACGCGCTCGGCAAGACCATCGAAGCCGCCCTTCGCGGCGGCTAGCGATTACTTCAGCGTCGCGCTCAGCGCTTCGGAAAACGCCTCATTGGTGCGGTCGAGCCGGAGCGGCGTGACGGAGACATAGCGCTCGCGCAGCGCCGCCAGATCGGTGCCTTCGGCAGGCGTGTCCATCATCGCGGCGCGCTCGAAGCCGATCCAGAAATAGGGATTGTTGCGGCCGTCCCTGCGCTCGTCGATCCTGAGGAAGCCGAGATTGCGCTTGCCCTGGCGGGTGACGCGAATGCCGAGCACCTCTTCCGGCGTACAGGCCGGGAAATTGACGTTGATGACGGTGTCCTTCGGGATGCCGGCGGCGATCACCTTGCGCAGGATGTCGGGCCCGAATTTGAGCGCGGTGTCCCAAAGCGGGCGCTCGCGCGTCTCGACGCTGAACTCCTGCGACAGGGCGAAAGACGGCAGCCCCAGGATGGTGCCCTCCAGCGCGCCGGCGATGGTGCCGGAATAGACCACGTCCTCGGCGACGTTGCGGCCCTTGTTGACGCCGGACAGTACGAGGTCCGGTGGCTTGGTGCCGAGGATATGGCGCGCGCCCATGATGACGCAGTCGGTCGGCGTGCCGCGCACCGCGAAGTGCCTTGGTCCGACCTCGCGCAGGCGCAGCGGATCGTTCAGCGAGAGCGAATGCGACACGCCGGACTGGTCGAGCTCGGGCGCCACGACCCAGACGTCGTCGGACAATGCGCGTGCGATCTCCTCCACGACCTTGAGGCCGGGGGCGTGAATGCCGTCGTCATTGGTGCAGAGAATGCGCATATTAAAAATCGTTCCTGAAGCGGATCTGAGCCGTCTTATCCGGCCGGGGCCGATCAGGCAAACCGGCCGACTGGGTCCGGGGGCGGGTTCCCAGCCTGGTCCTGCTACCTGCGGATGCGCCACTGCGGCAGGAAGCGTGCGAGCCTGCCTTCCGCGCGCAGCTTCATCGCCGGCACCACCAGGCTCACGACCGGAGCTTCGATCACCCCGAGCGCCTCCAATTGCGCGAGGATCGGCTCCGGCTCCCGCGTCTGCGGAAAGCGTTCGCGCGCCACGGTCAGCGCTTTGTCGAAATCCGCAGCATTCACGCCGGGCTTGGCCCGCCGGCTGCACACGAGATCGTCATCCCAGAGCCGCGCGATCGCGATGTCGAACACACCACGCAGGCGCTGATCGACGGCCTGGATACCGGCACCTGTCACCGCCCATTGTCTGCCGACCCAGAAGATGTCGCGGTGCAAGGCCATGAACAGTGAGTTCGTGTTGTCGGGTGGTCGGCAGAATAACCAGCCGACCGATCTTCGCAACCAACGTTTCTGCGTGACAGCCGGGCAACGCGCCCCGGACTCCCGTTCCGATAGAATCGGAACGGGACTTCAGATTTTTATCTTGTTTGACGCGCTTTCTCGACGCGAACCGGTATCCACTTCGCTCGAAAACGCCCTACTCGCGCGCGACCACCTTCAGTCCGCCCATATAGGGCTGGAGCACGCTGGGGACTGCGATCGAGCCGTCCTCCTGTTGATAAGTCTCCATCACGGCGATCAGCGCGCGGCCGAGCGCGGTGCCGGAGCCGTTCAGCGTGTGCACGAATCGTGGCTTGCCGTCCGGACCGCGCGAGCGCGCGTCCATGCGACGGGCCTGGAAGTCACCGCAGACCGAGCAGCTCGAGATCTCGCGGAACGCGCCGCCCTCGCCCTGCCCGGGCATCCAGACCTCGATGTCATAGGTTTTTTGCGACGAAAAGCCCATGTCTCCGGTGCAAAGCGTCATCACACGGTAATGCAAATCGAGCCGGCGCAGCACTTCCTCGGCACATGCCAGCATCCGCTCATGCTCGTCCTTGCTGGTCTCCGGCGTCGTGATCGACACCAGCTCGACCTTGGTGAACTGGTGCTGGCGGATCATGCCTCGGGTATCACGTCCTGCGGCGCCCGCCTCCGCGCGAAAGCACGGGGTCAGCGCAGTCAAGCGCATCGGCAGCTGCTTCTCATCGAGGATGGATTCTCGAACGAGATTGGTGAGCGCCACCTCCGCTGTCGGAATGATGCCGAGACGCTCGGTCCGCAGCCGCTCCAGATCGGGTGCGGCGAGCAATTCGCCCTTGATCGCCCAGAACTGGTCATCCTCGAATTTCGGCAATTGTCCCGTGCCGAACATGATCTCGTTGCGGACCAGCAGCGGCGGATTGATCTCGGTATAGCCGTGCTCGTCGATGTGCAGATTCAGCATGAACTGACCGAGCGCGCGTTCGAGCCGCGCCAGCCCCTTCTTCAGCACGACGAAGCGCGCGCCGGAGAGCTTGGCCGCCGTCTCGAAATCCATGTCACCGAGCGCGCCGCCGAGATCATCATGGGGCTTGGACGCAAACGCGTAGTTGCGCCGGTTGCCGAAGACATGGCGTTGCACGTTGCCGTGCTCGTCGACGCCGTCGGGCACTTCGCCGAGCGGCAGATTGGGGATCGCCGACAGCGCCGTGGCAAGCTCCTCGTCGGCGGCTTTCGCAACGGCCTCGAGCTGCGGCATCGTTGTCTTGAGCTCGGCGACCTCCGCCATGAGCTTGGCGGCGCGCGCGTCATCCTTCGCCTTCTTGGCGTCGCCGATCTCCTTGGAGGCCGCATTGCGCCGCGCCTGCGCCTGCTCCGAGGCCAGGATTGCCGCCCGCCGCTTCTCGTCGATCGCGAGCAGCGACGCCGACAACGGCTTCAGGCCCCGCCGGGCAAGGCCGGCGTCGAAGGCTTGCGGGTTGTCGCGGATCGATTTGATGTCGTGCATGGCGGTGGTCCTGGATCAGCGTGCAACAGCCAACGCGGTATGTCGGGAGCTTGCATCGCGCTTCCCACTACCACAGGCGTCATCGCCCGCGAAAGCGGGCGATCCAGTATTCCAGAGACAGCAGTGATTCTCCGAGGGGCCTCGGCGTACTGGATTCCCCGCCTTCGCGGGGAATGACAGCGCGCCTGGCCGCTACTCTGCCGGATTGGCCGGCGTCGACACATCGGTGCCGGTGGCGGCCTTCGACGCCGCCGCCTTCTTCTCCACCATCCCGACCGCGATGATCGAGCCCTCGTAGAGCAGGAGCAGGGGGATCGCCAGCGAGCACTGGCTCAGCACGTCGGGCGGCGTCAGAACGGCCGCGATGACGAAGGCGATGACGATGAAATAGCGGCGCTTCTCGCGCAGCATCTTCGAGGTCACGATCCCAATACGCCCGAGCAGCGTCAGGATCACCGGAAGCTGGAAGGCGATGCCGAAGGCGAAGATCAGCGACATCATCAGCGACAGATATTCGCCGACCTTGGGCAGCAGCTGGATCTGCGCGGTCTCGTCGCTGCCGGCCTGCTGCATGCCGAGCGAGAAGCGGACCAGCATCGGCAGCACCACGAAATAGACCAGCGCCGCGCCCAGCACGAAGAAGAACGGGGTCGCGACCAGGTACGGCAGGAAGGCCTGCTTCTCGTGCTTGTAGAGCCCGGGCGCGACGAACTTGTAGATCTGCGTCGCGACGATCGGGAACGAGATGAAGCCGGCGCCGAACAACGCGAGCTTGAGCTGGGTGATGAAATATTCCAGCAGCGCCGTGTAGATGAACTTCGAATTCTCGGGACCCGCGACCCACACGAACGGCCAGACCAGCACGTTGTAGATCTGCTTGGCGAAGAAGAAGCAGAAGATGAAGGCCACCCCGAAGCCAAGCAGCGCCTTGATCAGCCGCGACCGCAGCTCGATCAGGTGGTCCATCAGAGGGGCTTTGCTGGCCTCGATATCGGCGTCGCTCATGACGCTTTGACGTCCTTGATCGCCTCAGGTGGCGCAGTGTCTTGAATAACCTGGGCCTGCTCGACCTCGCGGGTGATCGCGAGCGGCTCGTTCGCAGCCGCATGCGCCTCGGCTTCCACGAAGGTCTCGGGCGTCGGCGCTTCCGGCGTGGTCGGTGTCGCCAGCGCTTCGCTTGAAGTCGCCGGCGCTTCGACGGCGGTGGTCGTGGAGGTCTCGGCCGGCTTGTCCAGCGCATCGACGCGGAGCGCGTCGCTGACGTCCTTCTGAAGCGAGGTCATCAGGTTGTTGCCGGCAAAGCCGGAAGCGGCTTCCTTGACCTCATCAAAGCTCTTCTTGAGGTCGGCCATTTCGGCCTCGCGCATCGCTTCCTGGAACTGGCCCTGGAATTCGGAGGCCATCTTGCGGGCCTTGCCCATCCACTGCCCGACCATGCGCAGCACGCCCGGCAGCTCTTTCGGGCCGATGGCAACCAGGGCCACGACCCCGATCAGGACCAGTTCACTCCACCCGATGTCGAACATGAGGTCTTCCGTTCACGCCAGCCGCGACCGGCCCAATCCTTCGCGCGCAGGATCGGCGCCGTCACCCGCGTCTCGCGTACGCTTACTCAGACGGCCTTGCTGCCGACGTCGGACCGGGCCGCGGTCGGCGGCGCGGCGGCGTGCTCGATCGACTTGGCCGGCTCGGGCTTGTCGGCGACCTTGTCGTCGTCCTGCATGCCCTTCTTGAAGGCCTTGATGCCCTGGGCCACGTCGCCCATCAGATCCGAAATCTTGCCGCGGCCGAACAGCAGCAGGACGACTGCGATCACCAGGATCCAGTGCCAAATGCTAAGCGAACCCATCCTGCAACCCTCCAAACACACCTGGCCGGGGACCCGGCCGATCTTCCCGGAAACCTAGGCTTGGCAGGCCTCAAAAACAAGGACCAAGGCAGCGCCAATTCGCTGTTGGCGCTACGTAATCTTGCCAGTGTTAACTGGTCGCAGGGAGCCTCTAAACGGCCGCGACGTCAGTCCTCGCTGCCACCCTCGCCGCCCTCATTGCCGCCTTCCGGCGTCTCGGGCTCGACCGCAGGCGCCAGCGCCAGATCCAGGTCCTCGCCCGGTTCCAACGGATCCTCGTCCTCGCGCAGCTGCGGGTCATCCGACGGGGTCGGCACGCTGAATCCGGTCGGCAGGCGCGAATCCAGCAGGCCCGTGCCCTTCAGCTCTTCCAGGCCCGGCAGATCGCCAAGCTGTTCCAGGGTGAACTGCGACAGGAAGTCCTCGGTGGTTCCGAATGTAAGGGGGCGGCCGGGCGTCTTGCGACGACCGCGCGGCTTGATCCAGCCGGTCTCCAGCAGCACGTCGAGCGTGCCCTTCGAGGTGACGACGCCGCGGATCTCTTCGATCTCGGCGCGCGTCACCGGCTGGTGATAGGCGATGATCGCCAGCACCTCGATCGCGGCGCGCGACAGGCGGCGGGTCTCGGTGCTCTCCCGCGTCATCAGCCAGGCGAGATCGCCGGCGGTGCGGAAGGTCCATTTGTTGGCGACGCGCACGAGATTGACACCGCGCAAGGCATAGTCGGCCTGGAGCTGTTCGAGCGCAGCCTTGACATCGACCCCATCAGGCATGCGCTTGGCCAGCGTCGCGGTGTCCAGCGGTTCATTCGAAGCAAACAGCAGCGCTTCCAGCAGCCGCAGTTCTTCAGGACGTGCCTGGGACTCGTTCTCCATCGGCTCGGCCTCTTCTACCCGCACTTCAGCCAGGCTTGCCATGGTAGCTTCTCCTTCTTGCACTTAACCGACCGGCGCATCAGGCGCAGGAGCTGCGTCCACGACCGGTTTCGGGCGCCCCTTCCGGAAATAGATGGGCGCGAACGCCTCTTTCTGGTTCAACTCGAGCTGACCTTCACGCACCAGTTCGAGCGCAGCAGCAAAGCTCGAGGCGAGCACCGTCGCGCGCTGCGTCGGATCGGCAACGTGCCGGAGCAGAAAGTCGTCGAGAACGCCCCAGTCGTCCTGTTCGCTGATGCTGCCGACAAGCCGCTCCAGCGTGGCGCGCGCCTCAGCGAGCGACCACACCGTGCGCTTGGCCAGATGCACGCTCGCCAGCACGCGCGACTGGCGCTGCGCGGCATAGGCGGTGAGCAGGTCGTACAGCGTCGCGGTGTATTTCGGGTGCTTGATCTCCGCGATCTGCTCGGGCTCGCCGCGCGGGAAGATGTCGCGCAGCAATTGCTGCCTGTTCATCAGCCGGTTGGCGGCTTCGCGAATGGCTTCCAGCCGGCGCAGGCGGTTGGCGAGCGCGGTCGCCATCTCTTCTGCGCTCGGGCCTTCCGCACTGGGCGGCTCCGGCAGCAGCAGGCGCGACTTCAAGAAGGCAAGCCAGGCCGCCATCACGAGATAATCGGCAGCAAGCTCCAGCCGGATCTTTCGCGCGGCTTCGATGAAGTGGAGGTACTGGTCGGCCAGCGCCAGGATCGAGATCTTGGCGAGATCGACCTTCTGCTGCCGCGCCAGCGCGAGCAGCAGGTCGAGCGGGCCCTCATAGCCCTCGACGTCCACCACCAACGCCGGCTCACCCTCGGCGAGCTCTGCAGGCCGCCCGGTTTCAAACGATAGGATTTCTGCGGTCATGCGGATGCCGTATTTGCCCGTGCGATCAATGCGTCCAGTTCGGCGCGTGCGGCCGCCCGGTCGAACGGCTGCGGTGCCTTGCGCGACGCAAGTGCGGCTTTCGCCCGCGCCAGCGCCGTGCCGGACAGCTCAGGTGTCTGGCCGGCGACCTCGCGCATCTCTTCAATGTTGCCGTTGCAATGCAGGGCCATGTCGCAGCCGGCCGCGAAGATGGCGCGGGTCCGTTCGGCGATATTCCCCGACAGCGCGTTCATCGACACGTCATCACTCATTAACAAACCCTGGAACCCGATCACGCCGCGAATCACCTGAGTGATCATTGTCGCAGAAGTCGTCGCCGGATGGGCGGGGTCGACCGCGCTAAACACAACATGTGCAGTCATGGCCATCGGCAGGTCGGCCAGCGGCTTGAATGCCGCAAAGTCGGTCCGGTCGAGTTCGTCCCTCGGAGCATCGACAGTCGGCAGTTTGAAATGGGTGTCGGCGGTGGCGCGTCCATGTCCGGGAATGTGCTTCAGAACCGGCAGCACGCCGCCCTGCTCCAGGCCCTCGGTGACCGCGCGCGCGATCGCGGCGACCTTGCCCGGCTCGGTGCCGTAAGCCCTGTTCCCAATGACGGCATCGGCACCCGGCACCGGCACGTCAGCCAGCGGCAGGCAATCCACGGTAATGCCGAGATCGGTGAGATCCGACGCAATCAGCCGGGCGCTGAGGCGCGCAGCCGTCAATCCAAGTACCGAATCAGTGTCGTACAAGGTCGAGAAAATCGCGCCCGGCGGATAGACCGGCCAGTGCGGCGGGCCCAGCCGCTGCACCCGGCCCCCCTCCTGGTCGATCAGGACAGGCGCGTCAGCTGCGCCCGCAGCCGCCCGCAATTCCTCAACCAGCGCAGCAACTTGAGCCGGCGCCTCGACATTGCGCTTGAAGAGGATGAAGCCCCATGGGCGTTCGGCACGGATAAACTCCCGCTCGACGGCGGTTAGTTCCGTTCCGGATACACCGGTAATGAAGGCCCGCGTGCTCATAACGGCCGATTAACCCTGCCCCGCGAGGGGGTCAAGGAAACGGCCGTTAATTCCTCTGGACGAAGCAGGCGGACAGGCCAGCGGACTTCAGGCTGTTGCAAGCCTGCGTCGCTTCCTCGGCCGAACCATAGGGTCCGGCGAAAGCGCGATAGACGACCCCCTTGCCCTTGTCGGTCAGATCAACCCGCTTGATCACCGGCGAGCGCGATCCAAGCACGCTGCCATATTTGCTCTGAAGCACCCGGTAGGACGCGGCCGCGCTGTCCTCGCTCTGCTGCGAGGAGACCTGCACGACGTAGCCGCCGCCACCATTGCTGGCGGGCGTGATTTGCGTCGGGTTGGTCGCAGCCATCCGCTGCGGCACCTCCGCAACCGGCGTCGATTGCGGCGCAAGCGAGAGCGGCTGGTTGGCACTGGCATTGGCCGAAGTCGGCGGATTGCGCGGCGCTGGCGGTGCGGCGGGCGCGGCAACGGGCTTCGGCGCGGCTGCCGCCGACTTGGCGGCTGCGGATTGCGGCGCGGTGCTATCGGTCTGATCGCCCCTCACGGCCACAGTCCTGATCGCGCGTGGCGTGTTGGCCGGCAGCGTGCCGTTGCTCGGGATTGGACCCGCGCTTGGCGGCGGGATCGTGGACGGCGCGACGCTCGCCACCGACGGCGGGTTCGCGTTCTGATTCAGCGGCGGGAACACCACGCGCGGACCGCCCGCCTTGGCAGCGACGTCGACAGGCGCCTCTTCGCGCGGCACGATCTTCTCGGAGCCATCGCCGCTCGCCATGCGATCCGGCACCTTCGCCGAGGAGTCGGTCGGCGCCGGCACGATCTTGGTCGGCGTGTTGTCCGCCTTGATGATCGGCGGCTCGCCGCTGCGGGGCGAACCGACATAGGTCTTGTAGGCGAAGGCCGCGCCAGTGCCGACCACGGCAAGCGCGAGGATCGCTGCGACCGTCATCATGCCGCCGCGCGGCTTCTTCGGCTCGTCGAGATCGGCCTCGGGATAGTCGCTCTGGAACGCGTAAGGATCGTCCGGATAGGCGGGATCGCGCTGATAATCCTGCTCGCCGCCCTCCAGCCGTCCATAGAGCGCGTCGTCGTAGCGTGCCGGATCGGGCGGCTGATGCGGCTCCTGATAGGCTTGCTCCTGGTAAGCCTGATCATGCTGCTGGTGAGCGCGGCCCTGATGGGCCTGATCCTGATAGGCCTGCGCTTGATGGGCCTGATCCTGGTAAGCGTGGTCCTGATAGGCCTGCGGCTGATGGAAATCAGGCTCGGGCGCGGTCGGCTGGGCTGAATAGCGGTGCAATGGATGAACCGGGTTCACAGAAACGGGATAGTCGGGCTGCTCGGGCGCGGGCTGCGGCTGCACGTTGGCGCGCCGCATCCATGAGGGCGGCCCGGGTTGAGCCGGCGGCGCCTGCTCGGCATAATCCTGCCGATAGTCGTCCTGCGGATAGTCGTGGTCCTGATAGCTCTGCGTTGGCGGTGCGGGCGGCTGCGCGCTCGGCCGTCCCTGCGCTGCGAATGGATCGGTCTGTCCGATCAGGCGGGCGAGTTCGGCCAAGGGATCGTTGTCCGCCTTCCCATGCTGATCGCCACCGCGACCATAGCCATCGGAAGGAAACGTTCTGTCCTGATATCGTTCGGCCATCGTGATGATGCGTCCCTTCGGGAAAGCCGCGCGCCCCTCGACCAAGGCGCGGCTTTCGACCCACAAGGCATTCAACCAAGTCTAAGCGGTCCGGCTTCTGCCGGTTACCCCCAAAATTCCCCTTAAGTAGTTCGCCCCAAACTACCGCATCTCGTCCGGAGCATGGACGCCGAGGATGGCGAGGCCCGATGCCAGGACAGAGACGACGCCCTGGACCATGGCCAGTCGCGCCTTTGTAAGATCTGCATCATTATTGATAATGAAGCGTAAATAGGGCAAATCGCGCCCCTTCGTCCAAAGTGCGTGAAATTCGCTCGCTAAGTCATAGAGATAGAAGGCAATTCGGTGCGGCTCATGGGCCGCGGCGGCGGCCTCCAGCATGCGCGGAAAAATTGCGAGGCGCTTGAGCAGCTCGAGCTCGACCGGGTCCGATAGTCGTTCCACCGCCGACTCGCCGAGCCATGCGATGCGCTTGTCGGTATCCTCAGGCAGTTCCGGGAACACTTCGGCCCGGGCGTTGCGGAAGATCGAGTGGCCGCGAGCGTGGCCGTACTGGACGTAGAATACCGGGTTGTCGCGCGACTGTTCCATGACCTTGGCGAGGTCGAAGTCGAGCACCGCGTCGTTCTTGCGGTAGAGCATCATGAAGCGGACGGCGTCCTGGCCGACCTCATCCACCACCTCACGCAAGGTGACGAAGTCTCCGCTCCGCTTCGACATTTTCACCGGCTCGCCGTTGCGCAGCAACTTCACGAGCTGGACGATCTTGACGTCGAGCGCGCCCTTGCCTGATGTCGTCGCCTTCACCGCCGCCTGCATCCGCTTGATGTAGCCGCCATGGTCGGCGCCCCAGACGTCGATCATCTCGGCAAAGCCGCGGTCGAACTTGTTCTTGTGGTAGGCGATATCGGAGGCGAAGTAGGTATAGGAATTGTCCGACTTGATCAGTGGACGATCGACATCGTCGCCGTAAGCGGTCGCCTTGAACAGCAGCTGCTCGCGGTCTTCCCAATCCTCGACCGGCGCGCCCTTCGGCGGCGGCAGGCGGCCTTCATAGATGTCGCCCTTGGCCTTCAGGAAGTCGATGGTCTCGGCAACCTTGTTGTTGCCGGTCTCGATCAGCGAGCGTTCGGAGAAAAACACGTCGTGGCGGATGTTGAGGGCGGCGAGATCGTCCTTGATCTCGTCCATCATCATCGCGATTGCCTTGGCGCGCACCGTCGGCAGCCACTCGGCCTCGCTCATCGCAAGGAGCTTGTCGCCGTGCTCCTTCGCCAGCGCCGCGCCCACCGGCTTCAGATAGTCGCCGGGATAAAGCCCTTCCGGGATCGCACCGATGTTCTCGCCCAGCGCCTCGCGATACCTCAGGAAGGCCGAGCGCGCGAGCACGTCGACCTGCGCGCCGGCGTCGTTGATGTAGTATTCGCGGGTGACGTCGTGGCCGCCGAACTGGAGCAGGCTCGCGAGCGCGTCGCCGAACACGGCGCCGCGGCAATGGCCAACATGCATCGGTCCGGTCGGGTTCGCCGAGACGTATTCGACATTGACCTTGGTGCCACCGCGGACGCGGCCGTAATCAGCCCCCTCGCGCAGCACCGTCCGCAGCGCCTCGGCCCAGGCGGCCGGCTTCAGCGTCAAATTGATGAAGCCGGGGCCGGCGACGTCGACCTTGGCAATCAGCGCGTCGGCACGGAGCCGCTCGGCGATCTGCTCGGCGAGGTCGCGGGGCTTTGCCTTTGCCTCTTTCGCAAGCACCATGGCGGCGTTGGTCGCCATGTCGCCATGGGAGGCATCGCGCGGCGGCTCGACCACCACGCGCGAGAAATCGATACCCTCGGGCCAGTTGGCGTCCGCCGCGAGCGCGCGGCAGGCGGCGTGCACGCGTGCGAGCACGTCGGCGAACAGGTGCAGTGCTGAGGATGTGTCGGGCATGGCCGCCGCCTAACGCAAATCCGGGGTCGAGTCAAAGAGCCGCTGGTGCTCGGTCAGGGCGAAACGGTCGGTCATTCCGGCAATGAAATTGCCGATCCGGCGGGCCCGGTCGCCCTCATTGTCCGCCTCTGCCCCCAGCAGCCATTCCGGTGGCAGCTCTCCGGGCGATGTCAGGTATTTTGCGAACAGGTCGAACAGGATCTGTTCCGCCTCCCCCATCACCCGCATCACCCGCTTATGGCGGTACATGTGCTGATAGAGAAAGCGCTTGATGGCGGCCTCCTCCTCGGCAACCGCCGCCGGGAACGTGACCAACGCCCGGCTCTGCCGGCGCACATCCTGGGCCGATTGCGGTTTCACGGCGGCGAGGTTCTTCTGCGCCTCCGAATACACCGCACCGATCAGGTGCGAGATCAGCTCGCGCACCAGCTCGGCGCCGCGCCGGACGTCTTCGAGATCGGGGTAATGCGCCGAGGTCTCGGCGATGATCTCCGCGGTCAGCGGCATTACCTTGAGATCATCGAGATGGAACAGGCCGGCGCGCAGACCGTCATCGATGTCGTGGGCATCATAGGCGATGTCGTCGGCGATCGCGGCAACCTGCGCCTCCAGCGAGGCGAAGCTCCACAATTCGAGATCGTAGGTCTTGATGTAGTCGGCGATGCCGACCGGAATGCCATGCTCGCGATAGGGCCCGACCGGCGCGCCGCTGCGATCCGTCAACGGACCGTTGTGCTTGACGATGCCCTCCAGCGACTCCCAGGTCAGGTTGAGACCGTCGAACTCCGGATAGCGGTGCTCGAGCGACGCGACGACGCGCAAGGTCTGGGCGTTGTGGTCGAAGCCGCCAAAATCCTTCAGGCAGGCATCCAGCGCCCGCTCGCCGGCGTGCCCGAACGGCGGATGGCCGAGATCATGAGCCAGCGCCAACGTTTCCGTGAGGTCCTCGTCCAACCCGAGCTGCCGGGCCAGGGCGCGAGCGATCTGCGCCACCTCCAGCGAATGGGTCAGCCGGGTGCGGTAGTGGTCGCCCTCGTGGAACACGAAGACCTGGGTCTTGTACTTCAGGCGGCGGAACGCGGTGGAGTGGATCACCCGGTCGCAATCCCGCCGGAACGGGCTGCGGGTCCGGCTCGGCGGCTCCACGACCAGCCGGCCGCGGCTGCGGTCGGGGTCGCAGGCATAGGGCGCACGGGGGGCTGCCATTCCGACGGACACGACGAATTTAGTCCCTATCCATTTGATTCTGCGTATGCTTGCACTTAACTATGCCGGACGCGGGATACCAAATGAATTGGGCAAGTGAAGTTGGTATAACCGCGGGACTATCGGAGACGAGCTATGACGACTGACGTGACCATCAGTGACCGCGCCGCACGCCGGATTGGGGAGATCCTCAAGGGCGAAGGTTCTGGCGCGATGCTGCGCATCTCCGTCGAGGGCGGCGGCTGCTCGGGCTTCCAGTACAAGTTCGACATCGACCGCGACCGCACCGACGACGATCTCGTGATCGAGCAGGAGAATGCGGTCGTGCTGGTCGATTCCGCCTCCCAGCCGTTCCTGGCGGGCTCGCAGGTCGATTTCGTCGACGATCTGATCGGCGCCTCGTTCCGCGTCAACAATCCCAATGCGACAGCATCCTGCGGTTGCGGGACCAGCTTCTCGATCTAGCCCGACTTAAAAATCTGAAAAACAACCTCATGCAAAGTAGCCGGGAGCCGGCACGATGCATTTCGGACTTTACGAAAGCCGTTTGACGCGTCGGGCAAATCAGGGGTAACTTGTGATCATCGCGAGGTCCCCAAGGGGGCTCGCGGGTCCGATACAGTCTGACGCCGAAGCGGCCCCTGTCCAATCATTCTAGAAAGCTTAAATCTCGTCAGCGGCGCCAATAGCGGTATTAAATTATCCAATGCGCATTATTGATCGTCTGTTCTCTTGCCTCGCTCTATTCCTTGCAATCGCAGCCGTCCCGGTGCTTCCCGCGCGCGCGGCCGAAACCTGCCCGTTCATCAGCGCCCAGGAGCTCGCCCGCGCGATGCCGGCGCTCAAATGGTCACTGATTTCAAATCAGGACGGCCGCGGCTGCATCTACCAGGGCGGGCGCGGCGACACGATGATGTTGACCGTGTTCCGCAATCCCGACAAGGACCGCGCCAGGGAATTGTACGCGACCTTCGTCAAGACGCTTGGTGAGCGCATGCCGCTCAACGCAGTCGCGGGGATCGGCGACGAAGGCCAGGGCGGAACGAGCGCCGCCGGCGCGGAGCGCCAGGAGGCCTCGGTCGTCGCCCTGTCCGGCGATTACATTCTGCAGATCAGCGTCTATCCGATCGGCCGGCGTGCCGACGACGCGCTGCTCGGGCCGATCACCGAAGCCGCGCGCGTTGCCATCGCCAACGTGAGCAAGAGCAGCGAGCGGTTCGGCAATTGCGAGTGGCTCACTGCCGCCGATGCCGACGGCTTTCTCGACAAGGGCACGCTGACGGTCCAGCGGACCGGCGCCGGCAGCTGCATGATGTTCGATCGCGAGGCCAACACCATGACCGTCGCGGTGATCGCGATCTCGCGCGACACGGTCATCAGCATGATGAAGCGCTCGGGCCCGTGCAAACATTTGGCGATACCCGAGCTCGGCAGTGAAGCGTTCGGCGAGCATTCCTGCACCAAGGGCAACGGCAACGCCGTGAACATCTATGTCTGGAAGAACGGCAGGCAGGCTTCGATCCTGTTCGCGCCGGTCAAGCCGCATCCCGAGTCCGGCTCGGTCGAACGCCTGAAGGCGGTCGCCGGGCGCGTCTATGGAAAACTGTAACGGCGCCGCGTTACAGCGCCGGCGCACGCGCCCGTAGCCGTCCTGCGGCTGCGGGACCAGCTTCTCGATCTGACCGGCTAGATGCCGGTCATCTGCCTTTCCTCGTCCGTCCACGCGACATCAAGCGGCGTCAGCTCCGGCTGAAGCGGCGCGTCCTCCGACATCATGTGGCCGTCCAGCGCGCGCAGCAAGGCGGCGGCGAGTGCGGGCTTACGCAACGGCTTTGCCAAAAAATCCGACATGCCGGCCTCGCGGCAGATCTTGACGTCCTCGGGGAAGGCGTTGGCGGTCAGCGCGACGATCGGCAAGGCTTCGAAGCGCCCGCCTTGCGCGCGGATCGCCCGCGTCGCGGCAAGGCCGTCCATGTCCGGCATGCGCACGTCCATCAGCACGACATCGTATTCGCTCTCCGAGGCAGCCTCGACCGCCTGGACGCCGTCGGTGACGACGCGCAGCTCGACCTCGAACGCCCCCAACATCTTGGTCACGACCATGCGGTTGACGGCATCGTCCTCGGCCACCAGCACCTTCAGCGGCCGGTCGAGCCCCGCGATCCGCGCCTTGAGCTCGTCCGCTTCGTCGCTGCCCGCCGCCTGGTCGGAGGCCTGCGCCTGGCTCCAGGGCAGCACCAGCGTGAAGCGGAAGGTCGAGCCCTCGCCCGGCGTCGAGGTGACGCCGATGGTACCGCCCATCTGCTCGATGATGCGCCGTGAGATTGCAAGCCCAAGCCCGGTGCCGCCGAAGCGGCGACTGATCGAGGCGTCGGCCTGCGCGAAGTCGGAGAACAGCTCCCCGAGCTTCTCGGGCGCAATGCCGATGCCGCTGTCGGTCACGGTCCATTCGACGGTCGCAAGCAGATCGCGGCGCGCCTGGCAGGTGGCCTTGATCGTCACCTCGCCTTCGTCGGTGAACTTTACTGCATTGGAGGCGAGGTTGAGCAGCACCTGCCGGATCCGCGCGACATCACCGCGCAGCGTCGGCGGCAGGTTCGGGTCGAGCTCGACCTTGACGGCGAGCCCCTTGCTCTTGGCGCCTGCGCGCACGACGGTCGCAACCGTCTCGACCAGCGCCTGCGGCGCAAAGTCGATCGCCTCGAACGCGAAGCGTCCGGCCTCGAGCTTGGACAGATCGAGGATATCGTTGAGGATGCGCTGGAGATTGTCGCCGGACTCGCGGATCGAAGTGACGGCCTCGTGCTGCTCCGGATCGAGCCTGGTTTCCAGCAGCATGCTTGCAAGCCCGAGCACGCCGTTCATGGGCGTGCGGATCTCGTGGCTCATCACCGCGAGGAAGTCGGACTTCGCTCGGCTCTCGGCCTCCGCCTTTTCCGCGCGCCAGCGCTCGGTGACGTCGCGGCCGAAGCCGCGATAGCCGAGGAACTGGCCGTCGCGGTCGTAGGCCGGCTTCGCAGTCAGCGACCACAGCCGCGCTTCGCCGCCGGCGACGACCTTGAGGTTCATCTCGTGCAGCGGCTCGCTCTGCTCCATCAGGCCGACGACGTTGTAGGCTGCGCTCTTGTCGTCGGGACAGAGCATGTCGAGCACGTCGACGAAATGCGAGCCTTTCAGCAGCGGAAGCGGAAGCTGCGCCACTTCGGCGAAGCGTTGGGGCACGTCGACGAGATGCCCTTCGGCGTCGGTCTGCCACAACCAGTCGCTGGCGTTCTCCTGAAAGTCCTTCAGCAGCAGCGAGATGATCTCGGTCTGACGTTCGAGCTCGAGCCGGGCCTTGAGATTGCCGAGGAACAGATTGCCCTGCGAGACGATGTTGCGCGCCATGAAGAACGCAAACAGCAGCAGGAACACCGCGGTCAGCAGATACGGGCCGGTGCCGCACAGGAACAGCGCGCCGGCGCAGGCCATCGTCACGGTCGCGAGATAGACGAGGCCAGCGCGCGGGAAGGTCGACAGCGTGAAGGCGCCGCCGGACATCATGCCGACCATCAGGCAGGCCAGGATGAGCTGACTGGTCGGCTCGACCCGGCTGAACAGCGCGAGCGGCAGCGTGCCCCAGATCGCCGCGAGGAAGAACGCCTGCCGCAGCATCTGCCGCGCGGCGCGCGGTGATGCTTCCTGCGGCGGGTTTTGATGCGACCGCCGCCACGCGCGCACGGCAAGCGAAGCGGTGACGGCGAGGGTCATGCCCCAGATTGCGAGGAAATCGTTCCAGCCCCTGCCCCAGAACAGGATCAGCACGATGGCGACGTTGAGCATAGTGACAGCCATGGTCACCGGGATCGCGCGCATCACCGCGTCGATCTGCTTGGCGCGGATGCGGCGCAGCTCGCGCTCGCTGAGATCGGCGGTCAGGCCGTCCTCGATCTCGAAGCCGCCGAGCCAGTACAGGAACGCGCCGATCAGGCCGTCGCGCGGCCCAGCTTGCGTCATGGATTTGTCCGGCCATCCCATTCGAAAAACCTTTTCGGCATCAATGGCCCGAGCCCGGCTTAAGCCGGGTTAATTTTGTGGGAGATTTTGCGGCGTCCTTGACGGGCGCGTTTGCAGTTTGTTCTAACCATGGCCCCTGCCCGGAGCCCCACCAATGCCCATCAGAATTGCTACCTGGAACGTGAACTCGGTCCGGCAGCGGATCGACCTGCTGCTGACCTGGCTGAAGGAATGCCAGCCGGACATCGTCTGCCTCCAGGAGATCAAATGCGTCGACGAGGCCTTCCCGCGGCTGGAGATCGAGGCGCTGGGCTACAACGTGGTCACCCACGGTCAGAAGACCTTCAACGGCGTCGCTTTGCTCTCGAAGCTTCGCTTCGACGAGACCAAGTCGGGCCTCGCCGGCGACGACGAGGACGCCCATGCCCGTTTCCTCGAGGGCGTGGTCACGCTCAAGCACGGGGTGCTGCGCATCGCCTGCCTCTATTTGCCCAATGGCAATCCGGTCGGGACCGAGAAATATCCCTACAAGCTCAAATGGATGTCGCGGCTTCTTGAGTATTCGAGGGAGCGCCTCAAGGCCGAGGAGCCGCTGATCCTCGCAGGCGACTTCAACGTCATCCCGCATGCCCGCGACGTCCATAATCCCGCCGCCTGGACCGAGGACGCCCTGTTCAAGGCCGAGACGAGGGAGAGCTTTCAGTCCCTGCTGGGCCTCGGCCTCACCGACGCCCTGCGCGCGGTCACCGACGAGCCCGGGCTCTACACCTTCTGGGACTACCAGGCCGGCGCCTGGCAGAAGAACCATGGCTTGAGGATCGACCATCTGCTGCTGTCGCCGCAGGCCAGCGACCGGCTCGCCAATGTCGGCATCGACAGCTATGTGCGGGCTTGGGAGAAGCCGTCGGACCACGTGCCGGTATGGGCGGATCTGAATCTGGAGGCGGCTTAAGCTGGTGCGCGGAGGTGCTGGATGGAGCTTGCGGACTGCGCTTTGCGCAGCCGCGGGCTAACCTACCCGGCTGGGGTACCTACTACCGGCGGCCCTGAACGCCCTGCACCCACTGTTCCAGCATTTGCAGGCACATAGCGCGGTCGTCGTCCGAGGCCTTGGCGAAAGCGCGATTGTAGCTTTCCTTGATCCAGGTTTCCTCGATACCGGCGCTGTCACGCGCCAGCGTCAGCCACATCAGGCCGCGCGCGGCCTGCCGCGGCAGGCGGTCGCCATTGAACAGCATCTGGCCGAGCAGCGCCTGCGCCTCGTGCTGGCCCTTCTGAGCGGCAAGGCCAAGCCAGCGCGCGCCATAGCGGAAATCCTCGCGTGAAGCGTCCGGAGTCTTCAGATACAGCCGGGCGAGATCGTACTGCGCATCCGCATTGCCGAAATAGGAGGCCGCATAGGAGAACATCTCCCGCGCCCGGTCCGGATCCGACTTGATCTTCGAGTTCGGGATACCGCTCAGATAGTAGCGGCCGAGCGCGACGAAGGCGTTGGCCACGACCTGCGCCTGCGGCGCCGACGGGCTGTCCTCGGCATGCGCATTGGCGATGCGGCTGAAATATTCGAAGGCGCGCACATCGTCCTGGGCGACGCCGTCGCCATCGGCATACATGCGGCCAAGCTTGAACTGAGCGCCGGGATGACCGCCTTCGGCGGCATATTGCAGGGCGCTGAGCGAGGTTTCCTGGGGCGTGGTCGCCGGTGCCGCCACCTTGCTGCGCACGGCACCCGCGGCGCCCGGCAAGGTGGTCACGACCGGGAGGGCCGCATCCTTGCTGGCCGAGCCGTCAAAGGCGAGCGCCGGCGCGGCCAGCGCACCGACCCCCAACACAAACGCAACTATGGCACGCCTAGATGTCCGCATAGCACTGTTTCTCGTGCGCGCCGCCCGGATGGGTCACTGCCCCACCGACCGCTGGTCCAACCTGCTGAGCATACTTCCAGAGCGCACCCGACGTGTGGTTAGTCGCGCGAGCGCTCCATTTGGTCTTGCGCTGGGCGAGCTCTTGGTCGCTCAATTTTACGTTAAGGGTACCTACGACCGCGTCGATCTCGATGATGTCGCCATCCTCGAGCAGCCCGATCGGGCCGCCGATGGCGGCTTCCGGCCCGACATGGCCGATGCAGAAGCCGCGGGTGGCGCCGGAGAAGCGGCCGTCGGTGATGAGCGCGATCTTGCCGCCCATGCCCTGGCCGGTCAGCGCCGCGGTGGTCTGGAGCATTTCCCGCATGCCGGGACCGCCCTTGGGGCCCTCGTAGCGGATCACGATGACTTCGCCTTCGCGGTAGGTGCGGTTCTGGACGGCCTCAAAGGCGTCCTCTTCCCGGTCGAAGCATCGCGCCGGACCGGTGAACCTCAGGTTAGACATTCCCGCGACTTTCACGATCGCACCTTCTGGCGCCAAATTGCCCTTCAGACCAACCACACCACCGGTGACGGTGATCGGCTTGTCTGCCGGGTGCACCACATCCTGGTGCGGATTCCACTTAACGCTTTTGAGGTTTTCGGCGATCGTTCGACCGGTGACCGTAATGCAGTCACCGTGGAGAAATCCGTTGTCGAGCAGCGTCTTCATCAGAAGCGGTATGCCACCTACTTCAAACATGTCTTTGGCGACATAACGGCCACCCGGCTTCAAATCCGCGACATATGGTGTCTTTTTGAAGATTTCGGCGACGTCGAACAGGTCGAACTTGATGCCGCACTCATGCGCGATTGCCGGCAGGTGCAGTGCAGCATTGGTCGAGCCACCGGACGCCGCGACCACGGCGGCGGCGTTCTCAAGCGCCTTCCGTGTCACGATGTCGCGCGGCCGGAGGTTGGAGGCGATCAGGTCCATGACCTTCTCGCCCGCGGTCATGCAGAAAGCGTCGCGGATTTCATACGGTGCCGGGGCGCCGGCCGAGTACGGCAGCGCCAGGCCGATCGCCTCGGAGACGGTCGCCATGGTGTTGGCGGTGAACTGTGCGCCGCAGGCGCCCGCCGAGGGGCAGGCCACGCGCTCGATCTCGTCGAGGTCCTCGTCCGACATGGCGCCGACCGAGTGCTTGCCGACCGCCTCGAACATGTCCTGCACGGTGACCTGCTGTCCGCGGAAATTGCCGGGCAGGATCGAGCCGCCGTAGATGAAGATCGAGGGCACGTTGAGACGGACCATCGCCATCATCATGCCCGGCAGCGACTTGTCGCAACCGGCAAGGCCCACGAGCGCGTCATAGGCGTGGCCGCGCACGGTCAGCTCGACGGAATCGGCGATGCACTCGCGCGACGGCAGCGACGAGCGCATGCCGTCATGGCCCATGGCGATGCCGTCGGTGACGGTGATGGTGCAGAATTCACGGGGGGTGCCGCCGGCCGACGCGACGCCCTTCTTCACCGCCTGGGCCTGGCGCATCAGGGAGATGTTGCAGGGGGCGGCCTCGTTCCAGCAGGAGGCGACGCCGACGAAGGGCTGGTGGATCTGCTCGGTGGTCAGACCCATGGCGTAGAAGTAGGACCGGTGCGGCGCGCGCGTCGGGCCTTCCGTCACGTGACGGCTCGGCAGCCTCTGCTTGATGTCGGTCTTTGCGTCCATCGCAAACCAGTTTCCCCGGCCAACCCTTTCAGACCCGAAAAATCAGAGCCAAGATTTGAATCGACCTTGGGATTTTCCGTCCTTCGAAGACCGCCGATGCCCTTCAAACTTTAGAGCGATTTTATTCATGTTCGGGTGTGGCTAAAAAGCGGCGCTGATGCGAACGGACGGAGATAAGGGTTTAATCCAAGATGAGTGTTGCAGAGATAGCACAATCGTTACCGGGAAGACACGGGTTGGCTTACTGCGATACCCTCGTGATTATGACAATACACAACTTGAGATTTCAGCGCCGCTCCGGCGCGCCCGAGCGCCGGTCTCGGGAACGGAGCGTGCCTCACCTGAGTCGCGGCGGCCCGCAGTACCAACCTCGTCATCCTGAGGCAGGAGTGATGAGCGCAAAGCGCCCAGCTCAATCCGTCAGGTCGAGCCGCATGAACTGATTGTGCGGGCTTGCCTCATAGTCGGCGAACGGCGCGCAGGAGACGAAACCGGCGCTGCGGTAGAGCGAGATGGCGGGCGCGTGCAGGGCTGCCGTGCCGGTCTCCAGGCTGAGGTGCACGTAACCCCGCCTGCGGGCTTCGGCGATGATATGACTCAGCAGTGCGCGCCCTACCCCGGTGCCCCGTGCAGCGGGAGCGGCACGCATCGACTTCACCTCGCCATGCGTATGATCCAGCTCCTTCAGCGCACTGAACCCGAGCAGGACATCGTCCTGCCAAGCCGTCCAGAAGGTCACGGAGGCAGCCGAAAGGCCAGTGGCATCGAGAGCGAACGCGCGCTCGGCCATGACGCTGCGCAGCTCCTCGAGATGATGTGCCAACAAGTCGGCGACATAGGGCGCCGTCGGATCGTCTCGTCTGATCTCCACCTCATCCCCCTGCTGTCGCACGCGTGCCACCGTTTAAGCACAGATGGCACGCCCGCGGCATAGTCATGATCGGTGCTATTCCCAAGTCAGCGCACCACCATTCTGGTATTCGATGACGCGGGTCTCGAAGAAGTTCTTCTCCTTCTTCAGATCCATTGCCTCGGACATCCACGGGAACGGGTTCTCGACCTCGGCGAACACCGGAGCGAGCCCGATCTGCGCACAGCGGCGGTTGGCGATGAAGTGCATGTACTGCTCGCACAGCGCCGCGTTGAGCCCAAGAAAGCCGCGCGGCATCGTATCGCGTCCGTAGGCGGCTTCGAGCTCGGCTGCGTCGCGGATCATGCCGCGGATCTCGTCCTGGAACGCCGCCGTCCACAGCTGTGGGTTCTCGATCTTGATCTGGTTGATCACGTCGATGCCGAAGTTGAGATGGATGCTCTCGTCGCGCAGGATGTATTGATACTGCTCGGCGATGCCGACCATCTTGTTGCGGCGGCCAAGCGACAGGATCTGCGCGAAGCCGGTGTAGAACCACATCCCCTCGAACACGACATAGAAGGCGACGAGATCGCGCAGGAAGGCGCGGTCGCTATCCGGCGTCCCCGTCTGGAACGATGGATCGTCCAGGTGCTGCGTGTGCTTGAGCGCCCAGGCCGCCTTGTCCGTGATCGACGGCACCTCGCGGTACATGTTGAACAGCTCGCCCTCGTCGAGGCCGAGGCTTTCGACGATATACTGGAAGGTGTGGTGTGCACCGCCTCCTCGAAGGCCTGCCGAAGGAGGTACTGCCGGCACTCCGGATTGGTGAGGTGTCGGTAGATCGCCAGCACGATGTTGTTGGCGACGAGTGATTCAGAGGCTGCGAAGAAGCCGAGATTGCGCTTGATCGCGCGCCGCTCGTCCTCGGTCAGCCCGTCCCGCGACTTCCATAGCGCGATGTCGGCCTGCATCGAGACTTCGGTCGGCATCCAGTGATTGTTGCAGCCTGAGAGATACTTGTCCCAGGCCCATTTGTACTTCAGCGGAAGCAGCTGGTTGACGTCGGCGCGGCAGTTGATCATCCGCTTGTCGTCGACCGAGACGCGGCCGCCGGCGCGATCGATCGCACCTAAGCCGGTCGGGTCGGCCGGCTCGAGCTGGGTCTGCGGACGCAGTGCGGTGGCGAGACTTGAGGCGGCCGGAGCGACTGCTGTGGTTTCGGTATCGGACCAGTCGAGCATCGTCATCTCCTCACTGGCACGCTTCGCATTCGGGATCGTCGATCCGGCAGGCCTTGATACCGTCGAGGTCCGGCACCGCAGAGGTCGGTATCATGATCGGCGCGTGCGACACCGCCACAGACGCGGACACCGCATTGAGCTTTCCGTCGGTGCCCTTCAACGTCGATTTCTCGACATGCGTGGCGCTGCGCGAGCGCAAATAGTAGGTCGTCTTCAAGCCGCGCCGCCAGGCCAGCCGGTAGAGCGCATCGAGCTTCTTGCCGGAGGGATTGGCGATGTAGAGGTTGAGCGACTGCGACTGGTCGATCCATTTCTGCCGGCGCGCGGCCGCCTCGATCAGCCAGGCGCTGTCGATCTCGAAGGCGGTGGCGTAGAGCGCCTTCAGATCGTCAGGAACGCGGTCGATCTGGCCGACACTGCCGTCGAAATATTTGAGGTCGGAGACCATCACCTCGTCCCAAAGCCCCCTCGCCTTGAGGTCGCGCACCAGGAACTCGTTCACGACCGTGAAGTCGCCGGACATGTTCGATTTCACGAACAGGTTCTGATAGTTCGGCTCGATCGACTGCGAGACGCCGCAGATGTTGGAGATCGTCGCCGTCGGCGCGATCGCCATGACGTTCGAGTTGCGCATGCCGCTGGACGTGACCTTCTCGCGGAGGCGATCCCAGTCGAGTGTTGCGGAGCGATCGACGTCGAGACCACCGCGCGCGTCGGCGAGAAGCTGGATGGAGTCGAGCGGCAAGACGCCCTTCGACCACAGCGAGCCCTCGAAGCTCGGATAGCGTCCGCGCTCCGCGGCGAGATCGGACGACGCTTCGATCGCGTGGAACGAGATTGCCTCCATGCTGGTGTCGGCAAACGCCACTGCCGCGTCGGACGCGGTCGGAATGCGCTGGACCTGAAGCGCTTCCTGAAAGCCCATGAGGCCGAGCCCGACGGGACGATGACGCATGTTGGAGCGACGCGCCTCCGGGATGGTGTAGAAATTGATGTCGATGACGTTGTCGAGCATCCGGACGGCGGTGGTCACCGTCCGCTTCAGCTTGGCCTGGTCGACACCATCAGGCCCGACATGGTTGAGCATGTTGATGGAGCCGAGATTGCAGACCGCGACCTCGTCGGCGGAGGTGTTCAGCGTGATCTCGGTGCAGAGGTTCGACGAGTGGATCACGCCAACGTGCCGCTGCGGCGAACGCAGATTGCAGGGGTCCTTGAAGGTGATCCAGGGATGACCGGTCTCGAACAGCATGGTCAACATGCGACGCCAGAGGTCGCTCGCGCGCACGGTCTTGAAGACGCGCATGCCGCCGGCTTTCGCCTTGGCCTCGTAGGCCTCGTAGGCGGTCTTGAACGCCTCGCCGTAGAGATCGTGCAAATCGGGCGTCTCGTCCGGCGAGAACAGCGTCCACTCGCCGTCGCCCTCGACCCGCTGCATGAACAGGTCCGGCACCCAGTTGGCCGTGTTCATGTCGTGGGTACGGCGGCGGTCGTCGCCGGTGTTCTTGCGCAGGTCGAGGAATTCCTCGATATCGACGTGCCAGGTTTCCAGATAGGCGCAGACGGCGCCCTTGCGCTTGCCGCCCTGGTTGACGGCAATCGCGGTGTCGTTGGCAACCTTCAGGAACGGAATAATGCCCTGGCTCTCGCCGTTGGTGCCCTTGATGTGGGCGCCGAGACCACGGACCGGGGTCCAGTCGTTGCCGAGGCCGCCGGAATATTTTGCCAGCAGTGCGTTGTCCTTGATCGACTTGAAGATGCCGTCGAGGTCGTCCGAGACGGTCGTGAGGAAGCAGGACGAGAGCTGCGGACGCAGCGTGCCCGAATTGAACAGCGTCGGCGTCGAGGCCATGAAATCGAACGACGACAGCAGATCGTAGAACTCGATCGCCTTGGCCTCGCGATCGATTTCGCGCACCGCCAAGCCCATCGCGACACGCATGAAGAAGGCCTGCGGCAATTCGATCCGCTTGCCGCGGACGTGCAGGAAGTAACGGTCGTACAGCGTCTGGAGGCCGAGGAACTGGAAGTTCAGGTCGCGTTCCGGCTTCAACGCGGCCGCGATCCGGCCGAGGTCGAAGCGGGCCAGTTCAGGATCGAGCAGTTCGGCGGCAATGCCGGTCTTCAGATAGGCCGGGAAATATTCGGCATAGCGCTTAGCCATGTCTGCCTGCGAGGCGGACGTCGGCACGCCATGGACGTAGGACAGCACCTCGCCGCGCAGCTTGTCGAGCAGCAGGCGCGCGCTGACATAGGCGTAATTCGGCTCCTGCTCGACCAGCGTGCGCGCGGCCATGATCGAGGCCAGCGCCAGTTCGTCCTGGCTGATGCCGTCGTAGAGATTGCGGGTGGTCTCGGTGAGCACGGGTGCCGCAGAGACGCCGTCGAGACCGGCGCAGGCTTCGCCGATAATCAGCGCGAGCCGCTTGGTGTCGAGACCAACGCGCGAACCGTCGGCGAGCGTGACATGAAGTGCCGGCGCGACAGCGGGCGTCACTTCCGCGGCCGCCTCCTCGGCGCGCTGGCGCGACCGCTCCTCGCGGTACAGCACATAGGCGCGCGCGACCTTGTGGTGCTCGCTCCGCATCAAGGCGAGCTCGACTTGGTCCTGCACGTCCTCGATATGGAAGGTGCGTCCCTCGCCTGCCCGCCGCATCAACGCAGCGACGACTTCGGCCGTCAGCTGCTCCACGCTCTCATGGACGCGGCGTGAGGCGACCGCGCTGGTGCCTTCGACCGCAAGAAACGCCTTGGTCATGGCGACCGCGATCTTGGCGGAATCGAACGGCGAGACCTTGCCGTTGCGACGGATGATTTGCATGGCCGGCTCGCTCGAAGCAGGCGCAAGCGATTGTGGACGCAAATGAACGATGGGTGCGGAAGCGGTGTCCGCGTCGTGCAGGTTGAGTGACATCAAAGGGCCCCGTGATGCGCGCGTTGTGTTTGAACGGGGCTGTAAGGAAGGACGCCGCAGAAACGCCGGCAGCAGAGTTGCCGGGCGGTGCATGCAAGCGACCGCCGGACACCCCGCCCGTGGACGTTCAGATTGTCGCGGCAGGTCTCCTGGCTCGCAGGTCGTCGCTCACTTCCCGTCTTCCCGGTGCGAACGGCACCAGTGACGATTGTTCGGAAGCAGCTCGCTGCTGACAGTTGCGGGGGCAGCGCCGGAATTCCACGCTCTCGCGCGGTTCACCGGCTTCCCTCTTAGCCACTAAATCTTGCGATCCAGCGGAACCGTGACGCCCACATGTGGTGACATATGCAGCCGGGTGTCAACGATTCGTTGCGGGTCATGAGCCCTGTTCCCTGTGGAATGCGGGAATTCGCACTTGGATCGCTCTTCAGCTTGGCGCGCTGCGTAACCGGCATCCCGATTGCAGGATCACACAGCCCGGCGCGACGCTGCCGCTGCATGTCGCCTCGCAGCTGTTCACCAGCGACGCCACTGTCGCTTCCAGCACACGCAGCTCCGCAATTTTCGCCCTGATCGCACCGAGGTGCTTCGCCGCAAAGGTCCTCGTTTCGCTACACGGCGAGCATCGCTGGCCGGCGAGCCAGACCGCGCTGGTCAAACCCGATGCGCGTCACGATGACGGCGGTGAAGGCGCCCTCGCCGCCCAGGAGCGGCGTGGACGCTCGACGCTATTCGGACGAAAGGTGATAGCCGCGATCGCGATAGTCGAAATCGACGAGCTCGCAGATCCGGGCCGAGGGATCGGCGGGCGCCGCATAATAAGCCCTGATCTCCTTGATGCGTCCGCTCGTCCCTTCGAACGCGTACCATTCGTCGCCGCGAAGCGCCGTGCCCTGCTTGCGCTTCCAGTGCGTCCATTCGATCACGGCTTCCGGCGACGCCGACGAGCAAAGAATCTTTTCGATCGTCCATTGCGACCCGAGATTCTCGACGCACCAGATCCATTTGCGCGCGATGGTATCGGCGCCACGCCATGGAATGTCGGGCAAGCCGGGCGGGAAGTAGTGAACCGCGTCCGCCGTGAAGCAGGCCATCAAGGCATCGTAGTCGGCGGCGTTGCAGGCGTCGAAATAGCGACGGATCGTCGCCTCCATGGCGGCGGGCGATGTCTTGCTCATGTCAGGCCCCCGCCCGGATCGTCGTGGCCCGCGCCGGATCCGCACCGGCCTTTTTCCAGGCCTCAAAGTCGGCGCGCACGGCAGGTGTGGGCGGATAGACGCCGTACAGCGGCTCGCCGGCACTGATACGATACGACAGGTACTTCTCGAGCTGGTCCCGCCTCTCGCAGAGGTCGGCCATTTCGGCGGCCAAATGCCGTGGCACGACCGTGATGCCGTCACCGTCACCGACGATGATGTCGCCCGGGTAGACCGCCACGTCGGCGCAGGCGATCGGAATATTCAGATCCGCGACGCGATGATACGACAATCGCGTCGATGCCGTGACCTGCCGGGCATAGGCGGGGAAATCGAGCCGTGCCAGCTCCTGGCCGTCGCGAAACGCTCCATCAGTGACAATGGCCGCGGCGCCCCGCACCTTCATCCGCGTCGGCAGCATAGCGCCCGCGGAGGCCGCGCGCGGATCGTTACGGCTGTCGATCACCAGGACCTGGCCGGGCGGGATGCTCTCGACCGCCTCCCACTGCAGATTGTCCGCGTTCGGATACGGCGTGAGCGTCTCTATGGTATCGAGATCCTCTCGCGCCGGGATCATGCGCATGGTGAAAGCTTCACCGGCGAAGCGGACCGCGTCCTTGTTCATCGGCACCAACCCGACCAGAAAGCACTGGCGCAGGCCTTTCTTGAACAGCTCGGTGGTCAGCGAACCCGAGGAGACATCCTTCAGCCGGCGGATGACCGAGGGATCGAGGGGGCTGAGCTTCGTCTTTGGTTCGTACATGGCCATCCTCCCTCAGCGGCGCTTTCCGACCTCGTGGACGTCACGGGCCCAGGCGCGCGCCTGCTCCGACAGGCTGAAGCCGAGGCCCGGCCGGTTCGGCACGATCATGCGGCCGTTCGCGACTTCGAGCTTCTCGTTGAACATCGCCTCCGACCACTCGAAATGCTCGACCCAGGGCTCCCGGGCATAGGCCGCGGTCAGGTGCAGATGGATCTCCATGCAATAGTGCGGCGCGAGCTGGAGCTTCTTGTGGTCGGCGAGCGCGAGGATCTTGAGGAACGGCGTGATGCCGCCGACGCGCGGCGCATCCGGCTGGATGAAATCGACCGAATTGTTGCGGATCAGCTCGTAATGCTCGTCGATGCTGGTCAACATCTCGCCGGTCGCAATCGGGGTCGCAAGCTCGGCCGCCAGCGCCGCATGACCTTCGTAATCGTAGGCGTCGAGCGGCTCCTCGATCCAGGTCAGGTTGAATTGCTCGGCGATGCGGCCGAAGCGCAGCGCCGTGGTGCGGTCCCATTGCTGGTTGGCGTCGATCGCCAGCGGAACGTCGCCGATATGGTTGCGAACCGCCTCGATGCGCTTGAGGTCGACCATCGGATCGGGCTGGCCGACCTTCAGCTTGATGGCGCCGATGCCCCTGTCGAGCGCCATGCTGACGCGCTCCTTCACCTCCTCGATCGGCATCGAAAGATATCCGCCCGAGGTGTTGTAGCAGCGCACGGAGTCACGATGGGCGCCGAGCAGCTTTGCCAGCGGCAGCTTGGCGCGCTTGGCCTTGAGATCCCACAGCGCGATGTCGAAGGCGGCGATGGCCTGCGTGGACATGCCGCTGCGGCCAACCGAGGCGCCGGCCCAGACGAGCTTGTCCCACAGACGCGCGATGTCGCTCGGATCCTCGCCGATCAGCTCGCCGGCGATCTCCCTGGCGTGCGCAAACTGCCCCGGACCACCGGCACGCTTCGAATAGCTGTAGCCGATGCCGCTGTGGCCGTTCTCGGTCTCGATCTCGGCAAACAGGAAGGCGATCTCGGTGAGGGGTTTTTGCCGGCCGGTGAGAACCTTGGCATCGCTGATCGCCTGGGCGAGCGGCAGGAAGACGAGCGAGGTCCGCACCCAGGCGATCCGGTCCGTCGTCGCTTCCCCGGCTGCGAGCCCTGCCGCGAGCGGGTTGGCGATAATGCGCGTGTTGACCTGGTAGTTCATGGCTTTCTCCTATCGAGGTGGATTTGCGGGAAATGATGTCATTCGGCAGCGACCGGCGCGGAGCGGATCAGCCCGCTGCCTTCGCGAATGACGAGACGCTCGATCGGCCCGACGATGACCCAGTAACAGAGCACGGCCAGCAGCCCATGCAGGCCGACATACAGCAGCGCGCCGTTGAACGATCCGGTGGCGGAGAGGATGTAGCCGATCGCAACAGGCGTCACGATTCCGGCGGTGTTGCCGACGGCGTTAAAGACGCCGCCGGTGAGCCCGATCACCTCCTTGGGCGCAGTGTCGGCAACGACCGTCCAGCCCAGCGAGCCAAAGCCCTTGCCGAAGAAGGCCGCGCTCATCAGCACAGTGATCAGGACCGTGGAGTCCGTGTAGTTGCAGCCGATGATCAGCACCGTCATGACGAGGCCGATCGTGATCGGGGTCTTGCGCGCGATGCTGAGCGAACCGGTGCGCTTGAACAGCCAGTCGGTGAAAAAGCCTGTCGTAACGCCGCCGACGAAACCGCAGATGGCGGGGATGGTCGCGATCAGGCTCGCATCGAGCACCGACAGGCCGCGGTCCTTGACGAGGTAGGTCGGAAACCAGGACACGAAGAACCAGGTGATGGACGAGATGCCGTATTGCGCCAGGAAGATGCCGACGAGCATGCGGCTCCTGAACAGCTCGGCGAGGTCGGACCATCGCGGCCCCTGCACTGCTGCTGCCGTCGGCGAAGCGCCGCCGAGATCCACCAGCGCGCCTCCATCATGCAGATGAGCAAGCTCCGCAGCACCTATCCTCGGGTGCCGGGTCGGCGGATAGTACGCAACGGCCCAGACTGCCGCGAGCGCGAAGCCCAATACGCCCATGACGGCGAAGATGTGCTCCCAGCCGAAGCGATGATCGAGGAAGCCCATCAGCGGCGTGAAGAGGACGAGCGAGACATATTGGGCGCTGTTGAAAATGGCGCCCGCGACGCCGCGCTCCGCGGAGGGAAACCACGCCGCGATGATACGCCCGGCCGCGGGGCCGACAGGCGACTCGAAGACACCGAGCATGAAGCGCAGGATCAGCATCACCAGGAACGGGTAGCTGGCCCAGCCGACGCAGCTCATCAGGAAGGTGACGAGCGACCACAGGATCAATCCGCCCAAAATGGTCTGCTTCGCACCGAGCCGATCCGCGATCCAGCCAGCGGGAAGATGCGCAAGTACATAGGCCCACGCGAACGCCGAAAACATCCAGCCGAGCTCGACCGGCGTGATGCCGAGCGCCTTCGACATGTTCGGCCCGGCGATCGATAGTGTCGCCCGGTCGCCGCTGCTGAGCGCGAGCAGGATGGTGATCAACGCCAGAGTGACGAAACGATAATGCGTCCGTGCGGACGGCTTCTGCTCCGTGGCCACGCTGCTCCCCTTCTTTCCCGATTTTGTTTGCCCGGCCGCCTTCGGCGACCGTGGATGTCCGGAACGCCAGCGACGACCGGGACGCGAGAAAGCTAGATCAGCGATCAATTCAGGTCTAAACTCATTTTTGGATTTAATTGATCCAGAAAAAGTATCAATGATCGAGTTCGGACAGGTACGCGCGTTCGTGGCGGTGGCCGATGAGCTGAATTTCGGTCGTGCCGCCAAGCGGCTGAATATGACGCAGCCGCCGCTCAGCCGGCAGATCCAGATCCTGGAGGCAACGCTTGCCGTCAAGCTGCTCGAGCGCACCAGCCGATCAGTCAGGCTGACCGCGGCCGGACGCGCCTTCCTGAGCGAGGCCCGCACGATGCTTCAGCAGCGCGAGCATGCGGTCAAAGCCGCCCGGCAAGCCGCGTCGCTCGCTGGTGGAGCGCTGTCTATCGGGTTCGTCGGTGCGACGACGTACGGCTATTTGCCCTGGCTCGCAACGCGAGTTCGCGATGAACTGCCGGATATCGAGATCACCTTTGAGGAGCTGACATCGCGCCAGCAGCTCGATGCACTGAGGTCGGGCCGGATCGATCTCGGATTGGTTCGGCCGATCGAGACGGAGAAGCCAATTAGAAGCGCGAGCGTCTTCCGTGAAGGGCTTGCCCTTGCGCTGCCGCTTGACCATCCGCTCGCGGTGCGACGCCGGCCGGAGCTGTCGCATCTCGAGGGCCAGCCCTTCATCATGTATTCGTCGGGCGGTCCATATATGCGCGCGCTCTTGACGGCGGCGTTCGACGCCAACGGCATCCGGCCCCAGGTCGTGCAATCGATGAGTCAGGCACAGGCAATCCTGTCGCTGGTCAGCGCAGGTCTCGGCCTTGCGATCGTCCCGGACGAAACACGCAACGCCTGTTTCGACAACGTCGTGTTTCGCCCGATCAGGCTCGGACCGTCGGCCTTCGCCGAGCTCCATGCGATCTGGCGCAGCGACAACCGCAACACCGCCCTGCCTCGGCTGCGCGAACTTGCGTTCCGGACCGCACGCTGAGCGCAGCCTGAAGCGCGGTGCCCTGCGGTGGTGGGGCAAAGTCCGGTCATCGCAACGACCGGATCTGGAGACTCCGGAGGCGTCCTACGCGTTCCGTATCGCGCGCCCGAACGGATCGACCAGGCGGACGATCTCGCAGGCGGCGACGAGGCCGGCGAGCCAGACGGCGCTGGTCAGCCCGATGCGCGTCACGATGGCCGCAGTGAACGCGCCCTCTCCGCCAAGGAACGGCGTCGCGGCAAGCAGCGCGAGCTCATAGGCGGCGTAGGCGGCGACGAGCGCGATGGCCAGCATCAGCGGCGTGCGGCCCTGCGGCAGCAGGCGGAGAACGGTCGATGCCGCTGCCGTCGACAGCAACGCGGCAGCACCGATGACAAAGCCCCAGGCGATGGTGCTGCCATCGATGGGATAGTGCAGCACGCCGAAGCCGATGGTCTGGTTCACGAGCCAGGCGCCGGTGACGACGAGCAGCGCCGGACGCATCGGCAGCATCGCGGCGGCGACGACGGCGAACGCCGCAAACGGCGTCGCGCAGGCAAGCGCGAAGCTCGCGAGCGCGCATGACACCGTCAGCAGTGCAAAGCAGAACATCGGCGCGAGGCGCGACGCGACCGGATGAAGGCGGAAACGGTTGGCGTGGGGCGGCAGGATGGTGACAGTCATGGAACGATCTCCTTGTGGGATTTGTAGCACAATTTTGCTGGAACGCGGCATCACGTCTGACTCAGTGAAGAGCCTCCATGGGATCTTCAGTCTCGGCTGGATCGCGCCGGTCGTAGGCGGCAAGCCAGGCGGCGAGTGTCGCGGTGTGCGGCTCCATGGCCGCCAATTGGCGCAAGGCCACGCGAACGGTGGCGCGCGCTGTGCGATCGGGCGGAAGCGTCACTATCTCAGGTCCCCGCCCCTTCGCGACCGCCTCGACCACGGCCCTCTTGCACGCCATCAGCTCCGGCAGCCCATAGAGTTCGAGCAGCGCCTGGAAGGCTGCGTGATGATCCGGCCGAAAAGCGCGCTTGCGGCCGAGCTGATCGCGGAGCGGATGGGCCGGATAGAGATGCGCGCAGGGGATCCACCCCTCAGGCAGCGGCTCGGTGGCGGCATGGGTGCGGCGATGCGCGAGCAGCTTTGGCAGGACGTGGGTGTGCGGGCCGTCCGGGCTTCGCCCACCCGGCGGCGGGATCGGCTGGAATACCTCGGCGCGCCCGATGCGGCTGATGAAGACGCGGTGCGGATTGGCGGCCAGAATGATCCGCATGGCGTCGCTTTCGGGCGCGAACACGGATTGGCCCGTGCGGCTCCTGAGCGCGGCGACGGCATCGGCATCGCTGACGCGGATGCAGGCGTCGATCTGCAACGTTCCGAGACCAAGGTCGAACAGGATGCCGCTGCGATCCCTCGTCAGGAGCGCCTCGACATCCGGACCGAGCTCGGTCAACACGGTACGACCACTCATGGCGCTGGCTTCATGCGGAAGACACAGCGCGATGCGGTGGCTCCAGCTCTCCGTGGTCGGCGATTCCGATGCGATCAGGCGCAGATCCGGGTGGGAGACAACGCGTATCCCACCCTTTTGCGTCACGGCGCTGATCCCGTTGCGAGACTGCTCCATATCGAAGGCCTCACCGGGCTCGCGTGTGAACTCGGCAATGGCACCGAACGTGCCGACGCTCCAGCCGGCCTCAGCGTCGGCAAGCTGGCTTGCGATCAGGTCCATGAGCGGATCGGCCGTCGTCATGAGGCTTCTCTCTCTCTCTCTCTCTCTCTCGCTATCTGACGTCGTAATTCGCCAGGCGAATGCCGCCATAGACGCCCAGTCCCGGCTGCAGAAAGCCGGTCGGATTTTGATAGTGCACATTGGCGAGATTATCGACCCGGCCGAACACCTTCACCTGGTCGGTGACCAGATATTCGGCTGCGACGTTGACGACAGTGTAGGCCGGAGCCAGCAGACGCAGAATGCTGAAGTCGCGGTTACCATCGACGAAACTCCCGACGTGCAACACGGTTGCGGAAAGTGTCAGCGGATCGATCGGATTCCAGATGACATTTGCGCTCCACTTCTCTTTCGGACGCCTCAGCAGCTCCAGTCCCTCCGTTGCATCCACTGCGCGGGTAAAAGTGTAGTCGGCACGAACGCGAAGCCGGTCGGTGATCGCAGCCGCGACGAAGCTCTCCGTGCCCTCCGTGATCGCCTTGCCGATATTGGTGTTGGTGCTCGTGAACGTCACGGGATCGAACGTGCTCTGGATCAGGTCGGTAATGTTGTTACGGAAGTAGGTCGACCCGAAGCGGACACGATCGCCAAACAAGGGTTGCTCGAAGCCGGCGTCGTATCCGACGCTTTCCTCGGGCCTGAGGTTGGGATTTGCAAAGAAGAAGAACGCGGGAAAGCTGACGTAAAGCTGGTTGAGCGTCGGCGCCTTGAACCCCGTGCCGCAGCTTCCCTTGAACTTCGTATCCGTGACCGGCACGATCACGGCAGACGCCAGACGAAAGGTCGGATGCTCTCCAAACCGCTCGTTGTCGTCCTGCCGGACATTGGCCGTGAAGAAGATGCGATCCCGGAACTGGGACTGCAGCTCCATATATCCGGCCTTGTTGACGTTTTGCGCCGAAACCGTCGCCGTTTGCAGTGTTTCGGTCTCATGCTCTGCGCCAATGATGACATTGTTGTTGGGCGCGAGCTGGGTCGTGGTGTGCCAATCATACTTGACGCGGTCGCCGGTCGTGATCGTGGCCATCGCGTCGCCGGGCGAGATGTTGTAGTTCCAGTGATTGGTGTAGTTGACGCCGAAATAGCTTGTCATCCGGTCGTCGAGAGCGGACCAGACCGCCTCCCCGCGCGTGAAGAGCTGGTGCACCGTCTGCGTGCTTTGCGCGGCCGCGGGAAAGCTCGCGGATGTGACGGGATCGAAAGTGTCTCCGGTAAAGCGCAGGGTGGCGTCAGTATACCGCGCGACGCCGTTGAGCGTCAGGTTTTCGCTCAGTTCGGCGCCAAGCTTCGTCGAATAAGTCATGTTGTCGTAGTTGTTGCCGATCGCCTTCTGCCCCGGCGGCAGCAATTCGACCGGCGTCACCGGCACGTCGTTCGCGTGGAAATGCGCGACGTTGAAGGCGTAGTTGAAGTGGTCCTGTGAACCGCTCAGACCTGCAGTTTGATTGAACGTTCCGAACGAGCCTCCCTCGACCGAGCCGGTGGCGCGGGCGGGACCGTCGCCCTTCTTCGTCACGATGGAGATCACGCCACCCAGCGCGTCTGCGCCGTAGAGACCGCCCTGCGGACCGCGCAGGACTTCGATCTGCTGAATGTCGGAGGTGAGCAACTGGCCGAAATCAAACGAACGGTTCGGGTTGCCGGGATCGCTGACATCGATGCCGTCGATCAGGACCTTGGTGTGGTTGGAATTCGTTCCGCGCATGAAGATCGACGTCTGTCCCCCCGGACCGCCGGTCTGCACGAGGTTCAGGCCAGGAACCGCGCTCAGCGCATCGGATGCGGTCCGGCGCTGATCGCGCTCCATGTCTCTGGCGGTCAGAACCGTCACCGAGCTCGCAACCAGATTGGTCGGAGTGACAACGCCCGTCGGACTGACGACGACCGTCGGAAACAGGTTGGCCGCGGATACCCCGGCAACCGGGGGCGACGCCGGCACCAGCTCGGGCTTCGGCAGCCGAGCGACGCGCTGCCGCTCGGGCTTGTCCGGCGCAAGCCGCACGACTTGCGGCTTGGCCGCACGCTCGGTCGGCGCGACCTCGACCGGCGGCAGCAGATCGGGCGATGCCGACTGCTGGGCCTGGGCCATGGTCAGATCGAGCGAATACAGGGAAACGAACGCGACAACGCCGGCGCGGAAGCGCCTGGCGGCAAAGACAATACGGGACACTCTTGTAACCTCGGTATGACGTCAGTGGCACGTCACAGCGAACGAGGTTTCACGGCGGAGCGTTCGATTGCTCCAGTGAAGCTAATGTCTGTACTCCCCGACCGACATCTTCGCGTGTGACCACGGCTGACGGCAGGTCTCCTGGCTCGCGGGTCGTTACCTTACGTCGCCTTCCCAGGACCGAGATTCCCAGTGGCATATGACGAAAGATTCACCGCTTACAGTTGCGGGGGCAGCCGTGGCGTTGAGAATATCCCGGTATCGGGAAAACCTCGCACCACGTTCCCTTTTGATCTCCGTGAGGAGAACCGTCACCGGCCAATCTACGGGGCGGGCAAGCGGAGAGTCAATCGGCCGGTTGCATCACGGTCAGAGCGCCGCACCGGAGATTGAACCGGCGCAATCAGGCCGGCTCCCGCTCCGAACGCGTCCTGATCACCGCCCGCTCGCCGGCATCGACGAGCTGGCCGATGCCGGTGCGGCCCGTGAGCGCGCAGCGGATGATGTTCTCGGCAACGGACCTGAGAAAGCAATGGTCCTCGCCGACCGGGCGATTGCGGCAGACCCGATCCAGCGCCAGCTTCATGTTGATCCGGGTGCGGGTGTCGAAATGCTCGCTGATCGTTCGCAGGGCCTCGATGCGTTGATGTCGGAGCGGAAACGCGTGGGCGTAGGCCGGGTTCCAAAAACGGACCGCGCAAGGCGTAGACTACGCCCGCCCTCTTGGTCCTGCGACGGGCGGGCTACGCCCGACCTCTTGGCCGCTGGGCCTGAGCCCAGCCCGCGGCGACGTCGCGCAGCGGAGCGTCGATGCGCCGGATCGGGGTCAGCTCACCGGAGGCCGAGATGATGGCGGTCTCCTCGCGGCGACAGCGCGGGCATACGAAGCGGACCTCGTGCGGCGACGAAGACCAGCTCGAACGTTTGACGTTGGCCGCCATCGGCCATGCATCGCAATGCGAGCACGACACCAGGAACCGACCGGGATCGAGCATACCCATTCCATAGGACTCCGCGTCCTGCCTGCCCCTTCAATGACTAACCCATGTGAATCGTTCCGGTGCCCGAGCACCGTCCGCCCCTCAGCTTCAGGCAGCGCCGCCGCTCAGTGCGCGCCCTTGAGGGTGCATGACGTGGTGCAGGTGACGGTGTTGCCGTGGTCGCACGCCTTGCAGGCGGCAACGCACTGGTTCATGTCGCGGGGATTGTAGGACGTGTAGCTCCGCATGGCGCAGACCGGGGTCGAGCCGGTGATGTCCTGCTCCTGATTGCAGGCGGCCGTCATGAGCGCGAAGATGAGGACTGCAACAAGGCGCATGGGATTGCCCTGGTAGGGAGCGGCAAAGCGACGTCAGCGAGGTACGCTGCACAGCAACGGACCTCGGCATTCCCAATGCGAGCAATCATGATCGCGACGCTCGCATCCTCAAAGGATGCGCGCCAAACATTAAGAACGGATTGCAGGTGGCGTCAGGCCGCGGCCTTGGTCGCGATCGCCTTCCGCATATCCACCGCCAGCTGACGGTACTGCTCCGAGAGTCTCAGATAGAACTCGCGCTTGGTGCTGTCGGTGGCGAGCTTGGCAATCAGCTCGCATTCGGCGGTGAGCGTCTCGAACCGTTCCAGCCTGTCATGAAGTTCTGTCATCGGCGTGTCCCCATCAAACGCCACAAGGGACGTCAAACCTAAGCCTGAGAAATAGGTCACGGCGAACATCGTTATCGAGTAGAAACGTTTTTTCCAGCAAGGGCGGTGCAAGCCCAGCAAGAACGGCTATTTCTGCTCCAGCCGCCAGGCACCATCCCAAGCTGCGTCCGGCGGATTGGCCTCGAACTGCGCGATGCGGCCGAGCAGCGTGCGCGAGGGGCCGTCGCCGGGCACCGCTTCGAGCGCTGCATTGAACGCGGCGCGAGCCTCGTCGAAGCGCTGCGCGCGGTAGGCGGCGAGGCCTTCGGCGTAGCGCGCGCGCAAGCTCTCCTGCGGGACGCTGAGCCCGTGCGCCTTGCTCATCACCTCGAAAATGGCCTGCGATGCGCTTTGGCCGGCCACCGCCAGACGATCGATCTCGCGCAGCTCGAGGTTCGAGCCGATCGCGTCCGCCGTCGCCTGCGCGATCAGGATCCGCGTGCCGTAGATCTTGTTGACCAGTTCGAGCCGCGAAGCGAGGTTCACGGCATCGCCCATCACGGTGAAGCTCATCATCAGCTCGGAGCCGATGCTGCCGGTCAGGACCTCGCCGGTGGCAATCCCGATGCGCAGATCGCAAGGGCCTGGCATGGCGCGGATACCGAGCAGGTCAGGCAATTGCTTCTGCAACGCCGGCACCTCATCGGCCATGTCGATGGCGGCGTAGCAGGCGAACAGCGCCGGCTCGTCCTCCTCAATGAAGGGAGGGCCCCAATAGGCCATGATGGCATCGCCGATATATTTGTCGATGACGCCGCGATGGCCCCGGATCGGCGCGGACATCACCGTGAAATAGTGGTTCATCACCTTGACGAGGCCACGCGGGGTCATGCCCTCGCTCATCGAGGTGAAGCCGCTCATGTCGGAGAACATGATGGTCATCACCCGGCGCTGGCCGTCGATGGCGACCTCCGGGCGGTCGATCAGCCCCTGCGCCACCTTGGGATCGATATAGCGGCCAAAGGTCTCACGGATCCGCTCGTTGTGCCGCAGCTGCTCGATCATGCGATTGAAGGCGGCGGCGAGTTCGCCGATCTCGTCCTGGGTCGAGACCGTGATGGTCTTGTCGAAGCGGCCCGCCTCGACCTCGCGGGTGCCGGCGAGCAACAGCCGCACCGGTCGCGTGATGCCACTGGAGACGAGGAGCGCGAAAGCAAATCCGACCACCGCCGCGAGGATGGTGACGATGCCCGAAATGATCATCGCCTGGCGCTGGCGACCGATCACTGTCGCCGTACTGGCGAAGACCTGCTTCAGCATGTCGGCGCGGATCGCGTCGATCTTCTGGTTGAACTGGTCGCGTATGGTGTCGAGATGCTCCAGGGTCCCGCGCGCCTCCGTCATCTGCTTGCCTTCGACCTGCTTGAGGAGTTTTGCGTGGTCCTCATTCATGTCGTGACGCAGCTCGGTGAGAGCGGTTTCGATGCGGGTCTCGATCCGCGCCAGCCCGGCATTGTCGGAAGGCGTCCTCTTGTCGTCGATGATCGCGTTGATGTGCGTGCGCGCGGCCTCGCCTTCCTCGTCGATCTTCCGATCGGCCTCCTCGAATTCGCGCAGGCGCGCCGCATAGGCCTCCTCCTCCGAGGGGGCCTGCATCTTCATCATGACCATCCGCCGCAGCGCCACCGAGCGCTCCAGCGAGCGGATGTTGGCGCGCGCCAGATGGCCGTAGGCCGGAATGTAGCGATCGGTCAGCTCGTCGAGCAGGACACCGACCTGGCTCGACATCACCATCGAAAGAATCGCGGTGACCAGCATCAGGACGATCAATCCGAGGGCGATCCCGACGATCTTGCGCCTGATCGACTGGTTGAAAAGTGGCATGAGCGGTGGGGGTAAGAGCTGAAAGGATCGGTTGGGAACTCAATACACCGGATTTGGACGCGGGAACACGCGCAATCTGGCCTTCGCGGCGCCCTGAACCGCGCGCAACCGTCGCGCGAGCCCTATTCGTTAACAAAGGTTGAAGGCATCACCCTTTCCGCCATTTCGGAAGTTCCCGAGTTCCCATCGGTATTTTGCCGCATTGTTGAAGGAGCGTGAGGACTGCGAAACGATGTCGTGGCATCGTTTTGGGTGTCGTCTTTGATTCTCAAGCCGCATGTCGTCGCGGACCTTGGTTTGTAGTGGTTTCGCAGGGGGACCATCGAATGAACCAGTGCCTACGCTCGCTCGCGTGTGTCGTTGCCGTGGCCGCATTGGCCCTTCTTCCTGCCGAGCTGGCAGCGAAGAGCAGTCACAAATCGTCGGCGTCGAAGAAAACGCATGAGACGAAAGCAGGCGGCAAGCAGCGTCACGCTGCCGCGAAGTCGCGCCACGGCAAGCATGCCGACGCCAAGCGCAAGTCCAAGAAGGACGACGAGCCCTCGGACAAACAGGCAGCCCCGCCGCTCACCGGAGACCTCGCCGCGCTGAAGGACGCCATTGATCTCGCGCGCAAGGGCAAGACCGACGATGCGAGCGCCGCGCGCGACCGCATTGCCGATCCGGCCGGACAGAAGCTCGCCGACTGGTTCCTGCTGCGCCATTCCGAGAGCACGGCACCCTTCAAGCGCTACGCCGCCTTCCTCGCCGCCAATCCGGACTGGCCGAGCAGCGCCCTACTCCGCCGCCGCGCCGAAGCGCGGCTGTGGCAGGAGAAGAGCGACGCGGCGGCCGTGCACAAGTTCACGATGGACCGGCCGACCAGCGCCAAGGGCAAGTTCGCGCTCGCCCGCGTGCTCCTGAGTGAAGGCGACAATGACAGGGCTACGCGCCTGGTGCGCGAGGCCTGGCGCACGGACGAATTGTCCGAGCGCAGCGAGGAGGATTCCTACGAGGCGTTCCGCGATCTCCTGACCGCTGACGATCATCGCGCCCGCATGGACAAGCGCCTCGGCGCCAAGGACTACGCCGCTGCAAGGCGCGCGGCCAAGCGGCTTGGCGAAGATGCGCTCGCGATCGTCAAGGCCTGCTCGGCCGTCACCGGCAAGGCCAACAAGGCCAAGGATTATCTCGAGGACGTCTCGACCGAAGCACGCCGCGATCTCGGCTATGTCCTGTGCCGCGCGCAGTGGCATCTCCAGAACGACCGCATCGACGACGCCGCCGAGGTGATCCTGGCCGCCGCGCCCGACACGATGGCGGCCCAGGACACCGATGCCTGGTGGCGCGAGCGCCGCCTGCTCGCGCGGAAGCTGCTCGACCAGGGCAAGTTCAAGACCGCCTACGACGTGGTGCGCGCGGCGGCGGTGCCCGCGATGGAAGTCTATCGCGTCGACTACCACTTCATGTGCGGCTGGATCGCGCTGCGCTATCTCGACGATCCCAAGGCGGCCATGGTGCACTTCGCCGCGATCGACGAAGGCTCAGCCAATCCGATCGCGCTGTCGCGTGCGCATTACTGGCGCGGCCGCGCGGCCGAGGCGATGGGGGCGACGGTGGATGCCCGCATGAGCTATCAGGCGGCAGCGCGCTATCCGACCGCCTATTACGGCCAGCTCGCACGCGCCAGGCTCGGCCTCGACGGGATCGAGCTGCGCTCGCCCTCGCCCGTGCTGGCCGTGGCCGACACACAGCCCGCGGACGAGCGCGTCCGCGCCGCCGAGATGCTCTACGGCATCGGCGAGCGCGACATGGTGTTCTATTACGCCGAGGATTTTGCCAAGGAGAGCACCGACGTCGCAGCGCTGGAAGCGCTCGGCGAACTCGCCGGCCGGCGCAACGATGCGCGCGTGATGCTGGAGGTCGGCAAGTCGGCGCTGGCGCGCGGGCTTGCGCTCGACCATTACGCCTTCCCGACCATCGGCATTCCCGAGCACAAGCAGGTCGCGCCCGCGATAGAGACCAGCGTGATCTATTCGGTGGCGCGCACCGAAAGCTCGTTCGACCAGCGCGACAAATCCGCCGCCAACGCGGTCGGCCTCATGCAGGTGACGCCGGAGGCGGGCCGCGATACCGCAAAGCGCTTTGGCCTGACCTATGACTGGGACAGGATGGTGTCCGATCCCGTCTACAACACGCAGATGGGCGCGGCCGAGCTCAGCGCGCTGCTGTCGGAATATCGCGGCGACCAGATCATGACCTTCGCGGGCTACAATGCCGGCCGCGGCCGGGTGCGCGAATGGGTGCAGGCGCGCGGCGACCCGCGCGACCCCAAGGTCGATCCGGTCGACTGGGTCGAGCGCATCCCGCTGTCGGAGACACGCAACTACGTCCAGCGCGTGATGGAGAATGTGCTGGTCTACCGCGCCCGGTTCGAGGGCAGCGGCACAGCCACGGCGAAGTCCGAGCAACGCGTCACGACGCACGAAGTCAGCGCGGCACCCACGGCAGCGGCCGCAGCCTCCGCGCCCTAGCTTCGCAACGCCGGGGCTGGACGCGGCGCGAAGCTGGATGCAGTGACTGCGGCCGCCGACTCTGCGCGGCCCGCATCGTTAGGCTAGCCGTCACCTCCTTCCGTGGTCAGAAGGTTCGTGCGCGCGCAGAAATGCTTCCGTCAGCGCGCCCGAGAGCGCGCCGAATTGCATCATCCAACTCCAGCTCGAAATGGCCGCCAACACCGTAACCATCTCGAGCGAACTGCGGTAAGGCCAGAGCGCTTCCATGCTCGTCTGCTGATATCTGCGGTAGCAATCATACTCGCAGTACTGCCGTTGCGTGGACACATGCCGGACGTAGCTTGAGCCCAGCGGCCGGGCGCACGCGCTGCAGGAGACGCCATGATGCGGTTGGTCCTGGTTGACGAGCATGAATTTCAACGTTCTGTCCTCCCCTGCCAGCAGTCGCATCGGCCGATGCGCCTCGCCCACCCGTCAGCTCAAGACGCCGCTTGCGCTCGCCTCTCGATCAACGGCGCCGCTTCGTGATGGAGCGCGTAACACTCGTAGCCGCAATAGGGCAGCAGCGTCTTTGCGTCGCGCAGATAACCGCCGCTGATCTCCTCGCAGCACCATAGACAGAACGTCTTGCGGAAAGGCGTCCTGCCGTTCACCAATATGAATCTCACGTGGCACCTCCCAACGCGAAGCAGTAGACCGTGTCGACCAGAGAGGCGGACGGCGGCGGCGCGCAAAGATGGTTGCGGCCGTCGGGATTGTCCCTGTTTCGTTCGACCTTCTGGGATGGAATGAGGATGTACTTCCCGTCCTCCCGGCGCCGCGCGTAGATCCTGCCGTCGACGTATCGCACCTCGGTCGGGTAGCAATCCGCGCTGTTGCAGCAGCTGAGCACAGGATTATCGGGCATGTGCCAGCTGGAATAGAACTTCTCGTGCAGGAGCTGATCCTGGAGCGGATGATGACGATGTGCACCATCCTGTCCGAGCTCGTCGGCCTTCACCCCCGTTACCAACGGAAGTGGCAGCGCGATCATCAAGAGGAGCTTGCAAGCACGGTTCAGCACGCAGCCTCCGGTTCAGAATTGCCGAATGGAGCCGATCGAAGGGCTAATCCTCATGCCGCCTGAAATCGAAACAACCATCGGCGGTCGCGTTCGCGGCGCGCCCTGAAGCGATCGAGACATTTTCTGGAGCACAGCGGCGCTCGCCACGAATAATATCGGATCAGGCCAAACTTGCCGCTACAGACAGCGCAGGCCTTTGCAGCAGGGCCACGCTCGGAGTGTTCAGGCGTATCGCACATCATGCTCTCCTCCCGGCTCTCATGGTCGTGGCTTCGCGCGTACGCTGACGCCCGGCCATCCACGCTCGTTAGTGAAATGCGGCCTCTCAATCGCGACCAGCCAATCGTGCGGCAAGTCGGGCAATGGACGCGGAGCTATCGGCAGCACATCGAGCTAATCGCCGGCTTGTGGCCTTGCACATCGCGTCCCTTCGATGGTTGTGAGACTAATCCGCATGCAACGGACGACTCAATTGTACGGAGGTAAATGTGCGCTATGACTTGGGATGCGCGAGCTATACGTAGGTTTGTCCCGTAGTTTTCCGGGCCTTCGCCGCACCTTCGCAACGAGACGGCGCAAGGCCGGCAGGCTGCACGGCTGCCGCGAGTTTCGGCGCGGAGTCTACTTTGGTCGGAGGGAATTGCTCCCCTGATTGCAAAGTGCTCTACTTGCTTCGACCCCTGCGAGCCGGGACGCCCGCGATGATGCCTGGCCAAATCGCGAAATTTGGTAATTCGGCCGCACAATTGCTGCTCGGCGGCCTCGCGGCGCTTCGATCTTTCGGCACCGGCGAGAAGGACAGTTCCGCGGTCGGTGATGACTCGCGACAGGACATCGTCGATCTACGCGACGCCGTGAAGCAATGGCGCGAGGTGTTCGAGCATAATCCGGTCATGTATTTCATGGTCGATCCGGCCGGGACGGTGCTCAACGTGAACACGTTTGGCGCCGCACAATTGGGTTACACGGCGACCGAGTTGACCGGCCAATCCGTGCTGAACGTCTTTTTCGAGGAAGACCGCGACTTCGTCCGTCAATGCGTAGGGTTGTGCCTGGAAACCGTGGACCAGTCGCACACCTGGGAGATTCGCAAGATCCGCAAAGACGGCTCGGTTCTCTGGGTCCGTGAAAACGCCAAGGCGATGCTGCGCGGCGACGGCACGCCGGTCGTGCTGGTCGCCTGCGAAAACATCACCCAGCGCAAGGAGGCGGAGGATGCGCTGCGGCAGAGCGAGGCCTACCTCGCCCAGGCTCAGGAACTGAGCCGCACCGGCAGCTTCGGCTTGAGCCCCACGACCGACGAGATCTTCTGGTCGAGGGAAACGTTTCGCATTTTCCAATGTGACCCGGCCATGCAGCCGAACCTGGGCTTCGTGTTTCAGCGCATCCATCCGGAGGACCGCGATGCGGTCCGCAAGACCCTTGATCGAGCCTTCCGCGAAGCGGTGGATTTCGACCATGAATATCGCCTGTTGATGCCGGATGGATCCATCAAATATCTCCATTCCGTAGCACGCGCGGTGAGACGTGCATCCGGGCGCATCGAGTTCGCCGGCGCTGTCACCGATGTCACGATTGCAAAGGAAACAGAGAAGAGGCTGCGCCGCAGTGAGGCCTATCTGGCCGAGGCCCAACGCCTCAGCCATACGAGCAGCTGGGCCTGGGACGTGCGTCGTCAGGAGTTTGCCTACCGATCGGCTGAGCTCTACCGCCTGTTCGGATTTGAGCCGGACCAGGTCGATGTCCCGGCGCGGGCTTTCCAGCAACGGATCCTCGCCGATGACTTTCGACGAATTGCCGACGTCGAACGTCGCGCAATCCACCAAGGGGAGCCCTTCGAAATCGACTTTCGGATTGCGCGTCCGGACGGTTCAATACGACGTGTCCATACGGAGGGACACCCTGTGAAAGGCGGCGATGGCGATGTGATGGAAATCATCGGCACGCACGTGGACGTCACCGAGCAGTTCACCGCAAAAGAAGCACTGCAAAAGGCCTTTGACGAGCTCAAGCAATCCGAGCAGCGCTTCCGCGACTATGCCGAAACCGGATCGGACTGGTTTTGGGAGACTGGGCCGGATCACCGCATCACCCGGATATCGGAACACGCCGATACGGCCAGTCCGGTGCCGACCGGCTTGATCGGGCTGACCCGTTGGGACATTCCGCCCGATGCCGAGTTCGAGCCCGAGAAATGGGAGCAGCATCGCGCGGCGCTCGATGCCCACCTTCCGTTCCGCGACCTGGTTTACCGCAGCAGGGATCGCAACGGATCTCAGATTTACGTGCGTACCAGCGGCAAGCCCTTCCATGACGAGAATGGTAACTTCCTCGGCTATCGTGGCGTCAGCAGCGATGTGACGGCGGCGATCCGCACCGAGCAGGCCGAAGATGCCCTGCGCAAAGCGCAAGCCGAGCTCGCGCATGTCACGCGCATCACGACGCTCGGCGAGCTCACCGCCTCGATTGCCCACGAAATCAACCAGCCGCTCGCCGCCGTCATTTCCAATGCCGACGCCTGCATCGGTTGGCTCGGCCGCGACCCGGCCGATCTCGACGCTGCGCGCCGTTCCGTGGAATGGATCGTCGAGGACGCCAATCGGGCCAGCGAGGTGATCCGCAGAATCCGGGCGCTCGCGAAAAAGACCGAGATCGAGATGGTTCCAGTCGACATCAATCAGGTCGTGAGGGAGGTGATGGCCCTCGTTCGGCGCGAGCTCGCTACCCATGCCGTGTCGGTGCGGATGGAGTTGTCGTCGGGCCTGCCCAGCATTTGCGGCGATCGGATCCAGCTCCAGCAGGTGCTGATCAACCTCGTCATGAACGGGATCGAAGCCATGCAAGCCAATGTCGAGCTCCCGCGCGAGCTGGCAATTCGCTCCAGTCGGGACGGCGACGAGCACCTGCTCCTTACCGTGACGGATCGCGGTGTCGGCCTTGACAGCGACGTGACAGACCGCATGTTCATGCCGTTCTTCACCACAAAGTCGAGCGGCCTGGGGATGGGACTATCGATCTGCCGATCGATCATCGAGGCTCACGCGGGCCGGCTTTCGGCATTTCCAAATGAGGGGAGCGGTGCAACATTCCAGATTGCCCTGCCCTTCCCACACGAGGCCGCGTCGTGACCGACCACGCCAAGCCAACGCAGGCGCAGGCACAGGCGGGGGCCGATGATCCGATCGTCCTGATCGTCGATGACGATCCGTCGATGCGGCGTGCGCTCACCAATCTCTTCCAATCGGTCGGCCTCAGGGTGGAGGCCTTCGGCTCGGCGGCGGAGGTTATGGAAGCCAAGCCGCCGGTGGTCCCCAGTTGCCTCGTGCTCGACATCCGCCTGCCCGGCTCGAGCGGCTTCGACCTCCAGGCGGATCTCGTAAAGGCCGACATTCGCACGCCCATCATCTTCATCACCGGTCATGGCGATATCCCCATGACCGTCCGGGCCATGAAGAGTGGCGCCATCGATTTTCTGACCAAGCCGGTGCGCGACCAGGACATGCTGGATGCAGTCCAGGCTGCGATCGAACGGGATCGCAAGCGGCGCGATGCCGAGAGGTCGGTGTCGAGCGTGCGGACTCGCTTCGAAGGCCTAACGCCGCGTCAACGCGACATTCTCGCCCTGGTTGCGTCCGGCCTAATGAACAAGCAAGTCGCTGCCGAGCTTGGATTAGCTGAGATTACCGTCAAGATCTATCGCGGGCAGATCATGCGGAAAATGGGTGCGAAGTCATTGGCCGATCTCGTCAGAATGACCGAGGTGCTCGGAATTCCACGCCCGGGGGGAAAGGTGCAAACCTAAGTATGCTTTCCAAGGTCGCTCCGGGGGCCCATTTTCCGATGGGCGGCTGCGCCGCGCGCGGCCGCTCCCCGATCAGGAGCGATCATCTTGTCAGTCCCTTCTGTCATTTCCGTCATTGACGATGATCCATCCGTCCGCCTTGCGACCAACAATCTGCTGACGTCGCGGGGATACACCGTCTACATCTTTGGCTCCGCTCTCGAATTTCTCCAGTCGACCGAACTGAGGACGACGTCCTGCGTGATCGCGGATGTGCAGATGTCGGTCATGAGCGGCGTTGATCTCCTGATGCATATGCGCGGCCTCGGTCACCGCACGCCGTTTATCTTCATGACCGCCTTTCCCGACGATGCCGTGCGCGACCGCGCGCTGAAAGCTGGCGCCATCTGCTTTCTCGCGAAGCCATTTTCCACGCCGGCTCTGATCAATTGTCTGGAGACGGCCCTGTCGAAGCACAGCGAAGCCAAGACGTAACGCGGCGCCGCGTGATTGTTCCACAGGGTGCGGCCACTTGACGTTGTGGCCGCATCCGAAGAGGCAATCCGCCTCAATCCACCTTGATGTCGGCGGCCTTGATAATCGGCCACCATTTTGCGATTTCCGCCTTCTGGCGCGCGCCGAGCGCTTCGGGCGTGAGCTGATCCTTGGGCGTCATCTCGAGGCCCTGGCTTTCGAGCTGCTTCTTCACGGCGGGATCGTTCAGCGCTTCCACGGCGGCCGCATTGAGCTTGGTGACGATCTCCTTCGGCGTGCCCTTCGGCACCCACAGGCCCGACCACAACGTCATGTTGAAGCCTTTCAGCCCCGCCTCGGCTGCCGTCGGAATGTCCGGCGCCGACGAGAGCCGCTTGTCGTCGGTGATGGCATAGGCGCGGATCGTGCCGGCGCGGACCTGGTTGATGGAGTTGGAGGTCTGATCGATGATGACGTCGATCTGGCCGGCGATGAGATCGTTCAGCGCGGGAGCCGTGCCGCGATACGGCACATATTGCAGCTTGATGCCGCTGACGCTCTCGAAATAGACACCGGCGATATGGCTGCCGGAGCCCGCGCCAGCGGTGCCGGCGGTCGGCGGCGACGGCCGCGACTTCAGCCACTCGATGAGCTCCTTCAACGAGGTCGCGGGCACCGCGTTCTTGCTCACCACGATCATCGGATTGCTCGGCAGCAGCACCACCGGCTCGAGATCGGCGACGAGGTCGTATTTGAGCTTGTAGACGGCGCCGTTGGCAACGTGGGTGCCGAGATGGCCGAAGGAGATGGTGTAGCCGTCCGGCGCCGATTGCACGGCGCGACCGACGCCGATCGAGCCGCCCGCGCCCGTGACATTCTCGATCACCAGCGGCTGGCCGAGCGTCACCCGCATGCGCTCGGCGAGCACGCGCGCCATCGCATCCGACGGGCCGCCGGCGGCGAAGGGAACGATGACGGTGATGGGATGCGAAGGATAGTCGTCGGCGCGCGCGGCGCCGGTCACAGCGAGAATACCGAGCAGCCCGGCCCAGATGGCCTTCTTCATTGTCTTCTCCCCAGCGATGTCTTTGTTGTTTTTTGTGCCCTCCCGCGTACGGGAAGAGGGATCGGTCGTGAAGAGACGAAATGACGCGCCAGAGCGCGATCATCGCGCTCCGGCGGTCTGGTCGTGCCTAGAACTGCGTGTAGTCGATCGGCTTGTGGCGATCGAGCGTGCGGGTGACCGGCGGCAGCGGGTACTTCAGGCCGGTCGCGCAGTTGAACAGCATCACGCGGTCGGTCTTGCTGACGCGGCCGTCGGCGAGGCTGTCCTTGTAGGCGGCGTAGGTGGCGGCGCCCTCGGGGCATAGCAGCAGCCCCTCCTCGCGCGCGACCTCGTTCAGCGCCGACGAGATCTTGTCGTCGTCGACCGCGATGGCAAAACCCTTGCTCTGACGCACGGCGCGCAGGATCAGGAAGTCGCCGATCGCCTGCGGCACGCGGATGCCGGACGCAATCGTGTGGGCGTCCTCCCAGCGTGTCGCATGCTCGGTGCCGGCGTCATAGGCCCGCACCATCGGCGCGCAGCCCGACGCCTGCACCGCGACCATGCGCGGGCGCTTGGAGCCGATGAACCCGATTTTCTCCAGCTCGTCGAAAGCCTTCCACATGCCGATCAGGCCGGTGCCGCCGCCGGTCGGATAGAAGATCACGTCGGGCACGTCCCAGCCGAGCTGCTCGGCGAGCTCCAGGCCCATCGTCTTCTTGCCCTCGATACGGTACGGCTCCTTGAGCGTAGACGTGTCGAACCAGCCGACTTTCGCCTTGCCTTCGCCGACGATCTTGCCGCAATCGTCGATATAGCCGTTGACACGATAGACGGTGGCGCCCTGAAGCTCGATCTCGCTGACGTTCACTTCCGGCGTGTCGGCCGGGCAGAAGATCGTGGTCTTGATGCCGCACGAGGTCGCGTAGGCCGCGAGCGCCGCGCCGGCATTGCCGTTGGTCGGCATCGCCATGTGCTTGATGCCGAGCGCCTTGCCCATCGACACCGCCATCACGAGGCCGCGCGCCTTGAACGAGCCGGTCGGCAGGCGTCCCTCGTCCTTGACGATGATCTCGCCGCCACCAAGCTTGGCGCCGAGCTTCGGCAACCGGATCAGCGGCGTCGTGACCTCGCCGAGCGAGACGATGTCCTTGCATTTGCGCACGGGCAAGAGCTCGCGGTAGCGCCACATGTCGCCAGGACGCTGGGCAAGCGCATCCTTGGTCAGCGCCTTCTTCACGCCCGCGAGGTCGTAGCGCACCAAAAGCGGCTTGCCGGCCTTGGAGAGATTGTGGACCTGGCCGGCGGCGTAATGATCGCCCTCCATCGCGCATTCCAGGTGCGTGACGAAGGTCGGGCGTTCGATGGTTAGGTTGTCGTTGTCGTGCATGGGTTGGTTTCCTTCTTATTTTGCAAACGGCTCTTTGCTCGTCATTGCGAGCGTAGCGAAGCAATCCAGAATCTTTCCGCAGACACCGTCTGGATTGCTTCGCTTCGCTCGCAATGACGGCGGCGGGCGGCGATGGCGCCCATCAAATATTCAACACCCTTCCATACGCATCGAGCACGGCTTCCTTCATCATCTCCGACAGGGTCGGATGCGGGAACACCGTGTGCATCAGCTCTTCTTCGGTCGTCTCCAGGTTCATCGCGACGACGTAGCCCTGGATCAGCTCGGTGACTTCAGCACCGACCATGTGGGCGCCGAGGAGCTGACCGGTCTTCTTGTCGAAGATTACCTTGACCAGGCCCTGATCCTCGCCCAGCGCAATCGCCTTGCCGTTGCCGACGAAGGGGAAACGGCCGACGCGGATCTCTCGGCCACTTTCCTTGGCCTTGGCTTCGGTGAGGCCGACGGAGGCGACCTGCGGCTGGCAATAGGTGCAGCCCGGGATCAGGTTCTTGTCCATGGGATGCGGATGCAGGCCCTTGATGGCCTCGACGCAGATCACGCCTTCATGCTCGGCCTTGTGCGCCAGCATCGGGGGACCGGCGACGTCGCCGATGGCGTAGATGCCGGGGACGTTGGTCTTGCCGTAGCCGTCGATGACGATACAGCCGCGGTCAGTCTTCACACCAAGCTTTTCCAGGCCGAGATTCTCGATATTACCGACGACGCCGACCGCCGAGATCACGCGCTCGAATTCGGTCGTGACGGGCTTGCCCTTGCCGTCGTCGATGGTGGCGACGACGCTGTCGGCCTTCTTCTCCAGCTTCGTGACCTTGGTCGAGGACATGATCTTGATGCCCTGCTTCTCCAGACGCTTGCGGGCGAGGCCTGCGATCTCGGCGTCCTCGACGGGCAGGATCTGCGGCAGCACCTCGACCACGGTGACGTCGGAGCCCATGGTGTGGAAGAACGAGGCGAACTCGATGCCGATCGCGCCTGAGCCGACGACCAGCAGCGACTTCGGCATTTTCTCCGGGACCATCGCTTCGAAATAGGTCCAGATCAGCTTCTTGTCAGGCTCAAGGCCGGGCAGCACGCGCGGCCGCGCGCCGGTCGCAATGATGATGTGCTTGGCCTGGTAAGTCCCCTCGCCCAGCGCGCCCTTGGGACCCTCGACGTCGGACTTCTTCACGGTGACCTTGCCGGGCGCGTCGATCGAGGCCGCGCCCCAGATCACGCTGACCTTGTTCTTCTTCATCAGGAAGCCGACGCCGTCGTTCAGCCGCTTCGAGACGCCGCGCGAACGCTGCACCACCGCCTTCGGGTCGAACGAAACCTTCTCCGCCGACAGGCCGTAATCCTTGGCGTGCTGCATGTAGTGGTAGATCTCGGCGGAGCGTAAGAGCGCCTTGGTCGGGATGCAGCCCCAGTTCAGGCAGATGCCGCCGAGATAGGATTTCTCGACGATCGCAACCTTGAGGCCGAGCTGGGCGGCGCGGATCGCGGTGACATAGCCGCCGGGGCCGGAGCCGATGATGATGACGTCGAAGGATGTATCGGCCATGGCGGCTCCCGTTCAACTCAAGCAGTCGTTGCGCCGCGGGCGCGGCGATTGCGGATGTAGGTTCTGATCAGCCATTCCGAAAGAATGGCGGCCGCCATGACGGCGAAGATGGTGAGCGCGATCGGCGCCCAGATGTTGCGCGACAGCGCCTCGCCGGCGAAGAAGGCGGAGTCAACGATGTCGCGGCCGAGCGGGCTGAGCGTGAGGATCAGCGAGACCAGCATCGAGATCCAGGGCCAGCGCGTCGTCATGCGCCATCTCAGACCATCATCATGACGGGATTTTCGATCAGCTGCTTGAAGGCGCCGATCAGCTCGGCGCCGAGCGCGCCGTCGATGGCACGGTGATCGCAGGACAGGGTCACGCTCATCATGTGCGCGATCTCGATCTTGCCGCCGCGGACGACCGGGCGCTCCTCGCTGGTGCCGACCGCGAGGATGGTCGCGTGCGGCGGGTTGATCACGGCGGTGAAGTGGCTGATGCCGAACATGCCGAGGTTGGAGACCGCGGTGGTGCCGCCCTGGTATTCCTCGGGCTTCAGCTTGCGCGAGCGGGCGCGCGCGGCAAAATCCTTCATCTCGTTGGAGATGGTGGAGAGCGTCTTGGTCTCTGCCTTGCGGATGATCGGCGTGATCAGGCCGCCGGGCATCGCCACGGCAACACCGACGTCGGAATGGTGGTGCTTGACCATGCCGCTTTCGGTCCAGCTGACGTTGCAGTTCGGGATTCTCTGGAGCGCAACGGCCATCGCCTTGATCACGAAGTCGTTGACCGAGATCTTGTAGAGCGGCTTCTTCTCCTTGTCCTTGGGAGCAGCCGCATTGATCTCCTCGCGCGCGGCGAGCAGCTTGCCGATGTCGCAGTCGATGGTGAGGTAGAAGTGCGGGACGTTCTGGATCGACGCAGTCAGGCGCTGCGCGATCGTGCGACGCATGCCGTCATGCGGCACGATCTCGTAGGAGCCGGGCTCGAACAGCGACAGGATCTGCTTGTCCGACATGGTCGGCGCGATCGAGGGCGCCCCGGACGGCGCAGCGGCAGGCGCCTTCAGGCCCTTGCCGGACTTGGCCTGCTCGACGTCACGCGCCACCACGCGGCCGTGCGGGCCGGTGCCCGTCACCATCGACACGTCGATGCCTGCATCCTTGGCGAGACGGCGCGCGAGCGGCGACGAGAACACGCGGCCGCCGTGGCCGTTGCTCTGCACGGCTGGAGCTGCGGGCTGCGGCGCCGGTGCGGCGGCAGGCGGCGCAGCCTTGGGCGCGGCTGCGGGAGTCGGCGCGGCGGCGGGCGCTTCAGCGGCTTTCGGAGGTGCGGCCGAGGCGCTGGGCTTGGCGGCACCAGCCGCCTTCACGTCCTCGCCCTCGCCGGCCAGCACTGCGATCACGTCGTTGACCGGGACGTCCTGCGTGCCCTCGGGCACGAGGATCTTGGCGATCGTGCCTTCGTCGATCGCCTCGACCTCCATGGTCGCCTTGTCGGTCTCGATCTCGGCGATGACATCGCCGGATTTGACCTTGTCGCCTTCCTTCTTCAGCCACTTGGCGAGGTTGCCCTTCTCCATTGTCGGCGAGAGAGCGGGCATCAGGATGTTGATGGGCATGCTGACCTCAAGAAGAACTTTGCAATACGTCGTCTCCGACAGCGAAGACGACCAGGTTTAGTTGCCGATGTCGCCCTGCCACAGGCGCTCGTTGGCAGGGATGGAACGCCAATTCTTCATCATGGTGATGGAGCGGTCGTCGGCAAGGTCGATCCAGGGGATGCCGAACTTGTCGAGGACGTCCTTGGAGCCCGGGAAGGTGACGGATTCTCCGATCACCACCAGCTTCACCTTGAACAGAGCGAGTGCGCCGGCGCACATCGAGCATGGCGACAGCGTGGTGTACATGACGGTGTCGTGGAACGAGATCACGCCGGCCTCGCGCAGGCAGCTCATCTCGCCGTGGAGGATGACGTTCTTTTCCTGCACACGGTTGTTGTGGCCGCGGGCGATGATCTCATTGCCGCGCGTCAGCACGGCGCCGATCGGCAGGCCGCCCTGCGCGATCGAGGCCTCCGCCTCGCGGATCGCCTCCAGCATGAAATCGAAATGATGGGCTTCGATCGCCACGATCAGTGCCCCTTCCCGCGCGGTGTCGTCGTGCCCGTATCGGTTGGCCGTTCAATCTCCGCCTGGAACATCTCGAGGATCCGGCTAAGCGCATCCTCCTCGGTGTATTCGCTCTCGCGCGCATAGGCGCGCGCCGCGTGACGGGCGAGATCGACGAGCAGAAGGCCCCACATGTCGGGCTCCTCGAAGGCGCGCTGGAACGCCATCGACAGCCCGCCGTCCAGCACGAATACGCGCAGGATCTCGACCGCATCGTCGCGGGCGAGGACGTCGGGTGGCAATGGCTGCTCCTTCGGGCCCGCCATGATCTACCTGTAGCAGACGGCTTTTGCGGCCTCGACCACTTCGGCTGCCGACGGCAGCGCGAGCTTCTCCAGGTTCGCGGCATAGGGCATCGGCACGTCCTTGCCGGAGACGCGCGCGACCGGCGCATCCAGATAGTCGAAGGCGTTCTCCATGATGCGCGCGGCGATCTCGGCGCCGACGCCGCTCTGCGCCCAGCCCTCTTCCACCGTGACCGCACGGCCGGTCTTCTTGACCGAGTTGACGATGGTCTCGGTATCCATCGGCCGCAGCGTGCGCAGGTCGATCACCTCGGCCTCGATACCGTCCTTGGCGAGTTCGTCGGCGGCCTTCAGCGCATAGGTCATGCCGTTCGACCAGGAGATGATGGTGACGTGGCTGCCCGAACGCACGATGCGCGCCTTGCCGATCGGGATCACGAAGTCATCGAGCTTCGGCACTTCGCCGGTATGGCCGTAGAGCACCTCGTTCTCGAGGAAGATCACCGGATTGGGATCGCGGATCGCGGCCTTGAGCAGGCCCTTGTAGTCCGCTGCGGAGAACGGCGCGACCACCTTGAGACCCGGGACGTTGGAATACCAGGACGAGTAGTCCTGGCTGTGCTGGGCGGCGACGCGCGCGGCGGCGCCGTTCGGGCCGCGGAACACGATCGAGCAGCCCATCTGGCCGCCGGACATGTAGAGCGTCTTGGCAGCCGAGTTGATGATCTGGTCGATCGCCTGCATGGCGAAGTTGAAGGTCATGAACTCGACGATCGGCTTCAGCCCGGTCATGGCAGCGCCGACGCCGATGCCGGCAAAGCCGTGCTCGGTGATCGGCGTGTCGATGACGCGCTTGGCGCCAAATTCCTGCAACAGGCCCTGGGTCACTTTGTAGGCGCCCTGATATTCAGCGACTTCCTCGCCCATCACGAAGACGTCGGCGTCGCGGCGCATTTCTTCGGCCATGGCGTCGCGCAACGCTTCGCGGATGGTCTGCGTCACCATCGCGGTGCCGGCGGGCACTTCCGGATCGGGCTCGGCAACGACCTGAGGGGCAGCCGCAGCCTTCGGCGCCGAGATCATCGGCTTGCCTTCGCCGACTGGCGAGCGGGATTCGGCGACTTCCTGCGCGACGCTCGGCGCGGGCGCGGCCGGCACCTTGGCGAGATCGGCAGCCGTCTCGCCATCGGCGAGGATGGTCGCGATCGGCGTGTTGACGGCAACGTCGGCGGTGCCCTCGGGGATCAGGATCTTGCCGAGCGTACCTTCATCGGTCGCCTCGACCTCCATGGTCGCCTTGTCGGTCTCGATCTCGGCGATGACGTCGCCGGACTTGATGGTCTCGCCCTCTTTCTTCAGCCACTTGGCAAGGTTGCCCTTCTCCATCGTGGGCGACAACGCGGGCATCAGCACTTGAATTGGCATATCGACTCCAAAAGAAAGCTTGCGCGCGTTCAGCGATAAATGTCGGTCCAGAGCTCGGCGGCATCCGGCTCGGGATCATGCTGGGCGAAGTCGGCGGACGCATTGACGATGTCGCGGACCTCGGCGTCGATCGCCTTGAGATCGGCCTCGCTCACCTTGGCCGCGAGCAGGCGGTTGCGCACCTGCTCGATCGGGTCCTGATCGTGGCGGACTTTTTCGACCTCTTCGCGCGTTCTGTACTTTGCGGGGTCGGACATCGAGTGGCCGCGATAGCGGTAGGTCTGCATCTCCAGGATGAAGGGGCCCTTGCCGGCACGGCACCAAGCCGCCGCCTCCTCGCCCGCGGCCTTCACGGCGCGGACGTCCATGCCGTCGACCTGCATGCCGGGGATATTGAAGGACGCGCCGCGCTTGGAGAAATCCTGCTGCGCCGAAGCACGCGACACTGAGGTGCCCATGGCGTAGCGGTTGTTCTCGATGACGTAGATCACCGGCAGCTTCCAGAGCTCCGCCATGTTGAAGCTCTCATAGACCTGGCCCTGGTTGGCCGCGCCGTCGCCGAAATAGGTGACGCTGACATTGTCGTTACCACGATAGTGGTTGGCGAAGGCCAGACCCGTGCCGAGCGAGACCTGGGCGCCGACGATGCCGTGGCCGCCGTAGAAGTGCTTCTCCTTGCTGAACATGTGCATGGAGCCGCCCTTGCCCTTGGAATAGCCGCCGCGCCGGCCGGTGAGCTCGGCCATGACGCCGTTGGCCTCCATGCCGGTGGCAAGCATATGACCGTGGTCGCGATAGCCGGTGATGACCTGATCGCCCTGCTTCAGGGCCATCTGCATGCCGACCACCACGGCCTCCTGGCCGATATAGAGGTGGCAGAAGCCGCCGATCGCGCCCATGCCGTAGAGCTGGCCGGCCTTTTCCTCGAACCGCCGGATCAGGAGCATGTCGCGGAGCGCCTTGAGCTCCTGCTCTCTGGTGAATTCCGGGGGCGAACCGCCGTCGGTCTTGTCCTGTGGAGTGCTTGCGGCGGCTTTCTTGGGTGCGGCCATGGGAATTCCGGGTCAGAGAAAACTTCAGCCCTCTCTAACCCAAGTCAAACGCCCTTGGAAAGGACCGCGGCGGCATGGCGCGACTTTCATTATGCCGCACTGCAACGTGACCGAAACTTTGCAAAACCTTTGGCGCCGATCGGGCAACTTTAGCTCACCGGTCAGCGAAGGGAACGTGAGCACCCCACGCAGAGAAATCGGACGCGTTGTCTTGTATCCGAAATCCCACGCGCGTCCGATTCGCCGTGCCAGCCTTACCAGCCCAACTCGCGCAAATACGCCGCACGGGCGGCAACGCCGGTATACGTGAAGTCGCTGAAGACCCCATCGACGCCGAGCCGGTAGAATTTGAGATATTCAAGGCTCGGGTCGCCGCGATAGTCGGCGGCAAGATACTTCTTCTCGTTCCGAAACGTGAAGACATGGACGAAAAGACCGAGCTTGTGCGCGTCCGCGACAAGGCTGGTCGCGTCCTGCGTCGAAGCCTCCGGCGTCGATCCCTTGTAGGGCGTGCCATCGGCGTTGCTGTCCTTCCACGGCGCGATCTTGAGCGGAACGATATAGGCCTTCCACGGACCGATGCCCTCGGCATAGGTCTTGATCTCGGCAAGCCCCTCGGGCGTCAGCATCGCATCGTACAGGCGCGCATCGCCTGCAACCGTCCAGTCGAACGGGCGCGAATTCGTGATGTTGTTGAGGAGAACCTTGCCGGTTTTGAAGTCGATTCCGTTGCCGTCGACGAGTTGGACCTGCCGCGTCTGGAGGCCGTGGCTGCGCATATATTTCAGGCTGCCGGGTTCGAAGCTCTGGACCAGGATGGGAGCGTCCTTGGTGTTGAGGCCGTTATCCCTGATGATCTTGATCAGGGCATCCTCGAGCGGACGGCTGCCGGCCGCGCCGCAGCCATTGGCGATCGCCTGGGCATTGTTCCAGGTCGGGTTCTTGGTTTCGGGATAGACGAGGATGGACCGCCCGGTCTCCTTGCTCTTGACCTTGGCGATGTCAATGACGTCCTGGAAGCTGATGATCGGGAGCTTGCCGTTGAAGACTTTCGGCCGCTCGTTGGCCGCGTCATAGGTGGTGCCGCCAATCCATTGCTTCAGCTCGGCCATGGTGAAATCGCTGATCGACCAATCGTTGGTATGATCCTCGCCGTCCACGATCAGCGACTTCAGCACCGATTTGGGATCGGCCGGGTCGCTGAGATCCGTCAGGTAGTCGGCAGGCACGCCGGTGGCCGACGGGGCCTTGACGCGCACACCGGGCACGGTTCGCTTGCGGGCGGCGACGGCCGCATTGGTCTTCGCCACCTCGGCAATGTTGGTGTTGTCGCTCAGCCAGGGGTTATGACGCACGACCAGAACGCAATCCTTGGTCAGGTGCAAATCCTCTTCGAGCGCATCGGTCCCGAGCGCCGCGGCGAGGTCGTACGACGCCTCGGTCTCTTCGGGTACCAGGCCCGGCAGGCCGCGGTGTCCAAGGACCAGTGGCGCCTTTCCATCGACGGTCAGGAAGGGCTTGGCGCCAGCTGGCGCCGGGCCGGACTGTGCAAAGGCCATCGACAGCGGCAGCACCGCCGCGCCGAACAGCATCGCTGCGACACCCATTGTCCGTCCTGAACGACTGTTCCGCATCACCAAGCCTCCGTCTTTGCCCGGCATTGCTTCGAATGCCGCGGGCGCCGAACCGAATACGGTCGGCGCTGTCGTCTTGTCTCAAGACTCTGACAGACGGATGACGGCGGAGAGGGCGGCGCAAGGTTGCACCGCCCTCTCCTACCCCATCAGATCTTGCCCAATCAGATCTTGCCCGATCAGAAGAAGCCAAGCTTCTTCGGGCTGTAGCTGACCAGGAGATTCTTGGTCTGCTGGTAATGATCGAGCATCATCTTGTGGGTCTCGCGACCGACGCCTGACTGCTTGTAGCCGCCGAACGCGGCATGCGCAGGATAGGCATGGTAGCAGTTGGTCCACACCCGGCCGGCCTGGATGGCCCGGCCAAAGCGGTAGCAGCGGTTGGCATCGCGACTCCAGACGCCGGCTCCCAGGCCATAGAGCGTGTCGTTGGCGATCGCGAGCGCTTCGTCATCGGTCTTGAAGGTCGTGACCGAGACGACGGGACCAAAGATCTCCTCCTGGAAGATTCGCATCTTGTTGTGGCCCTCGAACACCGTCGGCTGGACGTAGAAGCCGCCGGAAAGATCGCCGCCGAGCTCGGCACGACCGCCGCCGGCCAGCACCTTGGCGCCCTCCTGCTTGCCGATGTCGATATAGGAGAGGATCTTGGCGAGCTGTTCGCTGGATGCCTGCGCGCCGATCATGGTGTCGGCCGCACGCGGGTCGCCCTGCTTGATCGCGGCGACGCGCTTCAGCGCCCGCTCCATGAAGCGGTCATAGATATCGGCGTGGACCAGCGCCCGGCTCGGACAGGTGCAGACCTCGCCCTGGTTCAGCGCGAACATCACAAAGCCTTCGATCGCCTTGTCGAAGAAGTCGTCGTCCTCGGCGGTGACGTCGTTGAAGAAGATGTTCGGCGACTTGCCGCCGAGCTCCAGCGTGACCGGGATCAGGTTCTGGCTGGCATATTGCATGATCAGCCGGCCCGTCGTGGTCTCGCCGGTGAAGGCGATTTTCGCGATCCGCGGGCTGGACGCGAGCGGCTTGCCGGCTTCGAGGCCGAAGCCATTGACGATGTTGAGAACGCCGGGCGGCAGGAGATCGCCGATGATCTCGACCCAGACCATGATCGAGGCCGGGGTCTGCTCGGCGGGCTTGAGCACGACGCAATTACCGGCGGCGAGCGCCGGCGCGAGCTTCCAGCAGGCCATCAGCAGCGGGAAGTTCCAGGGGATGATCTGGCCGACCACGCCGAGCGGCTCGTGGAAATGATAGGCGATGGTGTCGTGGTCGATCTCGCCGATCGAGCCTTCCTGTGCGCGCACCACACCGGCGAAATAGCGGAAATGATCGATCGCGAGTGGCAGGTCGGCGGCGCGGGTCTCGCGGATCGGCTTGCCGTTGTCCCAGGTCTCGGCAATCGCGAGGCGTTCCAGATTCTCTTCCATCCGGTCGGCGATCCGGTTCAGGATCGCGGCGCGCTCGGCGACGCTGGTGCGTCCCCAGGCGCCCTTGGCGGCGTGCGCCGCATCGAGGGCGGCCTCGACGTCCTGTGCATCGGAACGCGCGATCTTGCAGACGATCTGGCCGTTCACCGGCGAAGCGTTGTCAAAGTACTTGCCGGAGATCGGCGCGACGAATTTGCCGCCGATGAAATTATCATAGCGTTCGGCGAAGGGAACCTGGGTGACGCCGAGGAATTCCACCTTGTTCATTGATCACTCCCGATGTTTGCTGTTTGCGCAATTCGTCGCGTGTTCACGACTTGCGCCGACGATGTCGCGGGAGCGTTTTCCTGTCAGCCCGGGCGCGAGCGATGGCCGGCCCGACCTGTCGCAGTTCTGCGACAGGTGACGCAGCTGCCCCCACACACTCAGCCCTCATCCTGAGGAGCGCGCTCTTGCGCGCGTCTCGAAGGATGGCCGCGGGCACAGCCGGGCCTGCATGGTTCGAGACGGCCGCTTCGCGGCCTCCTCACCATGAGGGTTGAGTTGGTGGGGCGGAAGAAAAACAGAGCCGCAGCTCAGTGCTTCAGCTCGAACCGCTTGAGCTTCCTGTGCAGCGTGGCACGGCTGATGCCGAGGGCCTTGGCGGCGGCCGAAACATTGCCGTCCGCGCGCAGCAGCGCCCGCTGCAACACCGCGCGCTGGCCGCCGGCAAGATGGTCATGCGCGGGTTCGCCGCCGAGGAGGTCAGCCGCGGGCACCGGCTGCAAGGGACGGCCGGGCGCAATCCCGAGTCCCACCCGCGCGGACCGGGTCGCGCCGATCACGAGATCATCCGCATCGACCGCGACTAGGCCGCCGGCCTGGCCGTCCGCGCCTTGCGTCAGCACGATGCGGGCATGGGCGAAGGCGCGGCGAAACAGATCGGCTTCGATGCGCCTCGCCGCCTCACCTGCCGCGAGCGCGATCAGATTGGAAAACGCATCGGTCCGGTCGGCGCGGCAGGAGGAGACATCGAGCACGCCCGCAAACGCCGCCTCGTGATCGTAGATCGGAACGGCGGTGCAGCTCAGAAGCGTGTTGCGGGTGAAGAAATGCTGGTCGCGGTCGATCGTCAGCGGGCGCTGCTCGACGACGCAGGTGCCGATGCCGTTGGTGCCTTCATGCTCCTCGCTCCAGAGCGCGCCGGTCCACAGGCCCCAGGATTGGAACGTCGCATCGTCCGTCGGGGTGCCGCGGCGGTCGACCGGCACGCCCGCACCGTCGGCGAGCAGCACGCAGCAGCCGCTCGCGCCGACCGCCTGATAGAGCCGGTCCATCGCGCCTTGCGCGGCGGCGAGCAGCGGCGCGACGCGCTCGCGCGCCTGCCGCAACTCGACATCACTCAGCCGCATCGGCGCGCTGCGGCCGGCGGGATCGAGATGATGCAATCGGGACGAACGGCGCCATGAGGCCACCAGCGCGGAGCGCGCGGCCTGGCCTGACGCAATGGCGGCCTCGACGCGGGCCGCGTGATGCCGGGACATTGGCCCATTCATCACTGTTTCCTCCGGGTGGCAGTCTAGGCTGCGCCGGCATGGCCCGGTTGATCTGCGTCAACTCAGGCAGACGGCGGCAGAAGCCATGGGGCCGTTGCTGCGTTGCCGTCAAGGCGGCAGCCCCGGTTCCAAGCCTAAGACTTTCGGTAGAATTGCTACACGGTTGCGGGATTTCGGCAGCGGCTTTCGATGCCGGTTTCGAATGCAGCGAAAAGCGCTACTTCGCCGGGATCATCCGAACGAGATCGTGCGGATTGACATAGTCGAGCTGATAGCGCGCCCGCTCGTCCAGCATGTCAGGATCGATCCGCGATGTCCGCAGCAGCGACACGCGCTGCTCGCTCTTCGCGCGCTCGCGCTTGAGCTGGGCCAGCTCGCTCGTCAGCGCGATGATCTCCTGGTCGAGTTCCTGACGGGCGTTGAGGCCGTATTTGCCGGTGTAGGCGTTGACGCCGAAATAGCCGACGATAGCGGCCGCCATCGCATAGAGGGCAAGGCCGGTCAGGATCGATTTCAGGCGCGCGCGGGAGACCATCTTGGGAAGATGGGACAGGTTGGTTAAGGGAGTGCTAACTGCCTCCCCCTTCGCGCTCCAATCCCTCACCCCCAGCCGTCATGCCCGGCGTTGTGCCGGGCATCCACGTTCTTCGTCACCACGAGCAAGACGTGGATGGCCGGGACATCTAGCGCGAAGACGCGCTTCGCGCTTTTGCCCGGCCATGACGAAGAAAAACCTCAGCCGTGGTGCTTGGCCACGTGCGCAGCAAACGCGTCGATATAGGCCTGGAGGACGGGCTTCAGAGATTCCTTGGTCAGGTTCCCCTCCGCATCGAAGGCATCGCCGACCGCGTTGAGATAGGTCTCGGGCTGCTGCAGGATCGGGCCGGCAATGCCCGGCAGGATGTTCTGCAGCGTCTTGGCGGCGCTGACGCCGCCGAGCGGGCCCGGCGAGTTCGAGATGATGCCGACCGGCTTGCCGTTGAACGAGCTCTTGCCATAGGGGCGCGAAGCGACGTCGATGGCGTTCTTGAGTACGCCCGGGATGGCGCGGTTGTATTCGGGGGTGACGAAGATCACGCCGTCCGACTTCTGCAGCTTCTCGCGGAAGGCCAGCCAGTCCGCGGGCGGCGCGCCCTCGAGGTCCTGGTTGAAGAACGAGATGCCTGCCAGCGTGATGACCTCGAGCTTGAGCGAGGCCGGCGCGAGCTTTGCGAGCGCGTTGGCGACCTTCAGCGAGAAGCTGTCCTTGCGCAGGCTGCCGGCGATCACGACGATGTTGTAGGCCATGGATTGTCCTTGGGGGCTTGAGCGGAAGTTCCGGGGCGGCACTTAAGCGATCTCGGTCGATGGATGCAAGTGCATGAACCGGTCCCGTTTGGAAACGCTGAGTTTCTCGAAAGCAGATGGTCGCTACGATCCAAAAACAATCAGGCCGCCCGAAGGCGGCCTGACGTTTCTCGCAAACCCCTGGCCCGGTTCAGATCGTCGGATTCCACGCCGACGGGATCAGGCGGTATTTCGCGCCGTCCTTCTCGACATGCCCCACCGAGGGGAAGGTGAAGTGGAATCCGATCACGGTCGCTTTCTCGGCTGCTGCCATGTCGTAGAATTTGTGGCGGGTGGCCTGCGCCAGTGCCGGATCGTTGTCGAACGCCACGTGCCAATCCGGATTGCGCAGGAAGAACTCCGGAATGTTGGTAACGTCAGATTGGATCAGCACCTTCTTGTCGCCAGAGGCCACCGCGAACGAGGTATGACCCGGCGTATGGCCGGGCGTCGCGATCGAGGTGATGCCCGGGGCGACCTCCTTGCCCCACTCGTACTTCGCGACCTTGGATTCGAGGCCGGCAAAGGTCTTCTTCACGTTGGCGAAGTAGTTCTTCGTCATGTCGTTCGGAGCCTTGGCCGCATTCTCGTCGCTCGCCCAGAACTCCCAATCCTTCGCCGGCACCATGATCTCCGCATTCGGGAAGGCCAGCGCGCCGTCGGCGAGACGGATGCCGTTGGTGTGATCAGGATGGAGATGCGACAGCAGCACGATGTCGATGTGCTTCGGGTCGACGCCGGCAGCGGCGAGGTTTTGCAGCGTACGGCCGACCGCGCCCTTGCTCGGCTCGAGATTGGCAACGCCGTTGCCGGTGTCGATCAGGACCAGCTTCGAGCCGGTGTTGATGAGTTGCGGGTTGAACGGCACCGTGACCATGCCCTTCGGCATGTACGCCGCCTCGCCCGCGGCCAGCGCTTCCTCCTTCGGCAGGTTGACCACGAACTTGTCGGGCATCGGGAAGGTGCGCGCGCCGTCGTTGATCGAGGTGCACTCGTAGCTGCCGACCTTGTAGCGATAGAAGCCGGGCGCCTGCGCCCCGCTTGGCGGCACCGAGGCAGTGGCAGTGGTCGGTCCAAGTCCGGTTACGGCCGCCGCGCCAATAGCGGCCGCGCCCGCGAGCAAGTCGCGGCGATTCAGATCAGTCATGGAAGTGTCCCCTTCTGTGCTTGCGGTTGCCCCGCTTTCAATTGCGGCGCGAATGTTCCCGCGCTTCGCTCAGAAGGCAAGTCCTTCTTTGGATGGTGTGCCGTGGCACATCACGAAGATTTATTTGGGTTGATGAGGAATTTTTCGCCGGTGGCCCGTTTGGCGTAGACCGCGATGTTGGCGGGATCGAGCGCCTCCTGAAGCGACACCACCTTGGTGTAGTGGCTGGCGAAGGTCGTCTTCAATTCGTCGACGACGCGCTGGCGCAGCCTGGCTCCGTCGGCCTGCCCGATCTTCATCAGGAACGGAAACAGCAGCCAGCCGCCGACGCCCCAGGCCATGCCGAAGCCGCGGGGCAGCTCGATCGGGCGGATGTCGAGCGCGCCGTAGACGTAGACCTGCTTGTGCACGTTGGAGCCGTAGCGGCTGTATTCCTTGGCGGTCTTGTTGATCGCGGCTTCCATGCAGTTGAGGATGTCGCCGGCCAGCTTGCCGCCGCCGATGGCATCGAAGGCGATGGTGGCGCCGGTCTCGACCAGCGCATTGGTGAGATCGCCGAGGAAGCTCGGCGCGGTGGAATCGACGACGTATTTGGCGCCGATCTTGTGCAGGATGTCGGCCTGCTCCTTGCTGCGCACGATGTTGACCAGCGGAATGCCGTCCTTGATGCAGATCTTGTTCAGCATCTGGCCGAGATTGGAGGCGGCCGCAGTGTGCACCAGCGCCTTGTGCCCCTCGCGCCGCATGGTCTCGGTCATGCCGAGCGCCGTAAGCGGATTGACGAAGCAGGAGGCGCCTTCGGCCGGCGTGGTGCCCGCCGGCAGCGGCAGGCACTCGCGCACTTTCAGCGTGCGGTACTGCGCGTACATCGCTCCGCCGATCATCGCGACGGTCTTGCCCATCAATGCCTTCGCGGCATCGGACGAGCCGGTCTTGATGACGACGCCCGCGCCTTCGTTACCAACCGGCATGGCTTCGTCGAGCCGGCCGGCCATCGCCCGCATCGCGCCCTCCGGCACCTTCGCGGTGATGACGGGAGCGTCCTTGCTGCCGGACGCCTTCGCCGTGCTCATATCGGCCGCGCCGACGAGAAGGCCGAGGTCGGACGGGTTGATCGGCGCCGCCTCGACGCGGACGACGACCTCGTCCGCGGCGGGCTCGGGAGTCGGCACGTCGACGAGCGAGATTTCCAGTTCACCGCTCTTCTTGATCAGCGAACGCAGTTGCAGTCCGGTCTTGCCGTCGCTCATGTCGATCCTCCCCTGTCCTAGCTGGAGCGCCGGCTTATGCCAGCGCCTTCAATGCCGCCTTGCCGCCATAGAGTGCCTGCTTGCCGAGCTGTTGCTCGATGCGCAGGAGCTGATTGTATTTGGCGGTGCGGTCGGAACGCGCAAGGGAGCCGGTCTTGATCTGCCCGCAATTGGTGGCGACCGCGAGGTCGGCGATGGTGGAATCCTCGGTCTCGCCGGAGCGGTGCGACATCACCGAGGTATAGCCGGCCTTGTGCGCCATCTCGACGGCAGCGAGCGTCTCGGTCAGCGTACCGATCTGGTTGACCTTGATCAGGATCGAATTGGCGCGGCCGGCCTTGATGCCTTCGGCCAGGCGCTTGACGTTGGTGACGAAGAGATCGTCGCCGACCAGCTGGCACTTCTTGCCGATGAGGTCGGTGAGCTCCTTCCAGCCGTCCATGTCGTCTTCAGACATGCCGTCCTCGATGGTCACGATCGGATAGCGCGACACCAGGTCTGCGAGGTACTTGGCCTGCTCCGAGATCGAGCGGGTCTTGCCCTCGCCTTCATAGACGTATTTGCCGTCCTTGAAGAACTCGGTCGAGGCGCAGTCGAGGCCGATCACGATGTCGGTTCCGGCCTTGTAGCCGGCCTTGACGATCGCGTTCATGACGAATTCGAGCGCGGCGTCCGCCGACGGCAGGTTCGGGGCGAAACCGCCCTCGTCGCCGACATTGGTGTTGTGGCCGGCCTTCTTAAGCTCGGACTTCAGGGTGTGGAACACCTCCGCGCCGTAGCGCAGGCCCTCGGCGAAGGACGACGCGCCGACGGGAAGGATCATGAACTCCTGGAAGTCGATCGGATTGTCGGCATGCACGCCGCCATTGATGATGTTCATCATCGGCACCGGCAACAGACGCGCCGAGGTGCCGCCGACGTAACGATAGAGCGGCATGTCGAGCGAGTTTGCGGCAGCCTTGGCGCAGGCAAGCGAGACGCCGAGGATGGCATTTGCGCCCAGCCGGCTCTTGTTCGGCGTGCCGTCGAGGTCGATCATGATCTGGTCGATCTGGGCCTGCTGCTCGACATCGAGGCCGCTCAGGGCCTCGAAGATCTCTCCATTGACGGCGCCGACGGCCTTGGTGACGCCTTTGCCGAGATAGCGGGCCTTGTCGCCATCGCGCAGTTCCACCGCCTCATGGGCGCCGGTGGAGGCGCCGGACGGCACCGCGGCACGGCCGAGCGCACCATCTTCCAGCACGACGTCGACCTCGACGGTGGGATTGCCACGGCTGTCGAGAATTTCGCGGCCAATGATGTCGATGATGGCGGTCATGATGTGCACTTCCGTTCGTTAGGGCTGATCGGTGCCGGGGGTCTTACACGGGCCGCAAGCAAATGTGAACGCTTGGACGGCGTGCTTCGACTGACGCGTGAGCAGGCTCGGACTATCCTTGAAGTCGCCTGCTCTGCGCGTCCAACCTCAATCTGAAACAGTCGGGGTAACGCCATGAACCGCCGCCAGTTTCTTGCCTCGAGCGCTGCCCTCCTCGCCGTCCGCCCAAGTTTTGCGCAGGAGGGCCTGTTCCGGACAAAATATTTCCCCATCAGCGCCGGCATCGGCCTGCACGACCTCGCCCCCGCTCGCGACGGCACGGTCTGGTTCACGGCGCAGGGCAAGGGCATGCTGGGCAGGCTCGACCCCCGGGATGGCAGTTTCAAGACAGTCAGCCTCGGCCAGGGCGCCGCGCCGCACGGCGTGACGATCGGCCCCGACGGTGCCCCCTGGATCACCGAGGGCGGCCAGAACGCGATCGCCCGGGTCGATCCCGGCGATCTCAAGGTCACGCTGTTCCGCCTGCCCGAAAAATTCGCCTCCGCCAATCTCAACACCGGCGTGTTCGACAAGGAAGGCACCTACTGGTTCACTGGCCAGTCCGGCTATTACGGCCGGCTCAAGCCGAAATCGGGCGAGATGGACGTGTTCAGGGCGCCCAAGGGCGTTGGTCCCTACGGCATCGCGGTGACGCCCAAGGGCGAGGTCTGGTACGCCTCGCTCGCCGGCAGCCATATCGCGAAGATTGACCTTGCGACCGGCAATGCCGCCATTGTCGAGCCGCCGACGCCGAGCCAGGGGTCGCGGCGGGTCTGGTCAGATTCGCAAAGCCGGATCTGGGTCAGCGAATGGAACAGCGGCCACGTCTCGGTGCATGACCCCGCCAACGGCTCCTGGAAAACCTGGAAGCTGCCGGGCGATCGCCCTCGCACCTATGCCGTCTATGTCGACGACAAGGACAAGGTCTGGCTGACCGATTTCTCCGCCAATGCCATCGTCCGCTTCGATCCCGCGACCGAGCGGTTCAACGTTTTCGCCAGCGACAAGGCCAATGCCAATGTGCGCCAGCTCGACGGCCGCCCGGGCGAGCTGTGGGGCTGCGAGTCCGGTAACGACCGGATCGTCATGATTCAGACGATCGCGGCTGGTTGACGACGGCGACATTTGCGTCCATCCCGGCATCCTCTGGAGCGCGATCTTATCGCGCTCCGGTTTTTTAGTTGAGCATGATCTTTCGGAAAACCGGTGCCCACTTTTCCGGATCATGCTCGAACAGGATGTGACGACGATGGCGAAGAAATCCCTCCAGCTCGGCCGTGCGGTCGAATGGCCGCACACACCGGAAGAAGCCCAGCTCGACCGCGTGCCCAATCCGCAAAAGGGCACGGACTATCTGGTGCGCTTCACCGTGCCGGAATTCACCTCGCTTTGCCCCGTCACGGGACAACCGGATTTCGCGCATCTGATGATCGACTACGCGCCCGGCCCCTGGCTGCTGGAGTCGAAGTCGCTCAAGCTCTACATCGCGAGCTTCCGCAATCACGGCGCATTCCACGAGGATTGCACCGTCATGATCGGCAAGCGCATCGCGAGCGAGATCAAGCCGAAGTTCTTGCGCATCGGCGGCTACTGGTATCCGCGCGGCGGCATCCCGATCGACGTGTTCTGGCAGACCGGCCGCGTGCCGAAGGGATTGTGGGTGCCGGAGCAAGGCGTCGCGCCGTATCGCGGACGGGGTTAGTTGGAGACGAATGACGATGACATCGATATCAGCAACATTCCGCAACATTGCCTTCGGCGTTCTAACCGTCCTGTGGCTGACCGGCGCGGCCGAAGCTGCCGAGGTCCATGTGATGATCTCGGGCGGATTGACGGCTGCCTACAAGGCGCTCGTGCCGGAATTCGAGAAGGCCACCGGCAACAAAGTGCTGACGGAATATGGGCCGTCGATGGGGACGACCACCAATGCGATCCCGGTCCGGCTGGAGCGCGGCGAACCCGCCGATGTCCTGATCATGGTGGGCTATGCCCTCACCGACCTCACCGGCAAGGGCAAGGTCGTGGCCGGCAGCCAGGTCGACCTCACCAGATCTCCGATCGGCGTCGCCGTGAAATCGGGTGCGTCGAAGCCGGACATTGGCTCGGTGGAGGCGGTCAAGCGCGCGCTGCTGGCGGCGAAAACGATCGCCTATTCCGATAGCGCCAGCGGCGTCTACGTCTCGACCGAGATGTTCGACAAGCTCGGCATCGCCGACGTCATGAAGGACAAGGCACGAAAGATTCCGGCAACGCCGGTCGGCGAGATCGTCGCACACGGCGAGGCCGAGCTCGGCTTCCAGCAGATCAGCGAGCTGAAGCCCGTGAAGGGCATCGATATCGTGGGACCGCTGCCGAACGAATTGCAGAAGATCACGATCTTTTCGGCCGGGATCGCGGCTGGTTCGAAGGAGCCCGAAGCCGGCCGTGCCTTGATCAAGTTCCTCGCCTCCCCCGCCGCGCGCGAAGCGATCATCGCAAGCGGGATGGAGCCGATCCCGGCTGGGGGCGCGAATTGAGACAGGCCTACTCTACGCGCTGCTCCTGATACGCCCTCAACAGATTGGCTTCGCCACTCCTAGTCAATCGGAGGCTGCCGAGGCCTTCTTGACCGGACCGAGATCGCGCGCCGGATAGTTGGCGCCGGATTCGACGATGTGTCGTCGCACTGCTGCAACCAGCGCGGCGAGATCGCGAGACTCGATCGCATCGACGATCTCGACATGGTGTGCAGCACTTCTCTGCAGCTCGGCGTTCGAGGGCCACAAAGCAATCGGCCCTGGTCTGGCGCGATTTCTGATTTCCACGATGAGGCTGGCGAGCGATTGGTTCGCTGCATGGCGATAGATCTCATCGTGAAAGGCTGCGTTGGTATTTGCCTGATCCGCCTTGCTGCCGCGCGCCACAGCATCTTCGAAGATTTGCTGAGCCTGCTTGATCTTCTTGAGTTCGTCGGGGCCGATATTCGGTAGCGCCTGCCTTGCCGCTTCAACTTCGAGCAGCGTGCGGATCGCCAATATCTCGCGAACGACGTTCAAGTCGGGTTGCGCGACGCGGTATCCGCGATTTTCGACATGCGTCACCATCCCGCTTGCGGCAAGCTGGGTCAGTGCACTGCGGACGTCAAACCGTTTGGCAGCGAAGGCTTCTTCCAGGTCGATCTGGCGCAACCATTCGCCTGGCCGGTAGTCGCCTTGCAGGATGGCGGCACCGATTTCCGCCGCCAACAGCCTCTTCTGCTCCTTCCGTACTTTCATGGCTGCTTCCTTTTTGGAGCGCTTGACTTGCCAATACTATTGCGCACAAATTGGCGCCAATAAATGTGCATAACAAATCGCGGCGGCCGGAGGAACAGTAGATGTCGGGCATCGATCGTAGAAGCTTAATGGTGATGTCGGTTCTCGGCGCCACGATGGGGCTCCGGGGCACGGCCCAGGCGGCGCCGAACGGGTATCCCGAGAACTATCAGAAGATCATCGACGACGCTCATAACGAGGGCAGCCTCCTCATTTACTCGATTATGTCGCCAGAAAACTGGCGTCCCGTGATCGAGGGCTTCAACAAGCTCTACCCGAAGATCAAGGTCGAGACCCTGGATCTCCCCGCCTCCCGCGAGAGCTTCGAGCGATATCTGGCCGAGCGGAGCACCAACAGCCGCACCTGCGACCTCATCGCGACGGCCGATCCGGGCGGATGGATCGATTTCCAGGAGCGCGGTGAAGTCCTCGACTACCTATCGCCTGAAGCGAAGGCCTGGCCGGATTGGTCAAAGCCGTTTCCCGGCGTCTACACCGTCTCGTCCGACCCCATGGCGCTGATCTGGAACAACACGCTGGTGGCCGACGGCAAGCGTCCCAAGACACTTGCCGAGTTCGTCGAGCTTGCGGTCGCAAACGAGAAGACCTGGCGCAACCGCATCACCAGCTATGGCGTGCATCAAACAACTTTCGGCTACGGCATCAGCTACGCGTTCGTGAAGAAGCACGGCGAAAAGGCCTGGGACTGGTTCGCCCAACTTGCAAAGCTTTCGCCCCGATTCGAGCGTTCCGGCGGCCCAATGACCGAGAAGGTCACCTCCGGCGAATACACCATGGGCTTCTTCGTTTCGGCCATCACCTTCTGGCCGCGCCTGAACGATCCGGCGCGGGCAAAGATCCTCGGTTGGAGCTTCATCGGAGACGGTCAGCCGGTCGTGCTGCGTGGCATCGCGATTCCGAAGGGATCGAAGAACGTCAACGCAGCAAAACTGATGCTCGACTACGTCGTCTCGGAGGACGGTCAGCGCGCATTCGGACGGGGCGGCCTGACGCCGGCACGCCCCGGTGTGAAGCCGGGTGACGGAATCCGCCACACCTACTCGTCGATCGTGGAAGCCGTCGGCGAGCAGAACATCTGCTACATCGGCTACGATCGGGACGCGGTGCGGGACTACGACAGCTTCCTCGCGCGCTGGAAAAAGACCTTCAATGTCGCTTGACGCAAGCAGCGCGCTGGGGCCGTCGGCCGCGGACGCTTTGCCGAAGCCGCTGCCCGGCCGCGATACCGTCATCCAGTACGGCATGGCGCTGCTGACCATTGTCCTGATCGCAGCGCCTCTCCTGCCCGTTCTCTATCAATCTTTCCTGGATCGTGCGCTCTACGATTCCGGCCAGCAACTGACGCTGGGCAATTTCGGGCGCCTGCTTCGCACCGACGGCTTCGCGCTCGTCATCTGGAACACGTTCGTGTTCGCCACCCTCACCACCGTGATTTCGCAGGCGCTGGGCACGCTGGCGGCGGTGCTGTTCGGCCGCACCGACATGCCGTTTGCGCGGTTGTTTGGCGAGCTCTTCCTGTGGCCGATCTATCTCTCGGCGCTGGTACTGTCGTTCGGCTGGTACACGATCTACGGACCGGCCGGCTACCTCACGCTTCTGGTTCAGTCGATCTTCGACGGCGCGCCCTGGAATCTCTACTCGCTGCCGGGCATGGCGATGATCGCGGGCGTCTCGCAAGCACCGGTCGCCTACATCTACTGCATGTCGTCGGCCTCGATCACCGATCCGACTTTGGAGGAAGCCGCGCGCGTGACCGGCGCCGGCACCTTGAGGACCTTGTGGCGGATCACGCTGCCGCTCCTCATGCCGGCGATCGCCTATAGTGCCGTGCTGAACTTCACTGTGGGACTGGAGCTCCTCGCGATTCCGCTGGTGTTCGGAGATCCCGCCGGCATCACTGTGCTGACCACGTTCCTCTACAACAACGGCGTGGCGTCGGCCCGCCCCGATCACGGGCTGGTGGCAACGGCTGCCGTGCTGATGCTTGCCGTCGTCTGCATGTTGGTGTGGCTACAAGGACGCCTGCTCGGCAATACAAGGCGCTTCGTCACGCTCGGCGGCAAGGCCACGCGACCGCGCCCTTTCCGCCTGAACAACCTGCGCTGGCCGCTTTGCATCGTCTCGGCGATCTACATCACCGCAACTGTCGTGATGCCGATCGGCGCGCTGCTGCTGCGCGCCTTCACGAGCCTGCTGTCGCCGATGGTGCCGATCAGCGAGGTGCTGACGCTCGGCAACTTCGCCAACATGCTCGAATACCCGGTCTACCCGCGTTCGATCTGGAACTCGCTGATCGTCAGTTCGGTCGGTGGCGTCGTCGCCACTGCGATGGTCGCCCTGATCGCCATCATCGTGCTGCGGTCCGACTTCCGCTGGCGTGGCGCGCTACACTACGTCGCGCTGTTTCCCCGTGCCGTGCCCGGCGTCGTCGCCGGCATCGGTTTCTTCTATGCGTTTGCGCTCGTGCCCGGCCTGGGCGGCCTCCGAAACACGATCTGGATTCTGGTTGCCGCCTTCACGATGCACTTCATTCCTGTGGGGCTCGGTGCGGTTGCTCCGATGTTGTTGCAGATGAGCCCGGATTTCGATCGCGCCGCCCGTACGCAGGGCGCGGACTGGTGGACAACGAGTCGGCGCATCGTTTTGCCTTTATTGCGGCCGGCACTCGTTGCCTGCTTCATCATCCTCTTCATCACGTTCTTCAAGGAATACACGACAGCGATCTTCCTGTTTGCACCCGGCAGCGAAGTGATCGGGACCACGCTGCTCCAGGCATGGACACAGGGCGAGGTCGGCCTGGTGTCCGCGCTGGCGACCGTCCAGATCCTGGTGATCGGCGTCTGTGTCACGGCGGCGCGCGCTTTTCTCGGAGTGAAGCTTTATGGCTGAGTTGCTGATCGAGAACCTGCACAAGCGGTACGGACCGGTCAAAGCGATCGACGACGTCAACATCCACGTTGCCGATGGCGAGTTCGTCACGCTGCTGGGGCCGTCAGGGTGCGGCAAGTCCACAACGCTCGGCGCCATTGCCGGACTGGATCAACCGACGAGCGGACGCATCCGCGTCGGCAACAAGACCTATTTCGACGGCGAAAAGGGAATCTTCCTGCCGCCGGAAGCGCGCCATTGCGGGCTCGTGTTCCAGAGCTACGCTTTGTGGCCGCACATGACGGTCTATGACAACGTCGTGTTTCCGCTCAAGCTGCGCAAGGTATCGACCGCCGACTGCAAGCGCCGCGTCGAGGAGAGTCTCGCTCTCGTCGAGATGGAGCGCTTTCAGGACCGCTATCCGCATCAGCTCTCGGGCGGCCAGCAGCAGCGTGTCGCGCTCGCGCGAACGTTGGTCTACCAGCCCGAAATCCTCCTGCTCGACGAGCCCCTGTCGAATCTCGATGCAAAGCTGCGCGATCGCGCCCGGACCTGGCTTGCCGAACTGCGCACGCGCCTCGGCCTGACGACGATCTACGTGACGCACGACCAGGTCGAAGCGCTGGCTCTGTCCGACCGCATCGTGGTCATGAATGGCGGCCGCATCAGCCAGATCGGCTCGCCCCAAGAGATCTACACGCGGCCGGCAGACAGTTTCGTCGCCGACTTCATCGGAACGACCAACTTCCTGAACGGCGACGTGGTCGGGGCGCCCGACGGCGATGGACAGACACTGGTCAGTCTCGCCGATGGTCAGCGCGTTCTGATCAAGTCCGACAAACGTCCATCCCTGGGCGACAAGGTCACGTTTGCCTATCGCCCCGAGCAGATGCGCCTGGCGGCGGCCAACGATCAGGCGATCGGAGGTTCGATCGTCGAAGCCGACGTGGTCAGCCATTCCTATGTTGGCGGCCGATGGCAAATCGGATTGAGCGTCGGCGGAAATCAGATCCGCATCGAAACCCAGGAGGCAACGACTGACCGCCAGTTGCGCCTGTGGCTGCCTGTCACCGGCGGCATCCTGTTTACAGAACGGAACCATGGCAAATCCCACTGACGCCACCTCTCCCGAAAGCGGACTGCATCAGGCCGACTACACCCCAGGTGTCCGCGGCCCGCTGACAGGGCTCCGCGTCATCGACCTCTCGAGGCTGGTCGCAGGCAATCTGCTCACCCAGCATCTCGCCGACTTCGGCGCCGACGTCATCAAGGTCGAGCCGCGCGAAGGCGATACGCTGCGCGGCTGGCGCACCAAGGGTGTCGAAACCAACTGGAAGATCCATTCGCGCAACAAGCGCAGCATCTGCCTGGAATTCCGTCACGACGAAGCGGTGCCGCTGATCCGCAAGTTGGTTCCCGGCGCCGCGATGCTGGTCGAGAGTTTCCGTCCCGGCACGCTCGAGCAGATGGGGCTCTCGCCGGAGGAACTGCTGCGGCTAGAGCCCAAGCTCGTGATCGTTCGCATATCGGGATGGGGGCAGACCGGCCCCTACCATCGCCGGCCCGGCTTTGGGACGCTGGTGGAGGGCTTCTCCGGCTTCGCCGAGATGAACGGCTTCCCCGATCGTGAGCCGGTATTGCCGCCGATGTATCTGGCCGATGCCCTGTCCGGTCTCACCGGAGCGTTCGCCGCGATGGCGGCCCTTCGGGAGGTCGAGATCAACGGCGGAAAGGGACAGGTGATCGACCTGCCGCTGCTCGACCCGATCGTGAACTCGCTCGGGCCTCAGGCGGCAAATTACCGTTTGACCGGCGTGGTCAAACCGCGCAGCGGGAGCCGCTCGAGCGGCTCGGTACCGCGCAATGTCTACCGCACGCTCGATGGCGGCTGGGTCTGTCTGTCGGCATCCACGCAAGGCATGGCGATGCGCGTGCTACGTTCGATCGGCCGCCCGGAGCTCTGCGAGGATCCAAAGTTCAAGACCAACGAGCAGAGGCTCGTCCATGTCGCCGAACTCGACAAGATCATCGGTGATTTCATCGCGACACGAACGGTGGACGACAACGTCGCCTTCTTCGAGGCGGCCGAGGTCACGATCGGTCCGGTCAACGACACCGTCCGCTTGATGAACGATCGCCACGTGCAGGCCCGGGGACTGCTGGCCGACTATCCCGACGAGGACATGGGAACGTTCCCGATGCACGCCGTCCCGGTACGCCTGTCCGAGACGCCCGGAAGCATCCGGACGCCTGCGCCACGCCTCGGTCAGCACAGCCGCACCATCCTGGCCGAAGCCGGCCTCAGCCCTGACGACATCGATGCCGCCCTCGCCTCGGGCGTTGTGAAGGAAACCAGCACATGACAGTTGAACGAAAATTCCCGGTCTGGCGCTCTGCGCTGTTCGTACCCGCGAACGTCGAGCGGTTCGTGGTCAAGGCCGTCGAGCGCGGCGCGGACGCGCTGATCATCGATCTCGAGGACAGCGTGCCGCTGGCTGAAAAGGCCAACGCTCGAAAGCTGATCCCGGGCATCGTGAAGCGCTTTCGCGACACCGGAAGTTCGGATGTCATGGTGCGGATCAACCAGCCGCTCGAATTGGCGGTGCCCGATCTGGAAGCGGCTGTCATCGCCGGCGTGGACGCGATCAAGATCACCAAGGTCGAAGGCGCCGAGCATCTGCGCCTGCTCGACGAGATGGTGACCAGACTGGAGATCGAGCGCGGATTGCCCATCGGCAAGATCTGGTTTGTCGGCCTGATCGAGGCGCCCGGTCCTCTCTCTAGGGCTCACGAGATCGCGCGATCGATCCCGCGGCTGGCCGGCATTTCACTGGGTGCGGAAGATTATGCCACCGCCATCGGCGCCAAGCCGACGGAGGAAACCCTGTTGATGCCGAAGCAACAGGTCGTGCAGGCAGCCCGCGCCGCCGGCATCATGCCGCTCGGCACCATCGGCTCAGTCGCCGATTTCTCCGATCTGGAAGGATACACAAGGATAGTCAGGCGCTCTGCGGACTTTGGCTTCGTGGGCTCTGCCTGCATCCATCCGTCGCTGGTGCCGATCCTCAACGAGGGTTTCAGCCCCTCCGCCAAGGAGGTGGCGGACGCCGAGCGCGTCGTTGCGCTCAACAAGCAAGCGGCAGCCGAGGGACGTGCATCCTTCGCCATCGACGGCAAGATGATTGATATTCCGATCGTGCAGCGAGCCGAAGCGCTGCTCGAGCGCGCGCAAGCAATCGCCGCCCGCGCGCATCGCCCTCGTTGATTGTGCTACCCCAGCGCGGCGCGAAGCGCCGTCTCTGGGGGCCAAGGACGATTCGATAGAGCGCGCGCCAGCCCTTACGCCACCGCCCTCACCTTGCTGATGAAGCCGTCGACCTCCGACGTCAGCGAGGTCGACTGGCTCGACAGGTTGGCGGCGGCCTTCAGCACGCCGGACGCGGCGCGGCCGGTCTCGTTCGCCGCTGACGATACGGTTGCGATGTTGCGGGTGACGGTCGAGGTCGCTTCCGCCGTGTGCTGCACGGTGTTTGCGATCTCGGCGGTGGCCTTGTTCTGCTCCTCGATGGCGGCGGCGATGACGCGGTTGATGCTCGAGACCTCCTCGATGGTCTTGACGATGCCGTCGATCGCCGAGACCGCCTTCTGCGTCGCCCCCTGTATCTCCGTGATCTGGGCGCTGATCTCTTCGGTCGCCTTCGCCGTCTGGGAGGCCAGGTTCTTCACCTCGCTCGCCACCACCGCAAAACCCCTGCCGGACTCGCCGGCACGCGCTGCCTCGATCGTCGCGTTCAGTGCCAGCAGGTTGGTCTGGCCGGCGATCGAGGTGATGAGGCCGATGACCTCGCCGATGCGATCGGCGCCGTCGGCAAGCGCGCGCATGGTGCTGTCGGTTTCCTTGACGGTGACGACCGCCTGCTCGGTGGCGCGTGTCGCCTGCTCGACCTGACGGTTGATCTCGCGGATCGAGGCGTTGAGCTCCTCCGCAGCAGCCGCCACGGTCTGCACGCCGCCGCCGACCTGGTCGGCCAAGGTCGAGGCCGAGCCGGCCTGGGTCTGGGCCTCGGCTGCCGTGCCCGACATCGAGCGCGCGGTCGTCTCCAGCTCGCCCGAGGCGCTCGACAACGTCTGTACCATCTGGCCGATGCGGCTCTCGAATTGCCGCACGAGGCCGGACAATTCGGATGCACGCTTCTCCTTGTCGGCGCGCTCGGCTGCCTGGTCGCCGGACAGGCGCTCGGCGTTGATCATGGCCTCCTTGAACACCTGGAGCGCCGCGGCCATGCGGCCGATCTCGTCGTTGCGGCCGAGACCCGGCACCTCGCCGGCGAAATCATGCGCCGCGAAACGGGTCATGACACCGGTGATCGCGGTCAGCGGCCGGGTGACGCGGTTGCGCATCAGCATCAGCCCGCCGATCGTCAGCGCCAGCGAGGCCGGCACCAGCAGGCCGAACAGGATCAGGCTGAAGCGGGCGCGCGAGGCGCCCTCCTCGGCCCGCGAGATCATGTTGGCGAGCGCGGTTTGGGTGACCATGACGACATTGTTGGCGCCGACGAGCTGACGATCGCGGTAGTCGATGCCTGCGACGCCGGCGGGCTCGCCGGCGAGCAGCTTAGTCGCAATGGCATTGCGTTCGTCGCTGAGCGCGCCGGAGATTTCCGGCTCGGCGTTACGGATCGCCTGCAACAGCTCGGGCGAGGCCACATTCGGGCTGAGATCGCGCACGACCACCCAGGACTGCTGGATGCGGCCGCGCAGATCGGCGAAGGTTACGCCATCGGCGGCGGTCCAGGTCTTGTTGGCGAGGATCGAGGAGAACTGGACGAGAATGGTCTGGCCGGCGTTGGCGCGGGCCTGCCAGGAGGCCTGCTTGGCGATCAGGAGGCGATCGACCACGGGATCGATCAGCGTCATCGCGTTGTCGACATGGGCGGTGACGTCGCCGATCGCGTCCATATAGGCGTCGCTGATCTTGGCCCAGCTCGGTTGCAGGTTCGCGTCACGCGCCGCCTTCTCCTGCTTCAGCGCAGTGACCGCGCGCGGCCGCAGCTCCTCGAGCTGCGCCCAGATGCCGCGGAGCTTGTCGAGCTTTTCGGCAAGACCGGGCGCTTCAGCGGAAGCGAGGCTCTGCAAGGCCTGCGCGTAATTCTTCTGCACCGTGGCTCGCTGCTCGGCGAGGCTGTTCATGACGGTGTCGGGCGCGGGGGCGGCCGACGCCAGATAGCTCAGCGTGTCACCGCGCTCCAGGCGAAAAATCACGAGCGTATTGGTCAGGTCGCGGCTGGCGACCGCGAGCGAGACGATGCGGTTGCTGTCCGAGTAGCGGGTGACCGCAAGCTTCAGCGCATAGGCACAGATGACGACGAGGACGAGACCGAGAGATCCAACCACCGCCCCGAGGATGCGGGCGACCGAACGCTGCTTTTGCATCGACTGATCCATATTGCCGCCAAGACGCGGTTCGCGGGCAATCTACGGAGCGAACGATGAGATTTGATTTAAGATTGAACGGCTTTGGCTACCAATCTCTTCCGGGAAAATACGGAAACCGGTAGTTCGATACTCCCCTCAGACCCGTGCGTCCGAGGGGGCCCGCTGCTTGAGCAGCCGGGCGCAGACGAGACCAAGCGCCACCATGATCGCGGCGCTCGTGAGCAGGGTCGAGACCTTGCCACCGTGCTGGAGGCCAAGCCCATAGGCGATCGGGCCAACGGTCTGCCCCATGAAGAAAAAGAACGAATGCAGCGACATCGCCGTTGCCCGCGCCCCGATCGACAGCTCGCTGGCAAACACCTGCAGGCAGCCGTGGATCATGTAGAACCCCCAGCCCATCGCCAGCATGCTGGTGAATTGCAGCTTCCATCCGGGACCGAAGGCGAGCAAGCCGAGCTGCAGTCCGACGAGGCCCGCGCCCGCAATCATCATGCCCCTGACGCCGAGCCACGGCAGGAAGCGTGAGACCGTGAAAGTGTAGAACAGTCCGCCGATCGCAAAGCCCGCGATCACGATGCCCGCGATCGACGGCGACTTCTCGCCGAGATCGAACAGCAGCGCGGCGATGAACGGAAACAGGCCGAATACGCAACAGCCCTCGACGAAGACCGCCGAGTAGCAGTAGCGCGTGTTGGGGTTGGCGAAGATGGTCCGGTAGCCCTGCCGCAAGGCCTTCAGATCGGTCTTCGGCGGCGCCGTCAGCGCGGCACCGCGAAAGCCCGCGGCCACCGCAACGGCCGCGATCAGGCCGAGCGCGCCGAGCATCATCAGCACACCGCGCCAGCCGATGAGTTCACCGATGATGCCGGAGGCGGTCGCACCGAGCAGATTGCCGGTCATCGAACCTGCAAGCGTGCGGCCGATCGCGACCTGCCGCTTGGCGGGTGCAACGAGGTCGGCGGTCAGGCCGAGAGCGACCGGAAACACGCCACCGGAGGCGATCCCGGCGAGGATGCGGCTCGCGAACAGGCCCGAGAAGGTGGTCGCGACCGCGCCAAGAATGCAGGAGACGCCAAGCAGCGCCAGGCACAGCGTCATCAACCGCGCCTTGCCGAACAGATCGGCGGCCGCTCCGATCACCGGCTGAACCAGCGCGTAGATCAAGGCGTAGCCGGCCGCGATGCTGGCGGCCGTCGTGATACTGATCGAAAAGTCCTCAGCGACATGCGGCAGGACGGGATCGAGCGCGCGCGTGGACAGCGCCGCCGAGAAGCTCGCAAGCGCGATGATATTGATCGCGGGCGGAAACTTCTGATCGGACGACGGCCCGGTCGCAGGCTGGGACATCAGCGCGTTGTGCTTTTCGTCACCGCGTCGAATGCCATCAGCGTGCGGATCAGCCCTTCGAACTCGCGCAGCGGCACCATGTTGGGCCCGTCCGAGGGCGCGCGATCAGGGTCGGGATGGGTCTCGATGAAGACGCCGGCAACGCCGACCGCGACGGCTGCGCGCGCCAGCACCGGCACGAATTCACGCTCGCCGCCCGAGGACGTCCCCTTCCCGCCCGGCTGCTGCACCGAATGGGTGGCGTCGAAGATCACGGGCGCGCCGGTGGTGCGCGCCAGGATCGGCAGCGCGCGCATGTCGGAGACCAGCGTGTTGTAGCCGAACGAGGCGCCGCGCTCGGTGACGAGCACGTTGGGATTGTTCGCGGTCGTGATCTTGGTCACGACATTGGCCATGTCCCAGGGCGCGAGGAATTGCCCCTTCTTGACGTTAACGACCTTGCCCGTCGCGGCGGCCGCCAGCAGCAGATCGGTCTGCCGGCACAGGAAGGCCGGGATCTGGAGGATGTCCACGGCTTGCGCCACCTCGGCGCACTGCGCAGCGTCATGCACGTCGGTCAGGACCGGCAAGCCGATGGAGGCGCGGATCTCGGCGAAGATCGGCAGCGACTGTGCAAGACCGAGACCGCGCGCTGCCGACGCGCTGGTGCGGTTGGCCTTGTCGAACGAGGTCTTGTAGACGAGGCCGATCTTCAGCCGCGCGGCGATCTCCTTCAGCGCGGAGGCCACCTCCAGCGCATGCTGGCGGCTTTCGAGCTGGCACGGCCCGGCAATGATCGAGATCGGCAGATCGTTGCCGAACCTGACTGTGCCAATGGTGACGACCGGCGCCGCTGAATTCGAAGAGCTCAAGGCCAATGTCCCTCGTTTCGGCGCGACCATAGCCGCCATCAGGGTCGGATCAACCCCATTCGCCCCGGGCCACCCGAATATCAGGGTTGCGCCGGGGTTCCGTGCGAGGCCCTTGCGCCGGCGGCCCCTTACTTCACCGCCGAGAACGCGGTCGGCGTCAGGAGCTGGCTGACGATGTTGCCGACGATCTGGCCGTCCGCTTCGCTCTCGGCACGCGCCTTCATCCAGTCCGGGTCGGTCATGAACTTGCCCCACTTCGCTTCGCGGTCGGCGAGCGAATCCCACGCCAGGAAATAGGTCAGCTCCTGGTTGGATTCGCCGATCAGCGTGGTGAAGAACCCGGCCTGCTTGATGCCGTGCTTCTCCCAGAGCTTCAGCGTCACCGTCTCGAACCGCTTCAGGAGCGCCGGCAGGCGGCCGGGCACGCAACGGTAGATGCGCATTTCATAGATCATTCTTGTTCCTCCCTGATGACGTCGGGGGTTATAACGGCTGGCCGTGACGGTGTCTTCGGCCCTGCCCGATACCGCCGGCGGCGTCTGGCGCATGGCTTGCCCGCCCCGATCGCCCCCGGTTCCCGTAATGCTGCCGCAATGATACTGCCGCTACAACGCCTCGGTTGAGGCTCAGGTGCGGATCATGCGGATTTTGCTCGTCGAGGATGAAGCGGAGATGGCCGGAGCGCTGGCCTCGGCGCTCAAGCGGTACGATATGATCGTTGATCACGTGCCAACGCTTGCCGAGGCCGAAGAGGCCATTTCCGCCGACGTGCACGCCGCCGTGCTGCTCGATCGCCAGCTGCCCGACGGCGACGGTCTTGCCCTGATTCCGAAACTGAGAGCGCGCGCCGACGGTGTGCCGATCATCGTGTTGACGGCACGCGGCGAGCTCGCCGATCGCGTCGCCGGGCTCGACAGCGGGGCGGATGATTATCTGGCAAAACCATTCGCGGTGGAGGAATTGCTGGCACGCCTGCGCGCGGTGTTGCGCCGGCCCGCCGGGCTCCAGCCCGACATCATCCGCGCCGGCCGCCTCGCCTTCGACTTCGGCCATCGCGAGGCGAGCGTCGACGGGGCTCCGCTCGAACTGCCGCGGCGGGAGCTCCTTGTGCTGGAAGCCCTGGTCCGCCGCATGGGCCGGACCGTGCTGCGATCGGCGCTGGAGGAAGCGGTCTACAGTTTCGACGACGAGATCCAGTCGAACGCACTCGATACGCATGTCTCGCGGCTGCGCCGCAAGCTTGCCGAAGCCGACGCGCACGTGGAGATCCACGGCATCCGCGGCGTCGGCTATCTCCTGAAGAAACTGCCGTGAGCAGGCACTCCGACCCATATTGCCTGCGCTCTCGGCTGAGCTGGCGCCTGCTTTCGCTCCAGGCCGCGCTGTTCGTCGCTTTGGTCGTCGTCATCATCGGCGCGTTGTGCGCTACAGGCTTCGTGCTGGTCCAACGGGACGAAGACCGCGTGATCGACGTCGTGCAGAGCGCGCTCGCGCGCGACGCAGCCGGCGGCCTGACGCTGCGGCCGACGGCCGAGCTGAAAGCCTTGCGCGAGGAGACCCCCGACCTCTGGTTGCTGGTTCGCGACAGGCAGGGGCATTCGCTCAGTGAAGGCCCCGTGCCGGCTGAATTCGCGGGGATCGGCGGCGCCCTCGACCAGATCAGCCAGGCGCGGCTCGGCTGGCAGCTCTTCGAGGACGACCCACGCAAGCCGGCGGCGCGGTTGAAACGCATCGACACGGCCGCCGGCAACGTGCAGGTCATCACGGCGACGCAGGGGAAGCTCAGCGGCGCCAAGGCGGTGTTCACGACGTCGCTCGTGTTGCTGGGCATCGCGCTCCCCGGCCTGCTGTTGATGGGGACCGCGACGTTCATCGCGACGCCGATGGTCGTGCAGCGCGCTTTCAGAGGATTGGACGCGACGGCAGACCAGGCCCGGCGGATCGATATCCATCAGCGCGGCGCGCGGCTGTCAGTGGAGCAGATTCCGCTTGAAGTCGTGCCGCTCGTGGCCGCGGTCAATGACGCTCTGGCGCGGCTCGATCAGGGTTACGCCCGCCACAAGCGCTTCGTTGCCGACGCCGCGCACGAGCTGCGTACGCCGATCGCGATCCTGAACACGCGGCTGGAATCGCTGCCGTCGGGACCGGACAAGACCCGCCTGATCGAGGATGCGGCGCGGCTCGCGACGCTTGCCGAGCAATTGCTGGATATCCAGCGGCTCGACCGTTGCGGGCATCCATTCGTGCCGGTCGATCTGGTTTCCGTCGCGCAAGGCGTTGCCGCCGACCTCGCACCGCTGGCGATTGCGGCTGGCTATGAGCTGTCCTTCGACGCACCGGCGGCGCGGATCGACGTGCTCGGCGACGCGGCCGCGCTCGAACGCGCGCTGACCAACCTCGTGCAGAATGCCATCCAGCACGGCCCTCGCCGCGGCACGATCGTCATTCGCGTCAGCCGTCCCGCCAGCATCGAGGTCACCGACGAGGGCGCGGGCATTCCGGCCGATCAGCGCGAGCTGATCTTCGAGCCGTTCTACCGGCTCACGCCGCTCGATCGCGGCGCCGGCCTCGGCCTCAACATGGTGCACGAGATCATGCTCCTCCATGGCGGTCACGTTTCGGTCCTGGACGGACCGAACGGCGGTGCGTGCTTCAGGATGACGCTGCCGCCCCTGCAACAGGGCTGATTCAATTCGTCTCTGCGTCTCAAGCGCAATGCTGTCGCAATGCGCTCAGGCGACTCTTCGACCGCCTCACCTCTGATTTGCGAGGCGCAATCGAAATGCCGGAGTGCGCATGCCCAACGATTTCCTCTCATTCTTCCTGTCCTGGATGTCGGCCCCGCGGCGGGTCGGCGCGATCGCGCCCTCGGGCGCTGCCCTAGCCGATCTCATCACCCGCGAGATCACGGCAACGACCGGCCCGATCCTCGAGCTCGGCCCCGGCACCGGCGCTTTCACCTACAAGCTCCTGAAACGCGGCGTGCGCCAGCAGGACCTCACGCTGATCGAATACGGTTCGGACTTCACCAAGCTCCTGCAAATCCGTTTTCCCGGCGCGCGCGTGTTGTGGATGGATGCAGGACGGCTCACGACGGAGCGGCTCTATGACGGCGCGCCGGTCGGCGCCGTGGTCAGCGGCCTGCCGCTGCTCAATATGTCGACGCGCAAGGTCGTCTCCATCATCGGCGGTGCGTTCCGTTACGTCCGCCCGGGAGGTGCGTTCTATCAGTTCACCTACGGGATGAGCTGCCCCGTGCCGCGGCCGGTGCTCGACCGGCTGGGCTTGCGTGCAAAGCTGGTGGATCGCGCCTTGCTGAACGTGCCGCCGGCCGCCGTCTACAAGCTGACGCGACGGCCGCAGATGAAGATCGTCACGGAAACGCTTGCGCCTAATGCCTCAATGCCGGTCGAGCCGGCGCCGATGTACCTCGTGCGCGACTACACCGCCGCGCCCTGAGGCATCACACCAGCCGCGACTGCACCATCGCCGCCTGAATGAACGAGGCGAAGAGAGGATGAGGCTCGAAGGGCCGCGACTTCAGCTCGGGGTGGAACTGGACGCCGATGAACCAGGGATGATCCTCGTACTCGACGATCTCCGGCAGCACGCCATCGGGCGACAGGCCGGAGAATTTCAGTCCGTGCTGCTCGAGGCGGTCCTTGTAGGCGGTGTTGACCTCGTAGCGGTGGCGGTGGCGCTCGGAAATCTCGGTCGCGCCGCCATAGACCTGCGAGACGCGGCTGCCGCGGTTGAGCGCCGCGGGATAGGCACCGAGACGCATCGTGCCGCCGAGATCGCCGGCCTTGGAGCGCTTCTCGAGCTCGTTGCCGCGCAGCCATTCGGTCATCAGGCCGACCAGCGGCTCCTTGGTCGGGCCGAACTCGGTGGAGTTGGCGTCCTCGATGCCGACGAGGTTTCGCGCGGCTTCGATCACCGCCATCTGCATGCCGAAGCAGATGCCGAAATACGGCACGTCGCGCTCGCGCGCGAACTGCGCCGCGCGGATCTTGCCTTCGGCGCCGCGCTGGCCGAAGCCGCCCGGCACCAGAATGCCGTTGACGTGTTCGAGGAACGGCGCGGGATCTTCCTTCTCGAAGATCTCGCTCTCGATCCAGTCGAGATTGACCTTCACCTTGTTGGCGATGCCGCCATGCGAGAGCGCCTCGATCAGCGACTTATACGCATCCTTCATGCCGGTATATTTGCCGACGATGGCGATGGTGACGTTGCCTTCGGGATTGCGGACGCGCTCGTTGATCTGCTGCCAGCTTCGCAGCTCCGGCGGAATCCGCGAGCCGATGCCGAAGGCGGCGAGCACTTCGTCGTCGAGGCCCGCATTGTGATAGGCCTCGGGCACGGCGTAGATGTTGTCGACGTCGCGCGCCTCGATCACGGCGCTTTCGCGCACGTTGCAGAACAGCCCCAGCTTGCGCCGCTCTTCCTTCGGGATCTCGCGGTCGGTGCGGCAGAGCAGGATGTCCGGCTGGATGCCGATCGAGCGCAGCTCCTTCACCGAGTGCTGCGTCGGCTTGGTCTTCAGCTCGCCCGCGCTCGGGATGTAAGGCAGCAGCGTCAGATGGATGTAGACGGCATGATCGCGCGGCAGCTCGTTCTTGAGCTGACGAATCGCCTCGAAGAAAGGCAGGCCCTCGATGTCGCCGACGGTGCCGCCGATCTCGACCAGCACGAAGTCGTAATCGTCATTACCGGAGAGGACGAATTCCTTGATGGCGTTGGTGACATGCGGAACCACCTGGATGGTCGCGCCGAGATAATCGCCGCGGCGCTCCTTGGAGATGATGTCCTGGTAGATGCGCCCGGTGGTGATGTTGTCCTGCTTGGTCGCAGGCCGGCCGGTGAAGCGCTCGTAGTGACCGAGATCGAGATCGGTCTCCGCGCCGTCATCGGTCACGAACACTTCGCCGTGCTGATACGGCGACATCGTTCCGGGATCGAGGTTGAGATAGGGGTCGAGCTTGCGGAGGCGGACCTTGTAGCCCCGGGCTTGCAACAGGGCACCGAGTGCCGCTGAAGCCAGACCTTTGCCGAGCGAAGAGACCACGCCGCCGGTGATGAATATGTACCGCGCCATGGGACTTAACCTCTAATCCCTCGAATTCGATTCGCCAAAGCGATTCGTGTTCCGCCCCAAATAATTTGCGGGCCTGTGGGTGAGCCAAAACTAAGAGTGGTGACAGAGCCTTGATGGGGATTTTTGATGCAGGACGGTAGAAGCCGCCCTGCATGGCCCCCCTGCTTTATTGCGAGCGCGGCACCTGCGGGCCGGCTGGCGCCTGGTTCTGCTGCTGTTCGTCGGCCTTCTTCAGCGAATCCAGGATGCCGCCCGAGGTCGGCGGCGCGATCGGGGCGCCTCCGGCCGGCTGGGTCTGGGACGCCGGCGCGCCGATGATCGACGAAGGCGCCCGGTTGTAGCCGGCATGCCAGGACAGGAACAGGCTGGTGAGGAAGAAGCCCCCAGCCAGGATCGCGGTGGTCCGCGTCAAAAGGTTCGCGGTGCCGCGGCTCGACATGAAGCCTGCGCCTCCGCCCATGCCGAGGCCGCCGCCTTCCGACTTCTGAAGAAGGACGGCGCCGATCATGACGGCGACGATCATGAGGTGAATGACGATGACAACAGTCTGCATAGTGTCCTTCCGTCACAAGCCGACAGCGCCGAGACGGCGGCCGATCGCGCTTCGCGGGTTTTCCTGAAGTTGCGCGGTGTTACACGATCAGAAGAGGCATTGCCACCCCCCGATCGGCCACGGCCGCGCTTTGAGATTAGCTAGGGGCAGCCCTTCGCAATCGCAAGGAAATCGGCCGCCTTCAGGCTGGCGCCGCCGACCAGCGCGCCGTTGACGTTTTTCACGGACATCAGCTCGGCTGCGTTCGACGGCTTGACCGAGCCGCCATAGAGGATGCGCATCCTGGCCCCATCCGCCCTGAACCGGGAGGTCAGGAGTTCCCGGATAAAGCCATGAATCTGCTCGACATCCTGGGCCGTCGGGGTCAGGCCGGTGCCGATCGCCCAGACCGGCTCATAGGCCACGACCAGGTTGGCGGCGGTCGAGCCGTCCGGCAGCGAGCCGTCGAGCTGGCCGCGCAGGATGTCGAGGGTCTGGCCGGCATCGCGCTGGCCCTGCGTCTCACCGATGCAGACGATCGCAGTGATGCCGGCGCGCCAGGCGGCCTCGGCCTTCTGCCGGATCAGGGCATCGCCCTCGCCGTGGTCGGCGCGACGCTCGGAATGGCCGACGATGATGGCGGTCGCACCGGCATCGGCCAGCATTTCGGCTGCGATATCGCCGGTATGGGCGCCGGAGGCCTTGGGGTGGCAATCCTGCGCCCCCACCGCGACCTTGCTGCCGCGCGCCTTGTCGGCGAAGGCCGCGATCAGGGTCGCGGGCGGGCAGACCAGCAGGTCGGCCTTGGCGGCCACCTCTGCCGCGCCTTTGAGCATGGCGTCGAATTCGGCAGCCGAGCCCTTGAGGCCGTTCATTTTCCAATTGCCGGCGATCAGCGGTCGGATGGCGTCGGTCATGTCAATTTCCAGCAAAATGAGGTTTGTGCATGCGCTAGCAGAGCTGTCGCGGCAGTTCCAGAGAGCTAAGGCTTTTAACCGCAGCGTCGAGGGACCGCGTGGCCCGAGGTTGCGGGGGGAAAGCCGCCACTTTATGATGATTGATCAATTTGGTGACGCGCTTTTGCGGAATCTGCATTAAGACGCGCTCCCGTTCCCCTCCTGCCAAACAAGTTGGACCAAATGCTTCGAGGAATGCGCAAGGCCTCATCAAACTGGCTCGGCAAGTCCATTATGGCCGTGGTGATGGGCGTGTTGATCATCAGTTTCGGCGTTTGGGGCATCGCCGACATCTTCAAAGGCTTCGGGCAGTCCACGGTGGCCAAGGTCGGCAGCACCGAGATTTCGTTGAACGAGTTCCGGCAGACCTATACCGACCGGCTGCAACAGATCAGCCGCCAGTTCGGCCGGCCGCTGACGCCTGAACAGGCGCGTGCCTTCGGCCTCGACCGCCAGGTGCTCCAGCAGACGATCGCGGAAGCCGCCCTCGACGAAGAAGCCCGCCGGCTCGGGCTCGGCCAGTCCGACGAGCAGATTCGCCAGGTCATCATGAACGACCCCAACTTCAAGGGCGTTGGCGGCAGCTTCGATCCGAACCGCTTCCAGGCCGTGATCCGCAATTTCGGCTATACCGAGCAGCGCTATGTCTCCGAGCAGCGCAAGGTGTCACTGCGCCGGCAGATCACCGGCACGATCGGCGCCGGCCTCGAACCGCCGACGGCCATGATCGACGTGCTGACGCGCTTCCAGAACGAGCAGCGCGCGATCGAATTTGTCAGGCTCGACGCCGCGCAGGCCGGCACCATCGACGCTCCCTCGCCCGAAGCCCTCGCCGCGTATTTCGAGGATCACAAGGTCCAGTTCCGCGCGCCCGAATATCGCAAGATTTCCTTCGTCGTGGTCTCGCCGGAAGAGATCGGCAAATGGAGCGAGGTCTCCGACGAGGACGCCAAGAAGGTGTTCGACCAGCGCAAAGACCGGCTCGGCACGCCGGAGAAGCGCCAGATCCATCAGATCGTATTCCCCAACGTCGCCGAGGCGCAGGCCGCACGCGAGCGTCTCGCCGGCGGAATGTCGTTCGAGGACCTCGGCAGGGAGCGCGGGCTGAGCAGCTCCGATGTCGACCTCGGGCTCGTGACCAAATCGTCGCTCGACCCCGCGGTCGGCGATGCCGCCTTCGCGCTTCCCGCGGGCGAGATCAGCCAGCCGATCCAGGGCCGTCTCGGCACGTCCATCGTCAAGGTCGACAAGATCGAACCGGGCAGTGAAGCGAACTACGCCAGCCTCGCCGGCGACATCAAGCGCGAGATCGCCACCGAGCGCGCCCGCGTCAAGGTCAACGATCTCCGCGACAAGATGGAAGACGAGCGTGGCGGCGGCGCCAGCGTGATCGACGCGGCGCAGAAGCTCGGCCTCGCTGCCGTGACCATCGACGCCGTCGATCGCTCCGGCCGTGCCCCGAACGGCCAGCCAGTCACCAGCATCCCGCAGGGCCTCGACGTGGTGTCGCAGGCCTTCAACACCGATGTCGGCGTCGACAACGACGCGATCTCGTTCAAGGGCGGCTATGTCTGGTACGACGTGCTCGCCATCACGCCCTCGCGCGACCGCAATCTCGACGAGGTGCGCGACCAGGTCGAGGCGCGCTGGCGCCAGGACCAGATCGCCGCCAAGCTGAAGACCAAGGCGACCGAGATGGTGCAGAAGCTCGAACAGGGCGGCAAGCTCGCTGACGAGGCCGCCGCGATCAACGCCAAGGTCGAGACCGCCTCCGGCTTCAAGCGCGACGACTCGCCCGTCGGCGTGCCCGCCAACGTCGTTGCGGCCGCCTTCCGCACCGCCAAGGACGGGGTCGGACAGACCGCCGTGAGCGGCGGCAGCGAGGTGATCGTCTTCCGCGTCACCGACATCGTCGAACCCGCGGTCGACGCCGCGTCCGACGCGGTGAAGAAGCTGAAGGACAGCCTCGACCGCGCGTTGACCGACGAGCAGGTCGCCTCCTACGTCAACAAGCTTGAAACCGACATCGGGACCACCATTAATCAGGCCGCCTTCGCGCAGGTGACCGGCGCGAACCAGTGAGTTGAAAGCACGCGATGGACGACCTGAAATCGATCATTGGAAAAGTGGCGACCGGCGCCAGCCTGTCGCGTGACGAAGCGGCTTCCGCCTTCGACGCCATGATGTCCGGCGAGGCCACGCCCTCGCAGATGGGTGGCCTCCTGATGGCGCTGCGGGTGCGCGGCGAGACCGTGGACGAAATCACCGGCGCGGTCTCGGCGATGCGCTCCAAGATGCTCACGGTCGACGCGCCCGCGGACGCCGTCGACATCGTCGGCACCGGTGGTGACGGCTCCGGCTCGGTCAACGTCTCGACCTGCGCGTCCTTCATCGTCTCGGGCACCGGCCTGCCGGTGGCCAAGCACGGCAACCGTGCGCTGTCGTCGCGCTCGGGCGCCGCCGACGTACTGGCGTCGCTCGGCGTGAAGATCGACCTCAGGCCCGAGCAGGTCGGCCGCTGCGTGCGCGAATGCGGCATCGGCTTCATGTTCGCCCCTGCCCATCATCCGGCGATGAAGAACGTCGGCCCGACCCGGGTCGAGCTTGCGACACGCACGATCTTCAATCTGCTCGGCCCCTTGTCGAACCCGGCCGGCGTCAAGCGCCAGATGGTCGGCGTGTTCTCGCGGCAATGGGTGCAGCCGCTGGCACAGGTGCTGAAAAACCTCGGCTCGGAATCCGCCTGGGTGGTGCATGGCTCCGACGGTCTCGACGAGATCACCCTCACCGGCCCGACCTTCGTCTCCGCGCTCCATAATGGCGAGATCCGGAATTTCGAGGTGACGCCGGCGGACGCCGGCCTGCCGCGCTGCGATCCCGGTTCGCTCAGGGGCGGTGACGCCGACGCCAATGCGATCGCCTTGCAGAGCGTGCTCGACGGCAAGCCGAGCCCCTATCGCGACGTCGCGCTGATCAACGCCGCCGCTGCGCTGGTCGTGGCCGGGCGCGCCAAGGACCTCAAGGAGGGCGTTGCGATCGGTGCGAAGTCGCTCGACAGCGGCGCGGCGAGCGCGCGGCTGAAGCATCTGATCGCGGTCTCGAACGGCTGAACCTGACATGTCTGACATCCTGACCAAGATCGAAGCCTACAAGCGCGACGAGATCGCAGCCGCCAAGCGCGCGCAGCCGCTCTCGGAAGTCGAGGCCAAAGCCGAGGCACAAGGAGCCCCACGCGGCTTCGTGCGTGCGATCAAGGCCAAGCACGCCAATGGCGACCACGCGCTGATTGCCGAGGTCAAAAAAGCCTCGCCGTCGAAGGGGCTGATCCGCGCCGATTTCGATCCGCCGCTGCTCGCCAAGGCCTATGAGGCCGGCGGTGCGGCCTGTCTGTCGGTCCTGACCGACACGCCCTCGTTCCAGGGCCATCTCGATTTCATGGTGGCGGCGCGCGCGGCAACGTCGCTCCCGGTGCTGCGCAAGGATTTCATGTTCGACACCTATCAGGTGATTGAGGCGCGCGCGCATGGCGCCGACTGCATCCTGATCATCATGGCCGCGCTCGACGACGCCACCGCCAAGGACCTCGAGGACGCCGCCCTCGCCTACGGCATGGACGTGCTGATCGAAATCCATGATCGCGCCGAGCTCGACCGTGCGCTGAAGCTGCGTTCGCCGATGATCGGCGTCAACAACCGCAATTTGCGCACCTTTGAGACCACGCTCGCGACCAGCGAGACGCTGGCGCCGCTGATCCCAGCGGAACGGCTGATGGTCGGCGAGAGCGGCATCTTCACGCCCGCCGATCTCGCCCGGCTCGAGCGCGTCGGCATGTCGACCTTCCTGGTCGGCGAAAGCCTGATGCGGCAGGCCGACGTGACCGCCGCCACGCGCACGCTGCTCGCGCGTGAGACTGCGCGCGCGACGAGTACGCGCTGACATGGCGCGCAAGCCCGCCAAGGCCAGGCAATCCAGGACGAAAGCCGACCCTGCCCTCACCCATATCGGCGCCTCCGGCGAGGCGCGGATGGTGGACGTGTCTGACAAGCCCGCGACCGAGCGGCTCGCGGTCGCCGAAGGCCACGTCATCATGACCAAGGCGACGCTTGATCTCATCGTCTCGGGCAACGCCAAGAAAGGCGACGTGCTCGGCACCGCGCGCATCGCCGGCATCATGGCCGCCAAACGCACCTCGGAGCTGATCCCGCTCTGTCATCCCCTCGCGCTGTCGAAGGTCACGGTCGACATCGAGCCCGACGCGAAACTGCCAGGCTGCCTCGTCCGCGCCAGCGTGAAGGTGACGGGCCCGACCGGCGTCGAGATGGAGGCGCTCACGGCGGTGTCGGTCGCCTGCCTCACCATCTACGACATGATCAAGGCGGTCGAACGCGGCGTGCGCATCGAAGGCATCCATCTGGTCGAGAAGCTCGGCGGCAAGTCGGGCCACTACCGCGCCTGAGCGCCGCGTGATCTATTTCGCCTCGCGCTGCCGCTCGCGATAGGCGCGCGTCTTCATCCGGTTGCCGCACAGCGTCGACATGCACCACCGCCGCGTCGATGGTTTCGAGCGGTCGAAGAACACCCGGCGGCATTCTTCCGACGCACACATCTTCAGCCGGTCCAGCGTTCCCACAAGCGTTGCGTCATGAAGCTCGATCGCGATGGCCGAGAGGCCTGCGAGCGCGTCCTCGCGCGCTGCCGACAGCATCGCGCCACGGCCTGCGCGCGCCTCCACCCGCAACGGAAACGGCGCGAGCGCCTCATTTAGCGTGCCGAGAACGCTCCTGTTCCGGGGCCGCTCGGCGGGCTCGCATTGCAGATAGGCGCGCAAGGCGCCGCGCAGTCTTAGCGCGGTCTCAAACATCGCGGGCGTGACACGCCCGCCCTCGGCGCCAAGGCCGCGTTCCCGCATCCAGTCCGCAAGTTCCTTCGGCCCGCCAAGCTCATCGCTCTCCGGATGCTCCACGCCGAAATGCGTGAAGTGACGAACATCGAGCGTGTTGGCGAAATCGTAGACGTTCGCCAACGTGTCGGGAACCTGGAATTTGCGCGACTCTCTCGACATCGGAACACCAAAGATTTGAACACCAGTAAAACAGATTTACTGGTTGACAGCAAGCGACACCTGTCTCCTAATTATACTAGTGTCGAATCCTTCGGGATCGAGCGCCCATTGCGATCACCAGAACGGAGACCCCGAGCCGATGGCCGATGCCCTGCACTATCTCGAACTCACCGCGCTCGCAGCACGCCTCAAGGCGCGCGACATCTCCGTGCTGGACGTGACGCGCGCGCAACTCGACCGTATCGACGCCATGGACCGGGATCTCAGCAGCTACGTTCACGTGATGGCGGAAACGGCCATCGCAGAGGCAAAAGCCGTGGACGCCGAAATCGCACAGGGCCGGTATCGGGGGCCGCTGCATGGCGTGCCGATTGCGCTCAAGGACCTGTTCTGGACCAAGGGCATTCCGACGGCGGCCGGCACCATGCTTCATCGCGACTTTCGTCCCCACGAAGACGCAACCGTCGTGCGCCGGCTCAAGGACGCAGGCGCCGTGATACTCGGCAAGCTGCAACTCACCGAGGGCGCCTATTCCGATCACCATCCATTGGTGACGCCGCCGAAGAATCCGTGGAATGCGAGTTACTGGCCGGGCATTTCGTCCAGTGGCTCGGCGGTCGCAACCGCTGCCGGGCTTTGCTTCGGCTCGCTCGGCTCCGACACCGGCGGTTCGATCCGCTGGCCCTGCGCCGCCAACGGGCTGACCGGATTGAAGCCGAGCTGGGGTCGCGTCAGCCGACACGGCGCGTTCGAGCTCGCCGCGACGCTCGACCATGTCGGACCGATCGGCCGCAGCGCGGCCGATGCGGGCGCGCTGCTCGGCGTCATTGCCGGACACGACCCCAACGACCCGACCTCGGTGTTCAATCCGGTGCCCGACTATCTGGCCGCGGCCGCACAGGACGTGCGGGGCTTGCGCATCGGCGTCGATGCCGCCTGGAACAGCGACGACGTGGACGTTGCGACACAGCACGTGCTGGCAGACGCCATCGATGCGTTCCGCGCGCTAGGCGCCGACATCGTCGATGTCAGATTTCCGGACGTCATGCAGGCGATTGCCGACTGGACACCGAATTGTGCGGTGGAAGCTGCGGTCGCGCACGAGGCGACCTATCCTGCCCGCAAGGATGAGTATGGTCCGATGCTCGCCTCGCTGATCGAGGCCGGTCGCGCTCTCTCTGCTCTCGACTGTCAGAAGATCCTGCTGCGGCGGCTGGCGCTGCGCGGCCGGGTCACCGCGCTGTTCGAGACCATTGAGCTGCTGCTGATCCCGGTACACCCGTTCCCGCCAGTGACGCTCGCCATGATCCAGACGCTCGGCGAGCAGCCGGATCTGATCGCGAAGCTGCAGCGCTACACCTGCCCGTTCGACATGACCGGTCATCCCACGATCACGCTACCGGGTGGTGCATCGGCAGACGGACTGCCGATCGCGTTCCAGCTCGTCGCCGCTCATCTCGGCGAGGCCATGCTCGTGCGCGCCGGCGCGGCGTTCCAGCGTGCCACGTCCTGGCACCGTCGCCATCCTTCCCTCACCTCGCGGAGGCAGCATTGACCATTCAATCCACGCTCGCTCAGCGAGGCATTTTCCATGGCTGGTTCGTCGTCGCGGCGGCGTTTGCCGTCATGTTCGTCGGCTTCGGCTCCGCCTACACGTTCAGCGCATTTCTGGAGCCGCTCCAGCGCGATTTCGGCGCCTCGCGCGGTTCGATCTCGCTCGTGTTTTCGATTGCGGGCTTTCTGTACTTCGCGCTCGGACTCGTCAGCGGTCCCCTCGCCGACCGGCTCGGCTCGCGTCCGCTGGCCATCGCCGGCATGATCCTGATCGCGGTCGGACTTGCGGCCGCGAGCGCGGCACGTTCCCTTGTCGAGGTCTATCTCGCCTACGGGCTGGGCGTCGGCCTCGGCCTCGGCTGCGCCTATGTTCCCGCGATCGGCGCGGTGCAGCGCTGGTTCGTCAAGCGCCGCGGCTTCGCCTCCGGGCTCGCGGTGAGCGGCATCGGGCTCGGTACGCTGGCAATGCCGCCGCTCGCCTCATTGCTGATCGCATCGGTGGGCTGGCGCGGCGCCTATCTGGTGCTGGGCGCGATTGCCCTGGTGCTGGGCGGCGGAGCGTCGCTGCTGATCGAGAACGATCCGAAGGACCGCGGCCTCGGACCCGACGGCGATCCGCCTCGCGAGGACGCGGGCGCAGGCAATGCCGGCGGCGCTTCGGTGCGCGAGGCCGTCCGGTCGACGCGGTTTGTCGCCCTCTACCTATCGTGTCTGGTCTGCTCGTTCGGCGCCTTCGTCCCGTTCGTCCATCTCGTGCCTTACGCGCGCGACCACGGGGTCGCGGCGTCCTCTGCGGTGCTGCTGCTCGGCGTGATCGGGGCCGGCAGCACCGCAGGCCGCTTCTTTCTCGGCGCGCTCGCCGACCGGATGGGCCGCGATCGCTCGCTCATCATGGTCCTGGTCGGAATGGCGTTCGCGATGGCGATCTGGGCCATCGCCGCCGATGTCTGGACCCTCGCCGCTTTTGCCTTCGTCTACGGCGTGTTCTACGGCGGCTGGGTCGCGGTGCTGCCCGCTGTGGTCATGGACTATTTTGGCGGACGCAACGTCAGCGGAATCATCGGTATTCTCTACACCAGCGTGGCGTTCGGCACGCTGGTTGGCCCGAGTGCGGCCGGTTTCGCCTATGACGTCAACCACAGCTATACGTTGCCGATCCTGATCAGCGCCGCCGCGAACGTCGTCGCGGCGCTGATCGTGGTGACGATATGGGCGCGCGGCGGAGCCCACGCGATCAGCGCAGCGAAGAGCTGATCGACCCGAATTTGGCGTTAAGCTTGGAGCCCATGCCGTTCACGACGGAAATGATGGCCAGCGCGATGCCGGCGGCAATCAGGCCGTATTCGATCGCGGTCGCACCACGCTCGTCGGCAAGGAAGTTCTTCAAGGTGTTTGTCATCGTCGTGTCCTCTCTGTGTCGTCGGCAGGCATGTTCGCAAATCACGTGCCAATGCCGACTCGAGGATCGCCAACATCTTAGATGGTTAAGCCTTGGTTGACCGTGGCACGACCGGCAGGAATTGACCGGCATCGCGAGAGCGTCCGGCAATTCCTGCACGTCTTGCGTCGCGCGCATCGGTTACTTTTGTACGCGGCCGTTCATGTCGCATTAACCGCGCTTCCTAACTTCGCCTCCATATCGTTTCCGTAAACCAATGGATGTTCTCGGGATCAAGAAGCGATCCTGACGTGTGCGCGGCAACGATCGACATGATGACGAAATACGGCAGTCGCCTCTTTGACCAGGTCTTCGTGCGCAGCGGACCGATCCGCTGGCTGGTGGTGGGCGGCACGTTGCTGATCGCGGCCATCGCCATTGGCTCGGTCCTGATGGCGCAGAATTTCCGAGAGCGCGCGCTGCGCAACAGCGGGCGCGAGTTGGAAAACACCGTGCTGCTGCTCGCTCATCATTTCGATCAGCAATTGCAGGATTTCGCGGTCATCCAGAAGGATTTCGTCGACCACGTCCGCGCAACCGGCATCGCAAGCGCCGAGGACTATCGCAAGCGCCTCTCCGGCCAGGACGTCCACCGGATGCTGCGCTCGAAGATCGAGGCGCTGCCCTACATGGGCGGCGTCAACATCATCGATGCCGAAGGCAATCTGATCAACTCCTCGACGGCATGGCCGGCCCCCAAAGTGAACGTCGCCGATCGCGCCTATTTTCGCACTTTCAAATACGATCCTTACTCGCCGAACGTGCTGATCGAGCCGGTGCACAGCCGCGTCTCCGGCGCCTGGACCATCCTGATCGTGCGCAAGATCGTGGGACCGAACGGCGAGTTCATGGGCGTGGTCGGACGCGGCATCGAACCGGCCAATTTCGAGAAGTTCTTCGCTTCCGTCGTGCTCGGCGAAGGCGCCACGATCTCGATGCTGCATCGCGACGGCACGCTGCTCGCTCGCTATCCCCATTCCAGCGAGCAGATGGGCAGGAATTTCAAGACCGGCCCGTTCGAGCAGCAGAGGATATTCGGGCTCGATCACTTCGCCGGCCGCATCATGAGCCCCGTCGACGGAGAAGACCGTCTGATCTCCTCGCGTGCCCTGCCCCACTTCCCGATCCTGATGATGGCCACCACGACGCGCGCGGCGGCGCTGACGGACTGGCGCGAGCAGATCGGCATCCTGATCTCGGTTGCGGGCGCCTCCGCGCTCGCCATCGCGGGCGTGCTGATCGCGATCGTGCGCAAGCTGCTGGAGCAGCACCGCGCCTCCCGCGAGCGGCTGACGCTGGAGAAGCAGCGCCTCGACCGCGCCGTCAACAACATGACGCAGGGCCTGCTGCTGTTCGACGCCGAGCGGCGGCTGGTGATCTGCAACCAGCGCTACATCGAGATGTACGGCCTGTCAGCCGAGGTGGTGAAGCCCGGCTCCAGCTTCCACGACATCATCGCCCACCGCAAGGCGACCGGCTCGTTCACTGGCGACATCGGCGACTATGTCGTCCGTGTGCTGCGCGACATCCATGTGCGCAACTCCATGGTGGTCGACACCTCCGACGGGCGCTCGATCCACATCCTCAACGAGCCGCTCGCTGACGGCGGCTGGGTGGCGACCCACGAAGACGTCACCGAGCGCCGGCGGACCGAGGAGCGCATCACCCACCTCGCCCATTACGACGCGCTGACCGACCTGCCCAACCGCACCATGTTCCACGAGCACCTGCGCGCGGAGCTCGCCGCCATCGCCGGTGGCGAAGAGATCGCGGTGCATTACATCGACATCGACGAGTTCAAGGGCGTCAACGATGCGCTCGGCCATCTCGTCGGCGACGAGCTGTTGAAATCGATCGCGACGAGCCTCAGCCGCTGCGCGGGTCCGCAGGACTTCGTGGCGCGGCTAGGCGGCGACGAATTCGCCATCGTACAGAGCGCGGTGACGTCGCTGGAGCAGGTCAACGAGCTCGTCGCGCGGGTCTTCCAGGCCATCCGCGCGCCGTTCGACTGCATGGGCCATCATCTCACCACGGACGCCAGTATCGGCATCGCGCTGGCGCCACGACACGGCACCGCGCTGGACCAGATCCTGAAGAACGCGGACATGGCGATGTATGCCGCCAAGGCCGCCGGACGCCGCACCTATCGCTTCTTCGAGCCGGAGATGGACGCCAAGGTCCGCGAGCGGCGGCAGCTCGAGATCGATCTGCGCCACGCCATCGCCCAAGGTGGGCTCGAAGGCGGGCTCGAGGTCTACTACCAGCCCTGCCTTGCCCTGAAGGACGACCGCATCACCGGCTGCGAGGCGCTGGTGCGCTGGCGCCATCCCGAGCGCGGCATGGTCTCGCCCGCCGAGTTCATCCCGATCGCCGAAGACACCGGCCTGATCAACGAGATCGGCGAATGGGTGCTGGCCACGGCCTGCCGCGATGCCGCCAACTGGCCCGACGACATCCGCCTCGCCGTCAACGTCTCGCCGGTGCAGTTCAAGAGCGGCACGCTGGCGCTGAAGATCATGGCGGCCCTTGCCGCCTCCAATTTGCCGGCGAGCCGGCTCGAGCTCGAGATCACCGAGGCCGTGCTGATCCGCGACGACGACACCGCGCTTGCGATCCTGCATCAGCTCCGCGCCATCGGCGTGCGGATCGCACTCGACGATTTCGGCACCGGCTACTCCTCGCTGAGCTATCTGCACCGCTTCCCGTTCGACAAGATCAAGATCGACCGCTGCTTTGTCAGCGACATCGCCGGTCCCGACGGCTCCGCCAGCATCGTGCAGGCCGTCGTCAACCTGGCTGCCGCCCGCCGCATGACCACCACGGCCGAGGGCGTCGAGACCGAGGAGCAGCAGCGCCTGCTCCGTGCGCTCGGCTGCTCCGAGATGCAGGGCTACCTGTTCAGTGCCGCAAAACCGGCCGACAAGGTGCTGGAGCTGTTCGCGCTGCATCGCAGCCGCCTCGCCCAGCGCGGCGGCGAGGAAAGCCGGCGCCGCGAGGCAAGCTAGGGCGGTCTTCCCAACAATTGGAAGCGTCACCGCACGAATTCGCCCGGGAGCGGTCATCCGCTCCCGGGCGATATCTGAACGTCGTAAGGCTTAGTTCGGTACCGCCGCCTTCGGCGCAGGCTTGGCGGCGACCGCATTCGCGGTCACGCCGTGCAGGAAGTCGTAGGCCGCATGCAGGGCCTTGTCGTCCTTCTCTTCCGGCGGGACGTAGGACTGCGATCCGGTCTGCTCGGTGCCGTCGGCGGCCTGCAGATGGCCGCGCATCTGGGACTCCGCCATGGTGTCCATCCGGCCCTTCAGCTCGGGCGGCACGTCCTGGAGGATCTCGATGTCGGGCGCGATGCCCTGGGCCTGGATCGAGCGGCCCGACGGCGTGTAGTAGCGCGCCGTGGTCAGCGCCAGCGCGCCATTGCCGGCGCCGAGCGGAATGATGGTCTGCACCGAGCCCTTGCCGAACGAGCGCGTGCCGATGATCGTGGCACGCTTGTGGTCATGCAGCGCGCCGGCGACGATCTCCGAGGCCGAAGCCGAGCCGCCATTGACCAGAATCACCAGCGGCTTGCCCTTGGTGAGGTCGCCGCCATGGGCGGTGAAGCGCTGGGTCTCTTCGGGATTGCGGCCGCGGGTCGAGACGACCTCGCCGCGCTGAAGGAAGGCGCTCGACACCGAGACGGCCTGGTCGAGCAAGCCGCCCGGATTGTTGCGCAGGTCCATCACGTAGCCGACCAGCTTCTCCGGCGGGACCTCCTTGGAGATCGACGCGATCGCCTTCTTCAGGCCGTCGGTGGTCTGCTCGTTGAACGAGGTGACGCGAATATAGCCGATGTCGCCGTTCTCGACGTGGAAGCGCACCGGTCGCACATGGATGATCTCGCGCTTGATCGCGACGTCGAGCGGGGCGTCGGCGCCCTTGCGCACGATGGTGAGCTTGGTCTGGGTATCGACCGGCCCCTTCATCTTGTTGACGGCCTGCTCGAGCGTCATGCCCTGCACGGCATCGCCGTCGATCTTGCTGATGAGGTCGCCGGACATGATCCCGGCCTTGGACGCCGGCGTGTCGTCGATCGGCGAGACGACCTTGACCAGGCCGTCCTCCATCGTGACCTCGATGCCGAGCCCGCCGAACTCGCCGGAGGTGGTCTCCTGCATCTCGGTCCAGGCTTTGTCGTTCATGTAGCGTGAATGCGGATCGAGCGAGGTCACCATGCCGGTGATCGCGCCTTCGATCAGCTTGGAATTGTCGGGCTTCTCGACATAGCTCGCCTTCACCCGCTCGAACACTTCGCCGAACAGATTGAGCCGGGAATAGGCATCATCCGCGCTCGCTGCCGCCCGTGCCGCCCATACTCCACCGTGCGGGCTGGCGACCAGAAGGGTTAGACACGCTCCCGTGAGTGCGCCCAGGGGGAACAGCAGGTTTTTCCGCATGGATAGGCTGGCCTTCTTGCTTGGAGCTTTGCTTTGGGCTTGTGAGGCGCCATGCAAATGGCGATCCAGCCCGCTGTTCACAATACCATTCTGGTTTCTTCAAGGCCGGGACGCCACGCCGGCGGGTACATCGTAAAAATCCCTTCGCCCGGGCCTAAACTTTTGGCAACGTTCCGAAACCGTTTCGCGCAACGCGGGAATCGGCCGGCCGGCCCACGCCTCTCAGCTATGCGATTTTAGGATGGTTTTGGAGGGCCGGACACGATAGGCGATGACAATAAGGCTTCAAATTCTCGGGAGGACAACAATGAACGACGCGCCCCGCATCCGGCCGGAAAGGAACGTCGAACTCGGCGCCAGCGCCGAGCCATTCCAGAACCTGCACGAATTCATCCGCAAGGCGCGCGCCAATCTCAACCAGAACGCCTGGGACTATATCGTCGGCGCCGCCGAGACCGAGACCACGATGCGCCGCAACCGCATGGCGCTGGACGAGATCGCCTTCCGGCCGCGCGTACTGCGCGACGTCCGCGAGGTCGACGGCTCGGTCGAGCTGTTCGGGCGCCGGATGCGGCTGCCGGTGGTGCTGGCCCCTGTCGGCGCACTGGAGATCTTCGATCCGGATGGCGCGGCGAGCGTCGCCCGCGCCTGCGGCACCTTCGGCGCGGCGCACATGCTGAGCTCGGTGTCCGAGCCCGGCCTGGAGAAGACCGCCGAGGCCGCCCCCGATGCGCTGCGGCTCTATCAGCTCTATGTGCGCGGCGACGACGATTTCGTCGCCGATGTCGTCAGCCGGAGCGAGAAGAACGCCTATGCCGCCTTCTGCCTGACCGTCGACACCGCCCATTACAGCCGTCGCGAACGTGACATTGCCAAGCGCTATGTTCGCGAGAGCCGCCTGCGCGCCACCGGCGGCGATTACCAGAAGGGCCTGGAGTGGCGAACCGTGAAGATGATCAAGGACAAGTTCAAGATCCCGCTCATCCTGAAGGGCATCGCCACCGCCGAGGACGCCCAGATCGCGGTCGATCACGGCGTCGAGTGGATCTACGTCTCCAACCATGGCGGCCGCCAGCTCGATCACGGCCGCGGCGCCATGCATGTGCTGCCCGAGATCGTCGAGGCCGTGAAGGGACGCGCCAAGATCATGGTCGACGGCGGCTTCTGCCGCGGCACCGACATCGTCAAGGCGATCGCGGCGGGCGCGGACATGGTCGGCATCGGCCGGCTACAATGCTGGGCATTGGCCGCGGCCGGCGAGGCCGGCGTGAGGCGAATGCTGGAGCTGCTCGAGGACGAGGTGCTGCGCTGCCTCGGCCTCTTGGGCGCCACCTCGTTCGCCGAGGTCGACAAGTCCTGCCTGCACCAGGCGACCGCAACGAATGCGCCGAGCGTGTTCAGCGCGTTCCCGCTGTTCGACCACGACCCCTATCGATATTGAGTGAAAGGATGCAATGAGCTCGCTCTCTCCCGGCAGCGCGGACGCGCTCCTGTTCGATCTCGGCCGCGTCGTGCTCGACATCGATTTCTCCAAGGCGATCGCCTGCTGGGCGGGACATGCCGGCTGCAAGCCGGAAGCCATCGTCGCGCGCTATGTACGGGACAGCGAGGCCTACCGGCTGCACGAGGTCGGCAAGATCAGCGACGAGGCCTATTTTGACTCACTGCGCGTCTCGCTCGGGATCGGCATCTCGGACGAGCAGTTCCTGGAGGGCTGGAACGCGATCTTCGCTGGCGAGATGCCCGACATCGCCGAGCTGCTGCCGCGCGCGGCGAAGCAGTTGCCGCTCTACGCCTTCTCCAACACCAACCGGCCGCATGTGGACCACTTCTCGAAGGAATATGCTGGCCTGCTCGGCCATTTCCGCGAGCTGTATCTGTCGTCCAGCATCGGCCTGCGCAAACCGGACCTGGAGGCCTTCGACCATGTCGTGGCCGCGATCGGCGTGCCGGCGAACCGCATCGTGTTCTTCGACGATCTTGCCGAGAACATCGAAGGAGCGCGGTCGCGCGGCCTGACCACGGTCCACGTGACCTCGCCCCGCGACGTCGGGAACGCCCTCAAGGCGCTCGGAATCTGATCTCTGGCCGGCAAGCCGACGGGCCGCGAATGGAACTATATTCGCCCGGGGGCGAGGAACCAAAACCCTTTGTGCATTTTTATACAGAGTTCCCGGAACGATTGCCCCTCTCAGGACTCATGAGTCCGTTGGGAATTCTACATCGGGCTTATCGTCGTGTTGGGCAAAACCTACCTCACCAAGCAGGCCTCTCTGCTGATGAAATTCGCCAGGACCACATCGGATTCTGAGCTTTCCGCCAAGCTGATCAGCAAGGCCGCCGACCTGAAATCCCAGGCCGACCCGCTGCCTGACAAGGATCAGGGCCCCGCAGCGCCGGACGTCAGTCCGTACAAGCCGCCGGGGAGTTGACCGATGCTGGCCGTGGCTCTCGTCCTTCTCGTCCTCGCCATGACCATCCTCGTACCGGTCTGTCTCGCCTTCTGGATCATGCCGCGGCGGACCTGATGCGCCCCCCTTCATCGCAGAGCGGATGATGCAGGATAAATCATCCTGCGCAGCCACTGTTTTGCCTCTGCGCCTGCACTCGGCTAGAACTCTCGCCGCCGATTTGCCCGAATGGGCCCAGCAGGAGTTTTCACCCGTGGCCCTGATGCCGGTTTCCGACGCGCTCGCCGCGGTGCTGGCGGGCGCAGAGTCGTTGCATGAAGAGATGATCGCGCTCGACGCAGCCTTCCACCGCGTGCTCGCGCGCGACGTCGCCGCGCGGCGCACGCAGCCGCCGCAGGCGATGTCGGCAATGGACGGCTATGCGGTGCGCGCGGTCGATGCGGCGCAGATCGACTCCCAGCTCACCCTGATCGGCGAGGTCGCGGCGGGCCGACCGTTTGCGGGATCGGTCGGCGCCGGCGGGGCCGTGCGTATCTTCACCGGCGGTGTCGTTCCCGATGGCGCTGATGCGGTCGTGATCCAGGAGGACACGATCGCGGACGGCAAGCGCATAACGATCAAGGAAGCCGCCGTAACGGGGCGGCACATCCGCCCCGCCGGCGTCGACTTCTCGGAAGGCGACGTGCTGCTGCGCAAGGGAGCCCGGCTCACCGAGCGCGACCTCGCGCTCGCCGCCGGCATGAATTACCCGCAACTGCCAGTCCGACGACGCCCGAAGGTCGCGATCCTCGCGACCGGCGACGAGTTGGTGATGCCGGGCACCACGCCCGGTCCCGGCCAGATCGTCTATTCCAACGGCTACGCCCTGCACGCGCTCGCCCGCAGCGAGGGCGCCGATACCATCGACCTCGGCGTTGCCGCCGATACGCTGGAGGCCACCACGGCCGGCATCGGCCGCGCGCGGGAAAGCGGCGCCGACATCCTGATCACGACCGGCGGCGCCTCTGTCGGCGACCACGATCTGGTCCAGCAGGCGCTGAGGGACGAAGGTATCTCGATGGCGTTCTGGAAGATCGCGATGCGGCCGGGCAAGCCGATGATGAACGGGCGGCTCGGCGCGATGCGCGTGATCGGCCTGCCCGGCAATCCGGTGTCATCCTATGTTTGCGGCTTCCTGTTCATGGTGCCGTTGATTCGCGCGCTTTCGGGCCGTTCGATGATTCATCACCGCCGCGAACGCGCGGTGCTCGGCCGCGATGTCGGCGCCAACGACCAGCGCGAGGATTACCTGCGCGCACGCCTCGAGCTGCGCGACGACGGCACGCTTCTCGCCCTTCCGGTCAATCACCAGGATTCCTCGCTGCTTGCGAATCTTGCTGCGGCACAGGCACTTCTCGTGCGCGCGCCATTCGCGCCGAAGGCCGAAGCCGGCACGCCTTGCGAGGTCTTGCGGCTGCCCGTGTGATCGCTTCGTTCGCGTGCGTTCCGCGAACTTTGTCGCGTTCACGGTAAATTAAGCAGTTGCGGAACATGTATCGAACATATAGTGTCCGTTCATGATTTGTTTCGAGCATGTAGCGGCTTACTGCTGAATTCAGCGTCTCGGAATCGAACGACATCAACCGGGGGATTTTGGTCGAGATGTTAACGCGCAAACAATACGAGCTCCTGCGGTTCATCAGCGAACGGCTGAAGGAAAGCGGCGTGCCGCCCTCCTTCGATGAGATGAAGGACGCGCTCGACCTGCGCTCGAAATCGGGCATCCATCGCCTGATCACCGCGCTCGAGGAGCGCGGTTTCATCCGGCGTCTGCCCAACCGGGCCCGCGCCATCGAGGTGATCAAGCTGCCCGAGCTTCAGGCCGCCGCCGGCAGCCGCCGCGGCTTCACGCCGAGCGTCATCGAAGGCAATCTCGGCAAGGTCCGCACGACTTCCAGCCCGCCGGCGGACGAGGGCGAGCGCCCCGTCGCGGTGCCCGTGATGGGCCGCATTGCGGCCGGCACGCCGATCGAGGCCTTGCAGACCCGCAGCCACACCATCAGCGTACCGCCTGACATGCTCGGCTCGGGCGAACATTACGCGCTCGAAGTGCGCGGCGATTCCATGGTCGAGGCCGGCATCCTCGACGGCGACATGGCGCTGATCCAGCGCAACGAGAGCGCCGATACCGGCGATATCGTGGTGGCGCTGATCGACGACGAGGAGGCGACGCTGAAGCGCTTCCGCCGCCGCGGCGCCTCGATCGCGCTCGAGCCCGCCAATGCGGCCTATGAGGTCCGCATTCTGCCGCCCAACCGGGTGAAGATCCAGGGCAAGCTGATCGGGCTGTACCGGAAGTATTGATACCGGACGTGCCGGTATCGGTTATTTCGCGCCCCGCGCGCTTTCGATCGGCATCGCCGATCCGAGATTGGAGCGGACGATTGTCCGCTTCCGCTGGATAGTCTTTCTGGTTTCGCGCAGATTATCCGGCCCCTCCTCCAGCGGTAAATCCTCGGCACGCCGCACGAAGCAGCCCTGCTTCGCGGCCTTCAGGTTCGAGGAGACGTCATGCGCCGGATCGTTCTGAGCACAATTGCTGTGGCGCTGATCGCAGCATCGGCCGCGCAAGCCTTGGCCGCGCAATCGCGGCCCCATGCCCGCAAGGATACCGCCGTAAGCGAGCAAGTCCGCAAGGCCCTCGACGCCGTCGACCAACCGTCGCGGCCGGGCTGGCAATATTCCGGCTGGTCAGCGCCTGCGGGGCGCTGACACGCGCCTGCAGAATGCAAAGGGGCGGGCTTTGTTCCTGGTGGATTCGGGAAAGTTAATGTGATTGCGGCCTGCGGCGGCGAGCCGTAGATTTGCCTACAACCCGGCAGAACGTTTGGTATTTCCACTCTGATAGAGGCCTGCGCCTCGATTAAGAGACGTGGGTCGCTATCCCTGCATGAGGAGCACCCGATGTGTGACTACAGCCTGCATGCCGTCGCGTCGCGTCCCGCCGAAGTCGGCGAGACGATCGTCACGACAACCTTCCGCGGCACCTCGACGCGCGGCTTTGCCTCCGCGGCCGATCCGACCGTCGCGGTCTGCCTGCTCCCGGGAACGGAGCTCGCCTTCGCCGACAACGTCCGCTACGACAATCGCTGGATCTGGACGCGCACCGTCAATTCGCGCGTCGGCAAGTTCGGCAAGATCGATCCGCACATTCCCGATCGCCATCATGATGCGATCGAATTCCCCGACGGCAAATCCGTGCTGGTGACGCAGCTGGTCGAAGGCCAGCGTGCGACCGTGCTGCAGCTCCCGGTGACCCAGCCGCTCGGCGAGCGCGAGCACAAGCCGCAGACCATCACCGACAGCCGGCCAACCATCACCCGCCTGCCGATCGGCTGACATCGCCATTCCCGACCGGCAGGTCGGGCCAGGATTGAAAATCGCCATCGCCGGCCGAGGCCGGCGAGATGGTGTCGTTCGTGCCCCGCGAAACGCCATTGGGCGGACCACGCCGTTGCGCCTCCCAACGCACGAAGTTTGCGCTGTCCTGCCTGAATTTTGAACGTCCGTTCCGCAGCCAAATGGCCGATGCTTGGTGCGGCTTGGGACGGCGGGCACGTTCGATGAAGACCTTCATTCGCGTCGTTGAACTCTGGGTGCCTGACCGCACGCGCATGCGGCTGGAATTCGGCGGCGGCCTCTACGGCGAAGGGTTGTCCGCGTTTAGGGACGTGAGCGAGGATCTGCACTTCGGTTATGACGAGGGACTTCCCGGCAAGGCCTGGGCCGGCGGCCACCCCGTGATCCTCACCAGATTCACCGATTCCTATTTCAAGCGGACCGATCAGGCCATCGCCGCCGGGCTGACCTGCGGCGTGGCGGTGCCGGTGTTTTCAGGCGAATTCCTGCAAGCCGTCATGGTGCTGTTCTGCGGCGACGACGAGGCCCATGTCGGCGCGATCGAGCTCTGGCACAACGATGCCGAAACCTCCCACGAGATGGGGCTCGTCGACGGCTATTACGGCACCGCCGACATGTTCGAATTCAACTCCCGCCACACCAGATTTCCGCGTGGCTTCGGCCTGCCCGGCCGCATCTGGAAAGCCGGCCTGCCGCTGATCATCAAGGACCTGCACGATGCCAGGAGTTTTCTGCGCTGGGAGGACGCCGCCAAGGTCGGAATCAATCTCGGCGTCGGCGTTCCCTACCGGACCGACACCGATCAGACCTGGGTGCTGACATTCCTCTCCGCGCAGGCGACCCCGATTGCGCGACGCTTCGAGATCTGGGTCCCGGACGAGGCCCATTCGGCGCTGGTCTTCCGCGCCGGCGATTGCAGCGCGCAGACCGACCTCGCCGCGCTCTATGCGACGAAATCCATCGCCAAAGGCGAAGGCAGCATCGGCGGGGCCTGGGCCACCGGCATGCCGGCACTCAACGACGATCTCGCGCGTGACGTCTCGGTCGCGGCCTTGCAGGCCAGCGCCTCTGGACTGAGCCAGATGGTCGTCCTTCCGGTGATCGGCAACGCCAGGCTCGACGCCGTGCTGGCCTGGTATCTGTAACCCGTCCGCTCAATCCTCGGCCTGCAGGTCGGCTTCCGATGGCGTCGCGTCGCGGTTGCGGGGAGCCGCCGCCTGCGGCGCAAGGCTCGCGCTGAAATCCGCCTCGCCGGCCGCCGCCGGCGACCACGGACGGTCTGTCCCCCTCGTCTTCGCCGCCTGAACCGCAAAACCGTCGCCGCTTCGCGTCAGCGCCAGCGCGCCTTGCCTTGCGAGACGCTGACGGTCGACAACCATCGCCGCGCAATCCGGCGGCGCCGGCCGCGCCGTCACCACCAGCGCGGCACGGCTGCAATCGTCAGCCAGTGAATCGATGCGCAAGGCCAGCGCGACCAGGCGCCCGTCGGCGAGCGGCGTCACGCAGCCGGCTTCGTCGCACGACACGCCGGCGGCCAGTGAGGCACTGCCGGCGTCGCGCGGATCGGCGTCGGCGGCGAGCCATTCCTTCAGAAGAAAACTGTCCTTGCTCGACCTGATCAGATGCAGGTGCCCATCCCTGCCCCGCACCGCGACGCTCTGGCCGTCACCGGCGATCAGGACATCGGGCTGCCGCGCACACAGTCCCCAGAGGATCGCGGCTAACAGCACCACCGCGCCGGCCCAGCGCAACGGCGTGCGCAACAGGCCCATGACGATGATTCCCAAGCTTGCAGCGATCAGCGGTGCGATGCCGAAAGCCGGGAGGCGGCCGACCGCGCCCGGCAAAGCGGCCACCCAGCGCGACACCGCAACCATCCAGTCGATGCCGATCCCCATCAGCCACCAGAACGGACCATCAAGTCCGAACGGCGCTGCAATCAAGCCCAACAGGCCCGCGGGCATCACCAGGGCCGAGACCACCGGCATCGCCCCGAGGTTGGCAAGCACGCCGAACGGCGTCACGCGGTGAAAATGGAAGGCGGCATAGGGCGTGGTCGCGAGCCCCGCGATCAGCGAGGCCAGGAATAGCATCGCGATCTCGCGCCCGCCCCACATTGCAATCCGCGCGGTCGCGGAATGATCTGGCGACGCAAACAGGTTCGGCATGCCGATCTGCACCAGTGCCACCAGTCCGAGCGTCGCGGCGAAGGACATTTGAAAACTCGGATGCACCAGCGCCTCCGGCGCGACCGCGAGCACGATCAGCGCGGCCACAGCCAGCGTGCGGAAGGTGATGGCACGGCGATCGACCATGACCGCGATCAACACCACCGCCGTCATGAAGAACGAGCGTTGTGTGGCGACCTCCGCACCCGACAGCAGCAGATAGAACGCGGCTGCGACCAGCGCGGCGGCCGCCGACCATTTCTTGATGGCAAAGCCGGCCGCCATTCCAGGGATCAACGCCAGCAGCGCGCGCACCGCGAAGAAGACGACGCCGGCGACGACCGCCATGTGATAGCCGGAAATCGAGAGCACATGTCCGAGCCCCGAGATGAACATGGCGTCGTTGACGGGCGTGGTAATCGCATCGCGCCGGCCCGTGAGCAGCGCGGTCGCAATCGCCCGGTTGTCGCCCTCGAGCGTGGCGCGGATGCGCGCGTCGATCGCATCGCGCAGACCCTGCATGAAGGCGGCATAACGCAGCCGCAAGCCGCCGGCATCCGGCGGCACCGATGCCGCAATCGTGCCCATCACGAAGCCGGAGGCGCCGATGCCTTGGAAGAACATGTCGCGCGAAAAGTCATAGCTGCCGGGGCGCACCGGCGACAACGGCGGCAACAGCCGCGCCTTCAACTGCACGAAGCTGCCGACCTCGGGCGCAGTCCCCTTGCGCACGGAGAGGCGCACGCGCTCGAGCTTGACGTCGCTGCGCTGCGCCTCCATCGCGGTGACACGCAGCACGAAGCGGTCGGTGCGCTCGCGGATGTCGCGGGTCTCGACGAAGCCCGACAGCGAGACGGAATAGAGCGGCTTTGCCAGCACCGTGTGCGCGATCCGCGCCGTCTTCCAGGTCGCCGTGGCAAAGCCGGCCGCGACCGCCGCGATCATGATCGCCGGTGTAAACAACCGGCTCCGCCGTAACAGCACGGCGCCAAGCATGAGTGCGATGGCCGTTGCGGAAACGACCCACAGCACCGGTTCATGATCGGCGGCAAAGTAGAGCGCGATGCCGCCGCCGAACGCGACCGGCACCCACGGCAACAATCGCCCGGCGCCGGCCTCGGCGCGCGCCCATTCGCGCAGGGTCTCGGCCAGCGACGTCCAGAGGTCGAACCCTGCCGGCGCGAGGCCGCCCGCGGAGGCAGCTCGGCCGACGGGCCAAGTCCCCGCGATCCAAGTCCCCGCAATCCCCTGGGACCGAACTGGCCGGCCCGGCTCCGCCATTCCCTGCACCTTACGATACGCGACAGGCCAGGAGGCTACCGGAACGTGCGGCTGCGCGAATAGCGGTACGGATCAGGAACGGAGCGAACGGCCCCCTACTTTTCCTCTTCCATCGTCACGGCGACGTCCGCCTTGGCCGAGAGCCGAACCTTGTTGCCCTCGACACCGGCGACGAGGCCCTTGTCGATGAAGTGATGGTGACCCTTGTGGCTGCCCTCGCCGCTATCCTTCTTGGTCAGCTTGATGCGATGGCCCTCGACCTTGTCGACCGTGCCGATGTGGACGCCATCGGCGCCGATGACTTCCATATGCTCTGCGATGTTCTGCATGGTGGGTTCCTTGTTGAACCCACCCCAACGCGCGGGGCGCAGGTTCGTTTCTATCGTCATTCCGGGGCGCGCCACTTGGCGCGAGCCCGGAATCCATAACCACAAGCCGGGGTTATGGATTCCGGGCCTGGCCCCTCGGGCCATCCCGGAATGACGAAAGAGAAAGAGGCGGAGTAGCGCGACTGCTAGATCAACGGCGCGCGCGACGAGGCGTGGTGATTGACGATCTTCCAGTCGCCGTCCTCGCAGAGGATGACCCAGCTCATCTTGACCGAGAACTCCTCCCTCTCGCCGGCGAGGTCAAACGACACGATCGCGGCCATGTTAATCAGGTCCGGACCGGCCTGTCCCGCATTGACCTCGGAAAACACGGCGCCCGGCTGGCGCCAGCGCGGCAGGCCGTTGAAGTAGTCGGCGACGCCGTCTCTGCCCCGGTAGAGTTTTGGGTTGGAGCCGAAGAAGAAGGCGTTCTTCGCATAGAGCGACGACAGCGCAGCCGCATCGAGCGTCGCAAAGCCGGCGCACCATTTCGCGATGATGGCGGAAACGATGGCGTCGGCTTCACTGCTCATAGGCCCAATCCCCTCAGCCCTTGGCCACTTCCTTCGCGAACGTGTCGCGCAGGCCGATGGTGCGCGAAAACACCGGCTTGCCCGGCGTCGAGTCCCTGTCGCGCACGAAATAGCCCTGACGCTCGAACTGCATCGGCTCGGTCGAATTGCTCTCCGCAACCGATGCCTCGATCCGCGCGTTGGAGAGGATCTCCAGCGACTGCGGATTGAGATCGGCCGCGAAGTTCGAGGCGTCCGGGCTCGGGTTGGCGAACAACTGGTTGTAGATGCGGATCTCCGCCGGCACCGACGTCGCCGCCGGCAGCCAGTGCATGGTCGCCTTGACCTTGCGGCCGTCGGGCGAGTTGCCGCCCTTGGTCGCGGGATCGTAGGTGCAGCGCAGCTCCACCACTTCGCCCGCGTCGTTCTTGATCACGCCGGTGCACTTGACGAAATAGGCGTAGCGCAGCCGCACCTCGTTGCCGGGCGACAGGCGGAAGAACTTCTTGGGCGGGTTCTCCATGAAGTCGTCCTGCTCGATATAGAGCTCGCGGCCGAACGTGATCTTGCGCGTGCCGGCCGAGGGATCGTCGGGATGGTTGATCGCCTCGAGCTCTTCGGTCTGCCCTTCCGGATAGTTCTCGATGACCACCTTGAGCGGCCGCAGCACGCCCATGCGCCGCTGCGACGTGCGGTTCAGCTCCTCGCGGATGCAGAACTCCAGCATGCCGACGTCGACGACGCTGTTGGCCTTGGCAACGCCGATGCGCTTGACGAATTCGCGCAAGGCTGCCGGCGGCACGCCGCGGCGGCGCATCCCCGCTACAGTCGGCATGCGCGGATCGTCCCATCCGGCGACATGACCGTCGCGGACGAGCTGGGTCAGCACGCGCTTGGACAGCAGCGTGTAGGTCAGGTTGAGCCGCGCCATTTCGTACTGGTGCGGCTTGGACGGCACCGGCAGCTTTTCGATGAACCAGTCGTAGAGCGGCCGATGGTCCTCGAACTCCAGCGTGCAGATCGAGTGCGTGATGCCCTCGATCGCGTCCGACTGGCCGTGCGCATAATCGTAGCTCGGATAAATCGACCACTTGGTGCCGGTGCGCGGATGATGCGCATGCAGGATGCGGTACAGCACGGGGTCGCGCAGGTTGATGTTGCCCGCGGACATGTCGATCTTGGCCCGCAGTACGCGCGCGCCGTTCGGGAATTCACCGGCCTTCATGCGGCGGAACAGGTCGAGATTCTCGTCCACGCTGCGGTCGCGGAACGGCGAGTTCTTGCCGGGCTCGGTCAGCGTGCCGCGCGCGAGGCGAATCTCCTCTTGGGTCTGGTCGTCGACATAGGCGAGCCCGTCGCGGATCAGCTTCTCCGCCCATTCGTACAGGCGGTCGAAATAGTCCGAGGCGAAGAACAGGTTCTTGCCCCAGTCGAAGCCGAGCCAGTGCACGTCGGCCTGGATGGAATCGATGTATTCCTGCTCTTCCTTGACCGGGTTGGTGTCGTCGAAGCGCAGATGGCAGCGGCCCGGAAACTCCTGGGCGATGCCGAAATTGAGCGCGATCGACTTGGCGTGGCCGATATGCAGGTAACCGTTCGGCTCCGGCGGGAACCGGGTCACGATCTCCCTGTATTTGCCCTGATCGAGGTCGGCCTGGATGATGTCACGAATGAAATCGCGCCCAACCTCGTTCGCCACCGGTTCTGTCATTACGAAAATCCTGTAGGGAAATCAGCGGCCCTTCTGCCAAATTCGCTTGGCTGAGCCAAGAGCTTAGCGGTCCGCTGCCGGGCTTTAGTTATGCTCCGGTCCTGTTATATACCACCGCCTCCAATGCATAGGCCCTGCCAAGAATGACCTCCTCCGTCGTTACCCGCTTTGCTCCCTCCCCGACCGGCTTCCTCCATATCGGGGGCGCCCGCACGGCGCTGTTCAACTGGCTCTATGCGAAAAAGCACGGCGGCAAGATGCTGCTCCGGATCGAGGACACCGACCGGGAGCGCTCCACGGAAGCTGCGATCGGCGCCATCCTCGACGGCCTCAAATGGCTGGAGCTCGGCTGGGATGGCGACGTCATCTACCAGTTCAGCCGTGCCGCCCGCCACCGCGAGGTCGCCGAGCAGCTCCTCGCCGAAAGCAAGGCCTATCGCTGCTACGCCACCGCAGAGGAGCTCACCGCCATGCGCGAGAAGGCGCGCGCGGAAGGCCGCACCCGCCTCTATGACGGCATGTGGCGCGACCGTGACCCGGCGACCGCGCCTTCCGACGTCAAGCCCACCATCCGCCTGCGCGCACCGCAGACCGGCGAGACCGTGATCGAGGACCAGGTTCAGGGCCGCGTGGTCTGGCAGAACGAGAACCTCGACGACCTCGTCCTGCTGCGCGGCGATGGCAATCCGACCTACATGCTCGCAGTGGTCGTGGACGACCACGACATGGGCGTCACCCATGTCATCCGCGGCGACGACCATCTGATCAACGCCGCCCGCCAGAAGCAGATCTACGACGCCATGGGCTGGGCGCTGCCGAGCATGTCCCACATCCCCCTGATCCACGGCCCGGACGGCTCAAAACTGTCGAAGCGCCACGGCGCGCTAGGCGTCGATGCCTACCGCGCCATGGGGTACCTCCCGGCCGCGCTCCGCAATTATCTCGTCCGGCTCGGCTGGAGCCATGGCGACCAGGAGATCTTTTCGACCGAGGAGATGATCGCCGCGTTCGACCTCGCCAACGTCGGCCGCGCCGCCGCCCGCTTCGATTTCGCCAAGCTCGAAAACCTCAACGGTCACTACATCCGCCACGCCGACGATCAATCACTCGTGAAGATGTTCGAGGACGTGCTCGACCACGTCGTGCCCAGCCGCAACGAGCTTAAGGCCAAGTTAAACGACACGACGCGGGCGCAGCTTCTCAAGGCGATGCCGGCCCTGAAGGAGCGCGCCAAGACGCTGATCGAGCTGATCGACAGCGCCTATTTCATCTTCGCCGACCGGCCGCTGGAGCTCGATCCCAAGGCGGCAGCGCTGCTGACGCCCGAGAACCGCAAGCTGATCGGCCAGCTTCATTCCGCGTTGGAGAAAGTCGAGACGTGGAGTGCGGCGAATGCGGAGGCCGCGCTGCGCGCCTTTGCCGAGGAAAATAGTCTCAAGCTCGGCGCCGTCGCCCAGCCGCTGCGGGCGGCGCTGACGGGACGGTCGACATCGCCTGGTATATTTGAGGTTTTAGACGTGCTGGGACGCCAGGAAAGCCTTGGCCGGCTTAAGGACCAGTCCAAGGACTAGGCGAAGGACCAGGCTACGACGTAAGTCGACCATGCGTGCGGCGATCTTGCAGCGCACACAGCAATAATATACCCATCTCACCCGTACCTTCTGGAATATCCGGCCTGCCCCACCAAGTCATCGGGGCCTTCCGGGTCCGGCCCGTTTCACCACACATCGGGGACCTCTGATGGACGCAAAAGCAAGCAATAAGACCGCCACGCTGACGGTCGGAAACAAGAACTACGATCTCCCGATCCACAGCGGCAGCGTCGGGCCTGATGTCGTCGATATCGGCAAGCTCTACGCCCAGTCCGGGCTGTTCACCTACGATCCCGGCTTCACCTCGACCGCAAGCTGCGAGTCCAAGATCACCTATATCGACGGTGACGCCGGCGTGCTGGAATACCGCGGCTACCCGATCGAGCAGCTCGCCGAGAACGGCGACTTCCTCGAGACCTGCTATCTCCTGCTCTACGGGAACCTGCCGACCGCCGCGCAGAAGAAGGATTTCGACGACCGCGTGATCCACCACACGATGGTGCACGAGCAGATGGCCCGCTTCTTCCAGGGCTTCCGCCGCGACGCCCATCCGATGGCGGTGATGGTGGCTTCCGTCGGCGCGCTCGCCGCGTTCTACCACGACTCCACCGACATCAACGATCCGAAGCAGCGCATGATCGCGTCGATGCGCATGATCGCCAAGATCCCGACGCTGGCGGCGATGGCCTACAAATACACGATCGGCCAGCCCTTCGTGTATCCGAAGAACTCGCTGAAGTTCGCCGAGAACTTCCTGCACATGTGCTTCGCCGTGCCGTGCGAGGAGTACAAGATCAACCCGGTGCTGGCTGACGCGCTGGACAAGATCTTCATCCTGCACGCCGACCACGAGCAGAACGCCTCGACCTCGACGGTGCGCATCGCCGGCTCCTCCGGCGCCAACCCGTTCGCCTGCATCGCCGCCGGCATCGCCTGCCTCTGGGGCCCGGCGCATGGCGGCGCCAACGAAGCCGCGCTCGCGATGCTCGCCGAGATCGGCTCGGTCGACAAGATTCCGGAATTCATCGCCAAGGTGAAGGACAAGAACAGCGAAGTCCGCCTGATGGGCTTCGGCCACCGCGTCTACAAGAACTACGATCCGCGCGCCAAGATCATGCAGAAGATGTGTCATGCCGTTCTCAAGGAGACCGGCCATGGCGACGATCCGATGCTGAAGGTGGCGCTCGAGCTCGAGAAGATCGCGCTCAGCGACCAGTACTTCATCGACCGCAAGCTCTACCCGAACGTCGACTTCTATTCGGGCATCACGCTGAAGGCGATGGGCTTCCCGGTCTCGATGTTCACCGTGCTGTTCGCGGTCGCCCGCACCGTCGGCTGGATCAGCCAGTGGAGCGAGATGATCGAGGACCCGCAGCAGAAGATCGGCCGTCCGCGCCAGCTCTACACGGGCGTCACCCGCCGTGACTACGTCGCGATCAAGGATCGGAAGTAAGATCGGCCTGAGGGCTTTTGGAAACGGCGCCATCCTGTGATGGCGCCGTTTTTGTTTGCGGGCGACATTTGTAGGATGGGCAAAGCGCGGCGTGCCCACCACCTCTCCGCGACCGAGCCAGAAACGGTGGGCACGCTGCGCTTTGCCCACCCTACGATATGGAGAACCCGATGCTGACCGGAAGCTGCCTCTGCGGAGGCGTTGCCTACGAGGTCGACGCGACCCCGGGCACCATCATGCACTGCCATTGCCAGACCTGCCGCAAGACGCATGGATCGGCCTTCTCCACCGTCACCAACGTGCCGCGCGACCGCTTCCGCTGGACCAAGGGCGAAGACTTGCTGCGCGGCTTCGAATCCTCGCCCGGCAAAACCCGCTATTTCTGCTCGCACTGCGGATCACACATCGTCGCCTCGCGCGAGGGCAAGAACACGGTCCTGCTGCGGATGGGCTGCCTCGATACACCGATCACAGAACGGCCCGAGATGCACATCTGGCGATCAGATTCCGCCAACTGGTACGACCCGAAGGCCGAATTACCGGAGTGGGCCGAAGGCACCGCACCAAAAGCCTGATCGGTTTTTCGCCTCATCTTGCTGCCACGCACAACAACAAGTCGGCTCATCGCGTCCGCAATCGCTTGACAGTCGAAACGCTCCGCGCGCAAATTCTTACACTAAGTAAGAATGACGACAGGGATGGAAATGCCGGAGCAGCCGAGAAGTCGGCGGCAGACGCGCGCTGCCATTTTGACTCACTTGCTCCAGTCCGGCGGCTCGTTCCGGCCGCCGCTGGCCAAGGCCGTGCGCCTGTCCGAGGCGAGCCTGTCGCGCATCCTGTTTGATCTGAAAGCCGAAGGCCTGATCGAGGAAGTGCGGCGCCCTGCCCCCTATGTCGGCGGTCCGACAGGCCTCGTGTCGCTCGATGGCTCCGTGGCGCTCGCAGCCCTTGAGCTGACCGGCCAGTGGCTCAGCGTGGGCGTTGGCGGCATGTCGGGCGAAATGCACTACACCGAGCGTGTTCCGTTGCTGAAGAAGCCGACCGTCGAGACCGTCGGCCGGGTGTTCCGCGAAGCCCTCACCTTGCTGCGCGACTGGACGCGCCGCCGCCGCATCAGTCTCGCGCAGATCGGCATCACCATTCCCGGCCTCGGCCGCCTGAGCGCCGCGGGCAATCCGATCATTCCGTGCGACGTCGAACGCATCGGCGACATGCTCGGCGGAATGTTCGCCGGCGTGCCGGTCGAGTTCACCAACTCGGTGGTCGCACACGCCACGTTTCACCGCTGCCGCACGCAGGACTATCCCTTCAGCAGCGCACATCTCTTCGTCTTCGTCGGCCAGGGCGTTGCCGGCGCCTGGATGGACGATCCGCTGGAGGCCGATGCCCCGCAGCCGGTCGAGCTCGGCCATATGGTTTTCAATGCCGACGGGCCGCGCTGCCGCTGCGGTCATCATGGCTGCGTCGAGGCCTATACGTCGCTTCCGGCCCTCGCCGAGCTCCTCGGCGTAACTGAAGCCGAATTGCTCCAGCTCGGCGGCGAATGGGTGAGCACGATCCCGCGCTCGTCGCGAATGCGCCAGGAGTTGCGCCAGCGCCTGTTCCGGCTGGGCCTTTCGATCGGCAACACGCTGAACGTGAAGCCGTGCAACGGCGTCGCGATCAGCGGCTGGCCGTCGCTTCTCTCGGAAGAGGATCGCAAAGCGGTGGTCGATGGGATCGACGCCTGCCTTCTCGGCGGGCGGAAACTGGCGCAGGTGTCGCTCGCCTTCGTGCCGCCCTCGAACGGTAACGATCCGCAAGCAGCTCTCGCCTTCGCCGCCTTTTGTCTCGCCAGCCGCGGCGGGATGCCCGCGGCTTCGACGGAGGCCGCCTGACATGCCCTGAGCCGCGTGGCTCAACGCGCCAAGAAAGTTCACACCGGGAGGAACTGCCATGCCGATCACGACAACAAGGCGCCGTCTACTCGCTGGATCTGCGGCCGCACTCGCATTACCGGCATTCGCCCGCGCGCAAGGCGCGGCCAAGCCGCGCCTGACCGCGATCTCGCAATGGTCCGCAGGCAGCGATGGAGCGGCGATCACCGCACTCGGCAAGAAATTCGAGGAGAAAGGCGGCGTCTGGCAGCACTCGCCCGTCCCCGGCTTCACCACCGAGATGATGAACAAGCTGCGCGCTCAGATCATCGCCGGCGATCCGCCGGCCTGTTCGCAGCTCAAGGGCCCCGAGATTGCGGCCTGGTCGAAGATCGCCCCGACCGTCGATCTCGACGCCCTCGTCGCGGCCGCCGGCTACGAAAAAGTTGTCGCTCCGGACCTTGCAAAATTGCACAAACCGGGCGGCAAGTGGATTGCGCTGCCGTTGCAGATCTACAGCACCAACATGCTGTTTCTCTCCAAGCGCGCGATGGACAAGGCCAAGGCCGACAAGGTCCCGGTTACCTGGGCCGACTTCAACGATCTCGCCGACAAGATGAAGGCGGGCGGCATCACCTACCCCATCGCCAACGGCGGCACCCGCCCCGATGACGGGCAGAAATTCGAGGCCTCTTTGGCCGGCATCAGTCCCACGGCATACCGTGCGGCCATCATGAATCTCGACAAGAAGGCCCTGGAGGGCCCCGAGATCAAGGCTGCCTTCGTCCAGGTCCGCAAGATCGCCAACTGGATGGACCCCAACGTCGGCGCCCAACCCTACGCCACCAATTTGAAGCGCTTCGTCGACGGCGACATGGGCATGATGATCATGGGCGGGTGGGCGCAGGGCGTGTTGCGCAACGCCGGTTTCAAGTTCGACGACTTCATGATCACGCCGGGCCCGAGCGACAATGGCAAGCCGGTCTTCCTGTTGAATGCCGACGCCTTCATATTCTGGCAGCGCAAGGAGCCCGACCTCCAGGCCGGTCAGACGTTGATGGCCCAGCTCGTCATGGATCCGGCGATCCAGACCATGTACTCGCAGATCACGGGATCGATCCCGGTGCGCACCGATGTCGACCTCTCCGGTGAGGGCTGGTCGGACGGTCAACGGCGGACCGCAGCCGCGCTCAAGGACGCTGTCGCCAACAACCAGGCCGTCCTGAGTCTTGCGCACAACATGGCGCAGGAAAACGGCCTGACGGCCGCGATGATCGACGTGCTCACCGAGTATGTGAAGAACAAGACGATCACGCCGGAGCAGGCGGTCACCCGCCTCGCCGAGGCCGTCGAGGGTTCGCGTTGACCGACACCGTCTCCACAGCAACGCGGCCGGCGACGTCTGATTTCGTGCGCCGGCTGCCCGAATATCTGATGATCTGGGTGCCACTGCTGTTGTCGGCTGCGCATCTCATTTCGTTTTCGCTGTGGACGATCTGGATTTCGTTCACGCCCTCTACGCTCGTTCCAGTCTCGGGCTGGGTGGGTCTGCGCAACTACAACGCGGTCCTGGCATCGCGGAACTGGCAGATTGCCTTCGACAATCTGCTGCTGTTTGGCAGCGCTTTCGTGCTGCTGAGCCTGATCACCGGTCTTATGCTTGCGATCCTGCTTGATCAGCGCATTCGCGGCGAGAATGTGCTGCGATCCATCTTCCTGTATCCGCTCGCGGTGTCGTTCGTCGTCACCGGCACGGTCTGGAGCTGGCTACTCAATCCCGGCATCGGGATCCAAAAGCTCGTCCATGACCTCGGCTGGACCTCCTTCCGGTTCGACTGGCTGATCGACCGCGACATGGCGATCTGGACGATCGTGATTGCCGCGATCTGGCAATCCTCGGGCTTCGCCATGGCGCTCTTCCTCGCCGGCCTTCGCTCCGTCGATTCCGACATCATCAAGGCCGCCCAGATCGACGGCGCCGGACTGGTCCGAACCTATTGGCGGGTCATTCTGCCGACGCTCTGGCCGATCACCATCACCGTCGTCGTCGTCCAGTTGCAATTCGCGATTTCAGCCTTCGACCTCGTCCGTGCGCTCACCAATGGCGGGCCGGGGATCGCGACCCAGCTGCCGGCCCTTGTCGTCTACGACCTCATGTTCCAGCGCAGCCAGCTCGGCCGGGGTGCCGCGGCGGCGGTGCTCATGCTGCTCATTCTCCTCGCGGTGCTGCTACCCTATGCGGCGTGGCGTTATGTCCAGCGAAGGCAGGCCACTCATGCGTGACCGCAGCTTCGCACCGAGCCGAATTCTGATCTATCTCGTCGTGACATTGTTCGCTGCGGCCTATCTCGCGCCACTCGTTGTTGTCGTCCTGAACTCTCTCCGCACCAACGAGGAGATCGCGCAGGGTTCGATGATCGGCTGGCCGCAACATTTGGCCTGGAGCAACTACGCCAAGGCCTGGAGCGGTTTCTGCGTCGCTGAGACCTGCGCCGGCATCCGGCCGTACATGCTGAACTCCGCGCTCGTCACCATCCCGGCGACGATTTTCTCGACCCTGCTCGGCGCCGTCGCCGGTTACGCCGTGTCGCTCTGGCGCTTTCGTGGCGATAACTGGATCTACGGCATCGTGACCCTCGGCCTCTTCCTTCCCCAGCAGATGCGCCTGCTTCCCTGGACCATCGTGCTGCGGGACACCGGTCTCATCAACACGCTGACGGGCCTCGTGCTGATTCACACGATCCAGGGGCTCTCCTTCACCACACTGTTCTGCCGAAACTACTATGTCGCCATTCCACACGAGTTGATCAGGGCCGCACGTATCGATGGCGCCGGGTTCTTTCGCATTTTCTGGCGCATCATCCTGCCGCTCTCGGCTCCTATTCTGATCGTCACCGTGATCTGGCAGTTCACACATATCTGGAACGAGTTCCTCTATGGCGTGACATTCACCACCGGCCAGCAGCAGCCCGTCACGGCCGCACTCATCGCGCTCTCCGCCGCAATTGCGGACATTCCGCAGCATGGCGTGCAGAGCGCCGCGGTGATCATCGCGGCGCTACCCACTTTGTTGATCTATCTCCTCGGCGGACGGTACTTCGTGCGCGGCCTGACCGCCGGCGCAGTGAAATGATGGGGTCGTCATGGCAGCATTGAGCATTCGCACCCTGTCCAAGCGCTACGCCAATCTGGAGGTGCTGAAGGGCATCAACCTCGACATCGAGAGCGGCGAGTTCACCGTGCTGGTCGGGCCCTCCGGCTGCGGCAAGTCCACCCTGCTCAACATCGTCGCCGGGCTCGATCGTCCGAGTGACGGAACGATCGAGATCGGCGGACGCGTCGTCAACGACGTCCCGCCCAAGGATCGTGACATCGCCATGGTGTTCCAGTCCTACGCGCTCTATCCGTCGATGACGGTGCGCCAGAACATCACCTTCGGCATGGAATGCCGTCACGTTCCGAAAGCGGAGCAGGAGAAGGCGCTGGCGAATGTGGCTCGCCTCCTCCAGATCGAGCCCCTGCTCGGCCGCAAGCCGTCGCAATTGTCCGGCGGCCAGCGCCAGCGCGTGGCGATGGGACGGGCGCTGGTGCGCGATCCCCTGCTCTTCCTGTTCGACGAGCCGCTCTCCAACCTCGATGCGAAGCTGCGCGTCGAGATGCGGATGGAGATCAAGCGGCTGCACCAGCGCATCGGAGCCACCATCATCTATGTCACCCACGACCAGATCGAGGCGATGACGATGGCAACGCGCATCGCCGTGATGCATCGGGGCGTGGTGCAGCAGTTCGCCGATCCGGACACCGTCTACCGCTATCCGGCCAATCTGTTCGTTGCCCGCTTCATGGGTTCGCCGCCGATGAACACCATGCCGGGGCGGCTCGAGGCCGATAGCGGCGGACTTGTGGCCGTGATCGGCGCCGGGCGACCGGACGAGGTTCGTCTGCGCCTGCACGGGCACGACGGGGCCGCGCCCTATGTCGGCCGCGAGGTGGTCGTCGGGATCAGGCCGGAATGCATCGCCGAGGCGAGCCGCGTCTTTTCCGGCGAGGCGCCCGTCCTCGTCAACGCGCCGGTCGAGATGATCGAGCCGACCGGCGCCGAGACAATCGTGCTGCTTCGTCTCGGCGGCGAGACTGCGCTGGCGCGCATCACCCCGGATATCCGTCCCGCGCCCGGCGCGACCGCCACCTTCGCGCTCGACACGCGGCGCATTTGCCTGTTTGACCCCGAGACGGAGCGGCTGATCGCATGACCCGGACCATCTATCCCAGCCTTGCCGGCCGCGTGGTGCTGATCACAGGTGGCGCCAGCGGCATCGGTGCCGCCTTCGTGCGCGCCTTCGCGGCCCAGGGCGCCCGTGTCGCCTTCCTCGACATCGATGCGAGCGCCGGCGAAGCGCTGGTGCGGGACGTCGCGGCCACATCCGGCTCCACGCCTCTGTTTGTGCCCTGCGACCTCCTCGACATCGGCGCCTTGCGCGCTGCGATGGCGCGGGTGCACGGATCGCTCGGCGATGCCGCAGTCCTCGTCAACAATGCCGCCAACGACCAGCGTCAGGTGCTGGCCGAGGTGACGCCGGCCGAATTCGATTGGACGATCGGCGTCAATCTTAAACACGTGTTCTTTGCGGCCCAGGCGGTGGTGCCGCAGATGCAGGCGCGCGGCGGCGGCTCGATCATCAACATGTCGTCGGTGGCGTGGATCCGCGGTGCGCCGGCGCTGCCGGTCTATGCCGCGGCGAAGGCGGCGATCGTCGGCTTCACCAATTCGCTGGCCAGGTCAGTCGGCCCCGACCGCATTCGCGTCAACGCGATCGCGCCCGGCATGGTGATCACCGAGCGCCAGCGCCGGCTCTGGTTTCCGGACGAGCAGAAGATCTCCGAGCTGCGCACCCGCCAGGCCGTTCCCGATGCGGTGACGCCGGAAGACATCGCCAGCATGGTGCTGTTTCTCGCATCCGACGAGAGCCAGCGTATCACCAGCCAGTGTTTTCGGGTCGACGGCGGCTTGGCTTAGTACCGTAGGGTGGGCAAAGCGCAGCGTGCCCACCACCTCTCCGCAACCGAAAAAGAAATGGTGGGCACGCTTTCGCTTTGCCCACCCTACGAAGCCGTCTGTTGCCGCCGCCCCTTGCGCATCGTCGCGAGCACGATGTCGGCGGCGAGCACGCTCGGCGACTTGTTGCCGGTAGACATGATGGTGTCGAGCCGGGCAAACGCTTCGACCTGCCGCTTGCGCAGCGGCGTGTCCGTGAGCAGCTCCGACAGTGCCGGCGCCAGCTTCTCCGGTACGCAGTCCTCCTGCAAGAACTCCGGAACGACATCCTCGCCGATCACGAGATTGGCGAGGATTACCGAGGAGACGCGGATCGCGCGGCGCAGGATGAAGGCTTCGATCGCGCCGACGCGATAGGCCGTCACCATCGGAATGCCGGACAGCGCAAGTTCCAGCGTCACAGTGCCGGATTTGGCCAGTGCCGCGCGCGCGGTTCGGAACGCGGCGCGCCTCTCGGTCTCGCCGACCACGATCTGCGGCTTGACCGGCCAGCTCGCGATGCCTTCGCGGATGGTGGCTTCGAGATGCGGCATGGTCGGCAGCTTCAGTTCGAAGGCGCGGCCTTCGGCCTGGAGGCGTCCGAGCGTCGCGCCAAACACGTCGAGATGGTGCCTGATCTCGCTGCGGCGGCTGCCGGGCAGCACCAGCAGAACCGGCGGCTCGGCATCGCGGCGCCGCTGCTCCTCCGCATTTGGCCGCAGCGACGGCAATTGCTCGATCAGGGGATGGCCGACATAGCTGCAGGGCGGTCCGCCCAGCTTGTGGTATTCCTCCGGCTCGAACGGCAGCAGGCCGAGCACGTGATCGACATAGCGGCGCATGGTGCGCGCCCGCCCGGGTCGCCAGGCCCAGAGCTGCGGCGCCACGTAGTCGACAATCGGGATCTCCGGCGTCTTCGCGCGCACGCGGCGGGCGACGCGATGGGTGAAATCGGGACTGTCGATGATGACGAGCACGTCGGGTGCGGCCGCAGTCACGGCATCCGCGGTCTGGCGGATCAGCCGCAAAATCTTCGGCAACTGCTGGACGACCCCGGCGAAGCCGACGATCGACAGCTCCTCGATCGGAAACAGCGTCTCGAGCCCCTCACGCGCCATGGTCCGGCCGCCGACGCCCACAAACTGCACGCCGTCGCCAAGCCGCTGGCGCAACACTTTCATCAAGGCGCTGCCGAGCCGGTCGCCGGATTCCTCCGTCGCGATCAGGAAGATCTTCCGCTTGGGATCGCGGCTCTGCATCATGCCGTCAGGCCGATCACGAAGAGATATTTGGCGTCGGCGAGCGAGATCATCGCCTGCGGCTCGGCGGCGATGGTGTTGCCGGCGACGACGGCGATGCCGGCCAATCCGGCGCGAGCGACGCCCTCGAGGGTACGCGGGCCGATCGTCGGCAGGTCGAAGCGCAAATCCTGCCCGCTCTTCGGTACCTTCACCAGCACCCCGCGTCCTGTCGCAGCGCGGATGCGACCTTCCTCGCGCAGGCGTGCCACGCGCGCGAGCAGCGCGTCGGTGCCCTCGATATCCTCGATCGCCACCACATGGCCGTCGATCACGACCGCGGCCTGGCCGATGTCGAACGGGCCGAGCGCGGTCAGCACCGCGCGGCCGCGCTCGATGTCGGCCTTGCTGTTGTCGTTCGGCCAGGCGCGGCTGATGCAGCCCTCGGGCATCAGCAGATCCGGCGCGACATCCTTGATGCCGACCATGCGAAAGCCGCCTTGCTCGAGAATGCGCCCGACGCCGGACAACAGATGATCGTCGCCGCCGCGGAAGGCGCGGATGACGTTGCCGAGCAGGCGCAGTGTCGTGACGTCGAACCTTATTTCGGACAGCGCGGGACGCACCAATGTGCCGATGAAGATCAGATCGCGGCAGCCCTCCTCGCGGAACAGCCGCATGGCGCGGCCGAGCTGGCCGACCGAGATCCAGCGATGGCGGAATTTCTCCACCCGCGTCGGATCGCAGGCACCGCGCAGCGGGAACAGCACCGGCGTGATGCCGCGCGCGGCAAGCGAGTCGGCGACCGCGAACGGCATGGCGCCGCCGCCGGCGACGACGCCGACCGGCGACGAAATCTCCGAAGCCGCCGATGTCATGCCCGCGGCCATCCCGTAATCACTTCTCGATGGCGGGAAGACAGATCGGGCGATGCTTGCGCTTGCCGATGAAGTCGAGAATCTCGGCAATCGCGGGGTCTTCGCCCGCGAGCGGCTGGGCCGCCGCGAGCCGCTCGGCGAACGTGCCGGGGCCGTGGAACAGTTTTTGGTAGAACGATTGCACGGTCGCGCGCCGCTGCTTGGTGAACTGCCGCCGCTTCATGCCGATGAGATTGAGGCCTTCCAGCGCCGCATACTGGCCGTTGGCGAGGCCGAACGGAATGATGTCGTCGCGCACGCCCGAGAGGCCGCCGACCATCACCTGCGGGCCGATGCGCGTGAGCTGATGCACCGCCGACAGGCCGCCGATATAGACGAAATCGCCGATCTCGCAGTGGCCGCCGAGCGTCGCCGAGGTCGCGAAGATCACGTTGTTGCCGACCATGCAGTCATGGCCGACATGGCTGTTGTTCATGAAGTAGCCACCGTTGCCGACGCGCGTCAGCCCGCCGCCCTTGATGGTGCCGACATTCATCGTCGCACCTTCGCGGATGGTGCAGCCGGAACCGACCTCCAGCCTTGTCGGCTCGCCCTTGTAGCTGAGATCCTGGGGCGCGCCGCCTAGCACCGCGAATGGCGAGATCACGCAGCCGTCGCCGATCGAGGTGTGGCCGATGACCGTGACTTGTCCGATCAGCTTGCAGTTCGCGCCGATCACGGCATTCGGACCGATGATGCAGAAGGGTCCGATCTCGGTACCCTCGCCGATCACGGCGCCGTCCGCGACCCGTGCGGTGGGATCAATCTTACTCATCAAGCAATCTGACTCATCAAGAAGGTCTGATTATGTGTTGAAGTCGCTCAGTTTTCCGGTGGTTAGCGCGACTATGCCCGATCTGTCCAGTGACGTATCATCTCGGCCTGTTTCAGGCACCGGATGAGCCTGCCGTCCTAAAGCACGATGAGATTGGGATGAATCGTCGTCGCGCTTCAGGCTATTGTTCGAGCATGATCCTTTCGGAAAACCGCTGCAGACTTTTCCGGATCATGCTCTAGCCCTTCAACGCCTTCATGTGGAGCTTGAAGTCATCGTGGTCAGGGCCCTGGCAGTTCTGCTTGCACAGCTCGTAGCTGCCCCGATCGTCTCCGAGACGGTCGAGACCGGCGAACGCCGCTTCGTCGATCTCGGGACGTTCGAGTGCCGCGACATCACCCGCAGCACGGTGCTTCAGCGGGTCTGCTACGACCGCGCGCGGCGGGACCTCATCGTCGCGATCGACGGCCAATATGACCGCTATTGCGGGGTCGCGGCCGAGACGGTCGACAGCCTGCTCGGCGCGCCGTCGATGGGCCAGTTCTTCAACCGGAATATCAGGCGCGAGACCGCCGACAATCGTTACGGTTGCCGCGCATAAATCCATTTCCGCTGCTTGAGCTGCTCAGTCCGTCAGCATGGCGCCGACGTCGGCTTCGGCAACGATCTGGCCGTTGACCTTGGCGTCGCCGTGAAACCACCACATCGCCTTGCGGCGGCCGATCGAGCGCATGTGATATTCGATGGTGTCGCCGGGCAGCACCGGCTTGCGGAACTTGCACTTGTCGATGGTGAGGAAATACACCGCGCGCGGCTTCTCGGTGCCCTCGACCGAGGTGATGCCGATCACGCCCGCGGTCTGCGCCATCGCTTCGATCATCATCACGCCGGGATAGACCGGGCGTTCCGGGAAATGCCCCTGGAAGGCCGGCTCGTTGAAGGTGACGTTCTTGATGCCAATGCCGCTGTAATCGGCGCGGATATTGATCACCCGGTCGATCAGCAGCATCGGGAAACGGTGCGGCAGCGTCCGGAGGATCGCGTTGATATCCACCAGCTCGAACTTGATTGGTGATTCCTCCGTCATTCCCGTCCCTCGTTCTTCGGATCGGCCCTGCTGTCGCGTACCAGGCGCTCCACCGCGATAATTTCCTTGAACCACTGCTTGGTCGGCTTGGCGAAAAAGCCGCCCCAGCGTCCGTTCGGCGGGATGTCGTCCTTGACGCCGCTCATCGCGGTGACCTGGGCGCCATCGCCGATCTTGAGGTGATTGTTGATGCCGACCTTTGCTCCCAGCGCCACGTTGTCGCCGATCGTCAGGCTGCCTGCGAGCCCGATCTGGGCCGCCAGCAGGCAGTTCCGACCGATGGTCACATTGTGGCCGATCTGGACCTGGTTGTCGATTTTGGTGCCCTCCCCGATCACGGTGTCGCGCAGGGAGCCGCGATCGATGGTGGTGCCGGCGCCGACTTCCACATCGTTCTGGATCAGCACGCGGCCGGTCTGGGGCACCTTGAGATGGCCCTCGGGGCCGAAGAAGATGAAGCCATAGCCGTCCTGGCCGATCGAGCAGCCGGGATGGATCAGCACGTTGTTGCCGATCAGCGCGCACTGGATGGCCGTGCGGGCGCCGACATTGCAGTCCCGGCCGATCTTGACGCCGGGACCGATGACCACGCCGGCCCCGATCACGGTGCCGCTGCCGATCTCGACGTCAGGGCCGATGACGGTCAGGGGATCGACGATGACGTCGTCCTCCAGCCGGGCCGAGGGATCGATGATGGCCGACGGGGCGATGCCGTCATTACCGACCCAGGACTGCGGGCGCAGTGCATCGCCGTGCCATTCCCGGGCGAGCCCGACAAAGGCGCGGAACGGCTGCGCCACCCGCAGCACGGCCACATGCGCGGGCACCTGGGCCTCGAAGCGCGGACTCACCAGGCAAGCCCCGGCCTTGGTCGCCTTGAGCTCGTCGGCATATTTGAGGTTGTCGAAGAACGCCAGATGCATCGGGCCGGCTTCGTCGAGCGAAGCAAGACCGGTAATGACGTGACCGCCCCTGGCAGGGTCGACGAGCTGCGCCTTGGTCAGCGCGGCAATGTCAGCCAGCGGTGAGGCCGGCGGCTTTTTGAAGAAGGTCGGCTGCGCCATTCCACCCCATCGCGGTCCGGCTTCGGCATGAAGCGGTCAGGCCGCATCATGCCTTATCTCACGGATTGAGCACGATCTTTTTGGAAACCGGCCCCAACAAGGGGCCGGCTCATGCCCTGCTGATCGAACTAGAACGAGGTGCCGCCGCCGAACCTGAACTGCTGCACGCGATCGAACTGGCCCTTGGTGAGCGGCACGGCGTAGTCGAACCGCAGCGGACCGAACGGCGACTGCCAGATCAGGCCAATACCAACCGACGAACGGACGACATTGCCGTTGTCATACACCAGGCCGGTACAGGTTCCAGCCGAGGGCGGGTTGATGGTCGACGGCGTACAGTTCGAGTTCCTGGTCGTGGTCATTTCGTTCGTCAGCGACCACGTCGTCGGGCCCTGATAGTCGAAGAGGCCGCCGGCGTCGGCGTAGACCGCGCCCTTCAGACCCACTTCCTTCGGCAGGAACCAGAACGGCATCTGCAATTCGAACGAAGCGCCCCAATATTTGGTACCGCCAAGCGCGTCTTGCGTGCCAAAGGGATTCAAATCGCGCGGACCGATGCCGTTCGGAGCAAAGCCGCGGACCAAGTTCGGGCCCATCTGGAACTGATCCAGCATGCGGATATCGTTGTTGCCGATCTTGTTCAGCATGCCGCCCTGAAGGTGAACGAGGCCGACGATGTCGGACACCAGCGGAGCGTAGTACTTCGCATCGACGACGGACTTCAGGTAGGTGACGTCGCCGCCCACGCCGGCGAAATCCTGACGGAAGTCGACGAGCAGACCGTCGGTGGGGTTCTTGTTGTTGTCCAGCGTGTTGTAGGTCAGCGTGTAGCCGAGCGCCGAGGTCAGGGTCTTGCCGCCGGCAAGCTCCTTGCGGACCGGCAGCGAGGCTTCGCCGTCGGAGTAGCAGCCGAGACCGCCGGTCGAGGTCAGATCGATCGGCGGCGTTTGCGATGCGGCAAAGGCCGGGCTCGGGTTGAAGGCCGACGAACCGAGGACGTTGTTACAGTTCGCCAGGTAGGACGGCAGCGTGATTTCCTGCTGGTAGATCGAGTAGCGCAGCTGGAGCGACAGATCTTCACGCAGGCTGAAGCCGAGGCGCGGGCTGAAGCCCAGCGTCTTCGTACCGTAGGAGATGTAGCTGTTGGAGAGCTGCTGACGCTGATAGAGGTCGAGACCGAGCGCGACGCGGTAGTCGAGCAGATACGGCTCGACGAACGACAGCGAATAGCCGCGCGCATACTGGCCGTAGGTCACCGACGCCTTGGCGAACAGGCCGCGGCCGAGCAAATTGCGCTCGGAGATCGAGACTTCGGCGAGCGCGCCGTCGGTCGTGGAGTAGCCGCCCGAGACCGAGAAGTCGCCGGTCGATTTCTCTTCGAGATCGACGATCAGGACCACGCGGTCGCTGGAGGAGCCCGGCTCCGTCGTGATCTTCACGCTCTTGAAGTAGTCGAGGTTCTTCAGGCGGCGCTCGGCACGGTCGACCAGCGCGCGGTTGTAGGCATCGCCCTCGGAGATGTCGAACTCGCGGCGGATCACGTAGTCGCGCGTGCGGGTGTTGCCGCGGACGTTGATGCGCTCGATATAGGTGCGCGGGCCCTCGTCGATGTTGAACACGACGGCGACGGTGTGCGCCTCGAAATTACGGTCGCCGCCGGGACGGACCACGGCGAAGGCATAGCCGCGCCGCGACGCCTCGATCTGCATTTCCTCGACCGATTTCTCGACCGATTCGACGTTGTAGAGCGCGCCCACATTGACGCGCGAATAGTTGCGCATCGTGGTCGGATCGAAGTTCGGAATGGAGGAGCGGAAGTCGACGGTGCCGACGCGGTACTGCGAGCCTTCCTCGATCTTGAAGGTGACGTTGAAGCCCTTCTTCTCCGGATCGTATTCGGTGAGCGCGGCGACCACCTGGACGTCGGCGAAACCGTTCTTGAGATAGAAACGGCGAATCAGGTCACGGTCGGCCTCGACGCGATCGGGATCGTAGAGGTCGTTGCTGGCGAGGAAGCTCAGCAGGTTCGATTCGTGCGTCTTGATGACGTCGCGCAGGCGGTAGGACGAGAACGCGTTATTGCCGACGAACTCGATCGACTTGACGCCGGTCTTGGCGCCCTCCTCGACCGTGAAGATCAGGTCGACGCGGTTGTTCGGCTGCTCGATGATCTCGGGCGTGACGCGGACGTCATAGCGACCCGAGCGGCGGTAGATTTCGGCGATTCGCAGGGTGTCGGACTGCACCATGGCGCGGGAGAAGGTGCCGCGCGCCTTGGACTGGACTTCAGCGGTGAGCTGCTCGTCCTTGACCTTCTTATTACCTTCGAACGCGATGCGGCCGATCACCGGGTTTTCCACCACGGAGACGATGATCTGGCCACCGGAACCGCGATTGATTCGCACGTCCTGGAACAGGCCGGTCTCGATCAGGGCCTTCAGGCCGTCATCGATGGCGCCCTGATCCAGGCGGCCACCCGGGCCCGGCTTGAAATAGGAGCGGATCGTCTCCACCTCGACACGGCGATTTCCTTCGACGGAAATCGACTGGACGGTCTGAGCAAGCGCAGACGAAGACACAAAAGCAGCCCCAACCGGGGCAAGCACCGGCGCGCCGAACAAGATCAGGGATGCGAGCAAGCCCCCCCGGAGTCGCAGTCCAAACTTCATTGCGCAACGCGCCCTTATCAGTACCAGACCCAACCCCAACGCCGGTCCGGGAGATTCCCCAAGTTCGAAGCCGCTTGTAGCCAATTTCCCCGATGTCGCAAACGGCCGCGGACACCGTAATTTCAATTTCATTCCAAGACGTTGCTCATGAGCAACGCCACAAAAAAGCCCGTATCAGGAAGCTGCCATCCGCAAGATGTCGTTATAGGTGGCAAACACCATCAGCATCAGCACCAAACCGAGCCCGATTCGGAACCCCATCTCCTGAGTCCGCTCGGACAGGGGTCGGCCCCGGACCACCTCCGCCGCGTAGAACATCAGGTGACCGCCATCGAGCAGCGGGATCGGGAACAGGTTCAACAGCCCGATCGACACCGACAGCACCGCGCACAGATTGATCACGAACTGGAACCCGGCGCTGGCCGCCTGCCCCGACATCTTGGCGATGCCGAGCACGCCGCTGACCTCGTTGGGATTGCCTTGTCCGACAAACAGCGAGCCAAGGAACTTGAAGGTGCTGGTGATGATGAACCAGACCTGCTCGACCCCGATCTTGAGCGCTTCGCCGACGCCGACCGGCGTGGTCGAGGCCTCGCCGGCCTGGGACTTGTGCTCGACGCCGAGCACGCCGAGGCGGTGGCTATTGCCGAACGGATCCTTGCGCTCGAGCAGCGCCGGCGTCGCGGTCAGGGAGACGATGGCGCCGTCCCGCTTGACCTGGAAGGCAAGCGCCGAACCCGCATTCATCGCAACGATTCGCTGCATGTCGGCAAAGCTCTCGATCGGCTTGCCGTCGATCTGCACGACGACGTCGCCGATCTTGAAGCCGGCCGTGGCCGCAGCGCCGTCGGCGACGACGCCGTCGACGCGGGCGATCGTGCTCGGCTTGCCGTAATAGAGCGCCATGGCGGCGAAGATCAGTGCGCCCAGGATGAAATTGGCGATCGGTCCGGCCGCGACGATGGCGGCGCGCGGGCCGACCTTCTTGTGATGGAAGCTACCGGCGCGCTCCTCGGCCGTCATGGCCGCAAGCGTCTCGGCTGACGGGGTCGAAGCTTCGCTCTCGTCGCCGAAGAATTTGACGTAACCGCCGAGCGGGATCGCCGAGATCTTCCAGCGGGTGCCATGGCGGTCGTTGAAGCCGACCAGCTCCGGTCCGAAACCGAGCGAGAAGGTCAGCACCCGAACGCCCGCCCAGCGCGCGACCAGGAAATGGCCGAGCTCATGGAAGAACACGACGATCGTCAGGACGAACAGGAAGGGAACCGCGTAGCCGAGGAGCCCATGGCTCAACGTATTGAAACTATGGACGAAAAAGTCGATCATCGAATTCCCTCATCCAGCGCCGCAAGGCCCTGGCCCCGTGCCATCTAGGATGCCTTTAAGGCAATTTGAGGCAATAGGGCGGCAGCTCTATTTCGCGCAACATGGTCAACAGAGATTGCATCGTCGGCGGACGTCAGGGGAGCCTGGTTCCCGCCGCGAATCCAGTCGTCCAACGTCGCCTCGACCAGCCGCGCGATCGCGCCGAACCGGATCTTGCCGGCGATGAACGCGGCGACCGCGACCTCGTTGGCGGCGTTGTAGACAGTGGTCGCCCCCTTCCCGGTCCGGAGCGAATCGAAGGCCAGCCGAAGTCCGGGGAAGCGCTCGAAATCCGGCGCCTCGAACGTCAGCTGGCCGATCTTGGCCAGATCGAGCTTGGCCGCCGGCCCCTTGATGCGATCGGGCCAGCCGAGGCAGTGCGCGATCGGCGTGCGCATGTCGGGAGAACCGAGCTGGGCCACCACCGAACGGTCGGAGAACTCGACCATGCCGTGGATGATCGACTGCGGATGCACGAGGACGTCGATCTCGTCGGCCGAGAGCGCGAACAGATAGGATGCCTCGATCACCTCAAGGCCCTTATTCATCATCGAGGCGGAATCGATCGTGATCTTCTGGCCCATGCTCCAGTTCGGATGCTTCAGGGCCTGCTCGAGGGTCGCCTGCTCGATGTCGGCGGGCTTCCAGGTCCGGAACGGCCCACCCGAGGCGGTGATGATGACGCGGACGAGTTCGTCGCGGTTGCCTGAGCCGAGCGCCTGGAACAGCGCATTGTGCTCGGAATCGGCCGGCAGGATGCAGGCGCCCGCTTTCGCCGCGCGCTGCATGAAGAAATCGCCGGCGCAGACGAGACATTCCTTGTTGGCGAGCGCGACATGCGCGCCGCGATCGACGGCGGCCAGGGCCGGCTTCAGTCCGGCGGCGCCGCTCACGGCAGCCATGACCCAATCGGCCGGACGCGCGCCGGCTTCGATCACCGCGCTTTCGCCCGCGCCGCATTCCGTGCTCGTTCCCGCGAGCGCAGCCTTGAGCTCGGCGAACTTGGATGTGTCGGCGATCGCGACGTAGCGCGCGGAAAACTCCTTGGCGAGCTTGGCCAGCGCCTCGACATTGCCGTTCGCCGTCAAGGCTTCGACGCGATAACGCTCGGGAGAGGCGCGCAGCAGATCCATCGTGCTGTCGCCGATCGAGCCGGTGGCGCCGAGAACCGTGACACTGCGGACGGTCGACGCCGCAGCCTTGTTGTTACGCAATGGGACCGCGCTCATATCCTCACCAAACCATAAGACCGCTTCCGGCGCTATGCACACCATGGCGGAGAAAGCCGATAATCCATGCCATCAGGATGGCGGCAACAAAACCGTCCAGACGGTCCAGTAGCCCGCCATGGCCGGGAATCAAGTGACTGGAATCCTTGACGCCGAAGCGCCGCTTCACAGCGGATTCGAACAGATCGCCCGCCTGCGATACCACCGACAGGATGGCGCTGACGAGCAGCAGTGGAACCGCCTTTCCGATCCCGCACGCCGCAAAACCGGCCGCAACCAAAAGGCTCGCCGCAAAGCCGCCGAGCGCCCCGGACCAGGTCTTCTTCGGGCTCACGCGCGGCCATAGTTTCGGTCCGCCAATGCTGCGTCCGGCGAAATAGCCGCCGATATCGGTTGCCCACACCACGAGCAGCACGAACATCAGCGCGGCGAAGCCGTTGACGAGATCCTGCCGCACCAGGATCGAGGCCAGCAGCGCCGCCGATGCGTAGGCGAAGCCGGTGGCAGCCCAGATGAACTTGCCCCGCGCGATCAGCGTCACGATCGCGCCGCCGATGAGGCCGGTGATGATCGCGGTCTTGAGCGCGCCGAAGGCGACGCAAGCCCCCATCATGGCAATGACGATGGTCCCTGCCCCGGTCAGTGCGGCAGACCCCGCGCCCACCACCATCAGCCATTCCGCGAACAGCCCGATCGACACCAGGGTGACGAGAAGCGCCCACAGCCAGCCGCCGGCATAAGCGAGTGCAATAGCGAGCGGCGCCAGCACTAGCGCTGCGAGGACTCGCATCACGAGATTGCTCGGGGCAGGCTTCTCGCCCGCCGATGCGGCGTCGGGTTCGCTCACGAGGCGTTTTTCGCGACCAGACCGCCGAAACGGCGCTCGCGTCTGGCGAATTCGGCGATCGCGCCTTCCAGCGCCGCCTTGTCGAAATCGGGCCAGTGGATCGGCACGAAGACCAGCTCGCTGTAGGCGGCCTGCCACATCAGGAAGTTGGACAGCCGCTGCTCGCCGCTGGTGCGGATGATGAGATCGGGATCGGGAATGTCGGGCGCATCGAGATGAGCCCCGATCGTCTCGGCATCGATCGTTTCAGGGGCGCGCTTGCCGTCTGCGACTTCCCGCGCGAGCTTCTGGGCGGCTTTCGCGATCTCCTGCCGCGAACCGTAATTGAAGGCGACGACCAGCGTCAGGCGCGTGTTGTCGCGCGTCAGCTCCTCGGCCTCGTTGAGGAGTGCGCAGATGTCGCTATCGAGTCCGTCGCGCTCGCCGATGATGCGGACCTTGACGCCATCGCGGTGCAGGCTCGCGAGATCGTTGCGGATGAAGCGACGCAGGAGACCAAACAGATCGCCGATCTCGCTCGCCGGGCGCGACCAGTTCTCCGAAGAGAAGGAGAAGATGGTGAGATAGCGGATGCCGAGCTCGTGCGAGGCACGCACCACCCGGCGCAGCGCCTCGACGCCGCGGCGATGCCCTTCGGCCCGCGGCAGGCCGCGCGCGGCGGCCCAACGCCCGTTGCCATCCATGATGATGGCGACATGCGCAGGCGCGTCGGACCGGTCGGGTCCTTCGGTTGCTGGCGCGGCGGCGTTGGACATGAAGGCGGCCCCAAAAGCATGATCCGGACAAGTGCGACGCGGTTTTCCGAAAAGACCATGCGCGAACAATAACCTAAAGCGCGATGATCGCGCTTTAGACGGTGAGGATTTCTTTTTCCTTGGCAGCCAGCAACTGGTCGATCTCGGAGATGGTGCCGTCGGTCGCCTTCTGCACCTCGTCGGCGTGACGCTTCTGATCGTCTTCCGACATCTCGTGATTCTTCTCGAGCTTCTTTAGGACGTCGAGGCCATCGCGGCGGACGTGACGCGCGGCGACCTTGGCCGCTTCCGCGTATTTGTGCGCGACCTTGACGAGCTCCTTGCGACGCTCCTCGTTGAGCTCGGGGATGCGCAGGCGCAGCACCTGGCCTTCGGTCGCGGGCGACAGGCCGAGATTGGAATCGACGATCGCCTTCTCGACCGGCTTGACCATCGACTTGTCCCAGACCTGCACCGAGATCAGCCGCGGCTCCGGCACGCTGACCGTGGCAAGCTGGTTGAGCGGCATGTGGCTGCCGTAAGCCTCGACCTGCACCGGGTCGAGCATCGAGGCCGACGCGCGCCCCGTGCGCAGGCCGCCAAGCTCGTGCTTGAGGGCCTGGACGGCGCCCTGCATGCGACGCTTCACTTCGTTGAGGTCGAAATTACCCGTGGCCATCACGTTTCTCCTTCAAAATCCCGGCGACCCACTCCGCGCCCCTCAGGCGCGACCGGCGAGCCGTCAGCCGGCGACGACGGTTCCGTGGCCGCCGCCACGCAGCACAGCGCCGATCGAACCCGGCTCCGCGATCGAGAATACGATGATAGGCAGCAACGTCTCGCGGGCAAGCGCGAAGGCGGTCGCATCCATCACCTTGTAGCCGCCCTCGATCGCCTGCGAATGCGTCAGCCGGTCGAATCGCGTGGCGGTCGGATCCTTTTTGGGGTCGGCCGAGTAGACGCCGTCGACATTGGTTGCCTTCAGCACAGCCTCGGCTCCGATCTCGGCGGCCCGCAGCACCGCGGTCGTATCGGTGGTGAAGAACGGATTGCCGGTTCCGCCCCCGAGCAGCACGATCCGGCCCTCGGCGAGGTATTTGTGCGCCGCAGTGCGGGTGAACAGCTCGGAAATCTCGGGCATGACGAAGGCCGACAGCGTACGTGCCGGCGTGCCCTTGCGCTCGATCGTCGCCTCCAGCGCGAGGCAGTTCATCATGGTGGCGAGCATGCCCATGGTGTCGCCAGTGGTGCGCGACACCCCTTGCGAGGACACTTCGACGCCGCGCACGATGTTGCCGCCGCCGATCACCACCGCAACTTCGGTACCGAGCTGGCGGGCGGCGATCAGATCGTCCGCAACCCGGTCGAGGGTCGGCTGATCGATGCCAAAACCCTGCTGCCCCGCAAGATACTCGCCGGACAGCTTGATCACGACGCGACGATAGACCGGATCAGTCATGAGCACTTTCCCCGTCCGGGCGCCGCTTCCGGCGGCAAGCCGGAAGGAACGTACCGGCGCTTACTTCTTGCCGCTGGCCGCTGCGACCTCGGCCGCGAAGTCGCTTTCCTGCTTCTCGATTCCCTCACCGAGAGCATAGCGCACAAAGCCCGCGATCTTCACCGCGCCGCCGACCTTGCCTTCGGCTTCCTTCACCGCCTGCGCCACCGACTTGCCGGTGTCGTGGATGAAGGCCTGCTCGAGCAGGCAGACTTCCTTGTAATAGGTCTTGAGGCCGGACTCGACGATCTTCTCGATCACGTTCTCGGGCTTGCCCTGCTGGCGATATTTGTCGGCGAGCACGTCCTTCTCGCGCTTCACGACCGCCGGATCGAGGCCGGACGGCTCGAGCGCGAGCGGGTTCGTGGCCGCGACATGCATCGCGATCTGGCGACCGAGGGCTGCGAGCTCATCGGCCTTGCCGGGCGATTCGAGCGCGACGATCACGCCCATCTTGCCGGCGCCTTCGACGACGGCGCCGTGGACGTAGCTCGACACGACGCCCTGCGTCACTTCGAGCGAAGCTGCGCGGCGCAGCGTCATGTTCTCGCCGATGGTGGCGATCGCGTCGTTGATCGCGGCTTCGATGGTGACGTCACCGACCTTGGCGGCCTTGATCTTCTCGACATCGGCGCCGACGTCGAATGCGACCTGCGCGACCATCTTGACGAGGCCCTGGAACTGACCGTTGCGCGCGACGAAGTCGGTCTCGGAGTTGACCTCGACCACGACGCCCTTGGTGCCCTTGGTGAGCGCGCCGATCAGGCCTTCCGCGGCGACGCGGCCGGACTTCTTGGCGGCCTTCGACAGGCCCTTCTTGCGCAGCCAGTCCTGCGCCGCTTCCATGTTGCCGTCGTTTTCGGTGAGCGCGGCCTTGCAGTCCATCATGCCTGCGCCGGTGGACTCGCGCAGATCCTTGACCATCGCAGCTGTGATCGTTGCCATCGTTGAAAATCCTTCTTGCCTGCCGGTTTGCCGCGGCGTGGCATCAAACAGCCCCGCCGCGGTCCATCTCAGGAATTCGCGTCAACTGAAATGGTGGCCGGACTTATATCCGGCCAACCCATCGCTCTTTTTGACTATTCCGCTTCCGCGGTCAGCGCCTTGGCCTTGGCCACCCAGGCATCCGCACGGCTCGGCAGACCGACTTCTTCGCCGATCTTGTGCGCGGTGTCGTGATCGAGCTCGGCGAGCTGCCAGAAGTGGAAGATGCCGAGGTCGTTGAACTTCTTCTCGATCGCGCCCGACACGCCCGGGAGCTTCTTGAGGTCGTCGGCGGTGCCGCGCGGACCGGCAAGGCCCTGGAAGCCGCTCGAGGAAGCGGCCGGCAGCTCTTCGGCGACCGGACGAGCCGAGGCGCCGATGTCGATGCCCGAATCGCCCTGGGCGCGCGAGATGCCGTCGATGGCCGCACGTGCGATCAGGTCGCAATACAGCGCGATCGCGCGGCCGGCGTCGTCATTGCCCGGGACCACATAGGTGATGCCCTTGGGATCCGAATTGGTGTCGACGATCGCGGCGACCGGGATGTTGAGCCTCTGGGCTTCCTGGATCGCGATGTCTTCCTTGTTGGTGTCGATCACGAAGATCAGGTCGGGCAGACCGCCCATGTCCTTGATGCCGCCGAGCGAGCGATCGAGCTTGTCGCGCTCGCGCTGAAGCGTCAGACGCTCCTTCTTGGTGTAGGAGCTGGCGTCGCCGCCGGACAGCACGTCATCGAGATGACGCAGGCGCTTGATCGAGGCCGAGATCGTCTTCCAGTTGGTCAGCGTGCCGCCGAGCCAGCGCGAATTGACGAAATACTGCGCGCAGCGCTTGGCAGCGTCCGCGACGCCGTCCTGCGCCTGGCGCTTGGTGCCGACGAACAGGATGCGACCGCCCTTGGCGACGGTGTCGCTGACCGCCTGCAAGGCGGTGTGCAGCAACGGCACGGTCTGCGCGAGGTCGACGATGTGGATGTTGTTGCGGGCGCCGAAAATGAACGGTGCCATTTTCGGATTCCAGCGGTGAGACTGGTGACCAAAGTGCACGCCAGCTTCGAGGAGCTGACGCATGGTGAAATCGGGTAGCGCCATAGTTTCAATTCTCCGGTTGGTTCCTCCGGAAACGTGTGAGCAAAACGGAGCGTTCTCGCCCCGGTTGCCACCGGACGGCCTTGTGAGCCATGTTTCCGTGTGAGATGGGGCGCTATATAGCGCCATTTCGGCCAGAAGCAAGGAAATAAGGGCCTTTCGGGGGCTGTTTTCGCCTCCCGAAGGCCCTCTTCCGTAAAGACCACGCCAGTCCGTAAAGACCTAGCACTTGGGCTGGTTCGGCGGGCACTTTTTCGCCGCCGGCGCC